>JANAVB010044818.1:2221693-2581920 GCA_029216955.1 Iris pallida | reverse complement strand
TAGCTCAAGAATACAAATTAGTAGTAATAAACAACAAGAGTGGTATGAAAATTTTAGAAAAACATGTGCCACAAGTACATTTTTTCTGTAGGGAACTCTAAATCATCTAATCATTAGATAAGTCATTATTGAAGGTTTGTTACGTTGGAAGGTTTGTTATGATATTGTAAGAAAATTTTAGATGTGAAAGGTACTATAAATGTGCAGATCAAATAGTTTGATATACTTAAAATGTACAGTGATTTGGAGCGTGGGACCTAAGGATGTATATGTAGACAACTCGTTAGACCAATTTTCATGATTGTATATCTTGTTTCAAGAAGGATAAATCAGTTGCTTCTCCAATTACTGTAATAGATGTGTAAGTAATGGGTATGATAAGGAAGAGAGTTCATCCAAAGATGAAGACCTATCTATCTATGATTTTCTTGACTTCATAGCGAGACCTCGACTCAATGGCTCAATATCTTGAAGCGGAGTTGGTGGGTAATGAGGTGCGGATCTTTGCATCTGACATTTGTTGGGCTTCCCTCTGCGGGAGACAACGTCCCGGCGTTTTTGTGCAATAAACCCCTCCGGCCGAAGACTAGTGATAGGTGGTCCCGCAGAGCTTTCAGAGAAGGGTAATCGAGTAGGTGATTTTGGATTAGCTCTTGGGATTTTGGGTTATATCTCCTGTTTAGTTGTCGGAATGAAATTTTTTATGGTGAGTTTTAATTGTGACTACAATGTTATTTTTTATGTTATTTTTGAAAAATTGTGTAAAATGATAAATTTCTTAATGAATTGGAATTAAGCAGCTCCATTTAAGATTTAGAATGCATAATTTGGTGGACAAACATACGAGTTAGTTTGATAACAAATTTTTGAAATACTAGAGTTATGGAATATTCCTAAAGAACGGTAGTTTGATAACAAATTTTGAAGTAATCGAGTTATGGAATATTCTTTTATAAAAAAATTGTTCGAAAATATATATATCGATAACTCTAAGATATTATCTTCTCCTTTTTTATTTGTTTCATCTTTTCATGTCTATTTAAATAGAATAGATATTGCGAAGTATGTATTATATCAGACCAATACGTAACAAAAGGTACTATATCGTATCATATAAGATATAATTATATGTATCGTGTATACGTATTATATTGGACCGATACGTAACAAAATTGTACTATATCGTATCATATAAGATATGTATCGTGTATCATAAAATACTAATAACATATAATCTTTACTCAAAAAAATTGATTTGTTGTTTGTAGATGGATTTTTATCGTATTTCAAGTTGTTTTCATTATATGTTTAGAAATAATTTCTGTTTGAATTCTACGAGTGGTAAAAACAATTTTTAAATGCACCTATTTTAATACCAACTCACAACCAAACAAAACCAACAAGCATTTAAAATTACCGGGCACGCGAGGACGACTCCTGGATGCCGACCCTGAACCTCTTGAGCTCCTCCCACGATATCGGCGGAAGCGACGGCTTCGAGTGGTCTTCGACGGAGATGCCGAGGACCCTCCGCAGCTCTCCGGACCGCGCGCTCCTGAGCTCGCTCGTGGCGAACGGCTCGAGCGCCAGCGGAGCCTCCGCCACAGGTGAAGCCGCCACGCTCCTCGCAGGCACGCCGGAGACCATCAGGCTCTCGCGGAAGGTTCCGGCATTGGTTCCGAAACTAGAAGCCATGTTTTTTTTTACTTGAAAGACCGGAACTTTCAACTCGAATTACTTACTCCTTCCCCCAATATAGAACCATCGAATGCGGAATAAATACCCATAAAATTTATACTCGAAATCTAATCCGGAAGCTAGAAAACCCTAATCGAAGAAGAGGCGATCAGAGAATTTTAAGAACCGAAACCCTAATCGGAATCGATCGGGTTAGGAATTTTGGAGAATTTGGGGGAAGAGGAAGAGAGGGGTATTGAGAACCGAGAGCCGACAACGGTCGGCGAATTTCTTTTATAAATAATATTTAGCGAAGAGGGGGAGGGAGGGGGCGGAGCTAAGGGTTAAAAGTAAAATAAATATTAAAAAAAACGAAGTGTTTCATGTGTTTTATAGTGTGAAAATTAAGGGAAAATAAGATGTTTTGTACCAAATTTATTGTTAAAATTAAGAATGGACCAAAGAATGACCGATTTGGACTTGGACTTCAATTTAGTATTAAGATTTGTACTTAGGGATTGTTTGTTTTCTGTTCACGCTCTCACTAATTATAAGCTTGATCCTCTTTTACTAATTAGATCGCTAATTAGTAATTTATAAAAGCAATTATATTTTTATTAATTAGTGGTTATATATTTATTTTTTAATGTCTATTAGACATCAATTATTTTATATTTTTATTATAAAGCATTCTAAAATAAATATTTTACTAATTTTATATCAAAGCTCCAACAAGGAATTTAAGAGTTTCTTGGATCCTCATCTTTTCTTCTTTCACTCACTTAGAGCGTAGTGAGTCGAATTTCGCTCGCCTTCATTACACGGAAAGATCCTAAAATGTCTGAGATAAGCCATCAGTTTCTCCTAAGCCCTCTTTTCAAACTATTGATAAAAAAAAGCTTTGCCCGGCCCGATTCTAGTGGCTAGCTTGTTGGTTTGGTGAAGCAGTGGCGCATAGGTAGCTAACGAGGTAATTCTAACATAGGCCGACGTTTGGTTCTGTTTCAGTAGTGGCGGTTGCTTCGGCGCCCCATTATTAGTAAGGCGTTGACTTTACTAGAGGAGGCATCTAGCTCGACTGAGATTTCGAGAGTCGCGACTGTTGTCATAGTCAACGACGATTGAAACTTCCAGAAAAAAACTTCGAATTGGGAGGGCGGTCCTCCCGGTGAACTAACCGAACCCCAAACCGACATAGGAAGGGTTAGGAATCGGAAAGAAATAAATAGGGGCATTGGCTTTAGTAGCTGGAGCTGGAGAAAGCAAGTCAGCTGGTAACAAACCAATAAAGGGGCTTGCGACGTGTTTCCTTTCCGATGGGATCTCTACCTGTGAGCCAGTACCGGGAGAGTCAAAAGCCAGTGACAGTCGAAAGAGAACTCTGAAAGCACTCCGGGCTTGCCTGAAAGAGGAAGACTAGGTCTAGGTCTCCTCACAACTAGTTGAATAGTGAACAATTAATGGCACTTACGAGTGATTAGTCTTTCCCGATCTCTTGACTTAGCAAGCAAACAGCATCGAGATGCGAGAAACGAAAAAAAAAACACGTAAACGGATCCCAAGCTATGGTAACCTCTAGCGAGCAGCAAACGTCGCTATCAAATTAAAGCTCGCCCTCTTACTACTAAAAAAGGCGTAAAGGCTTCCGAACGAGTGGAGTGCATATGCACGTCACTCGCCGTGGAACATCTCCCACTTGCCCTGCTTTTCTCAATCTTTTATCTCGGACTACGTCATGATCGGACAGCCACGCAATGTATTTCATTCCTATGAAAAAAACCATAGGTCAATTCCTGCCGGTCAGAATGTGGAGA
Organism: Iris pallida; assembly: GCA_029216955.1. Classification (NCBI taxonomy): domain Eukaryota; kingdom Viridiplantae; phylum Streptophyta; class Magnoliopsida; order Asparagales; family Iridaceae; genus Iris; species Iris pallida. The sequence goes on along the minus strand of JANAVB010044818.1, from coordinate 2,578,429 downwards.
AGAACCAAAACAGAATGGTTCTGCCTACTAAAAACTCAGAGGGGGTGCCGCCTACTACTCAAATCCCAGTTTTTGAAAGAGTTGTGTTGACTTGCTTGGCCCGTTCTCGACCGTCCTTTGGACGACCGATGGCAGGAGAGAAAGATTTGACAGATTGAGATCAAAAGATCCTGCGAAAAACCACTCCTTGCCTCTTTTGCCGTGCATGAGTTGTGCCTGCTTTTCCCTCACAAAGAAAATTTGAATTATTGATTCATCGCCAGAGATGGCTTAGCACCAATACAATACTACACCGTGCTTCCTCCCGCCGCGGACGAGCACGGGGCTTAGTCAAGTAGAACCGGGTTGCACTGCTTGATGCTCCGATCGAAGACAAATAAGTGGGGCCTGCCTTCTGAGACTTTCGCGCAAGAACAGAGATCGAAAACACCAGGCCCAGGTGTCTTTGCGTTATCAGCTTCTAGGCCGGACAACTCGTGGCTATTAATGAATTAGGGCTATGGTCTCTCACTTTCCCTTTCCCTAGTCTCATAATCAAACGACTAACCAATCCGTCTATGTGAATCGCTTAGGTGCCGTGAACTCTCTTGCTTACCGTAGACTCCCCCTTAATAAGCCATCCAGGGCTCTTAGTCCCCTAACTAAGTCATAGCGCTGGACCAGACCACTTCCCATATCATATCGGGCTATCAAAAAACAAAAATCTAAGCTCAAAAAGTACTAAATTTGCCGTCAAACTCAATTGTCGATCCTATACTTCCCAATCCCATTTCCTTGTTTGTGAGTCGGTGCTGTCGGGAGTCTCACTGCAGCCACTACTGAAGGTACTTCAAGCAGCTGGTGACATCTGGCATCTGCGCCCCGCCCGGTCTGCCAGTGAAGGCTCTACGTCCGGTCGTGCGTGGTATGTTTGTGATTCGTACAAATGGAACGCATCGCGTACGTGAACCTTCTGGGTCCATCAAAGATTTGAGAAGGGGCCCAGCTGCCCAAAAGAAAAACCGCCTGGAAGTCCGAGGACCTTTAGTACCGTACCCTACCCCAGAACCAGCAGCCTTCGCGCCAAGCGACGACCGCCCTTGTCCTTTTCTCAAGTCAAGCAGGAAAGGTTGAGTCTGATCCTGTGACTAATGCTTGACCGAGGTAACTAGCTCGATTAAGCCTAACCCTTATAGTTGACGCTTGGTTGGCTAAGAACCTTTCTTACTTCATTCACGGATTCTCTCGAAAGCAAAATTATCCATGACAACTTTAAATCAAATTTATATCAAAATAATTTTATTAGAAATTAAGTGAAATATTACATTCCTAAACTATATCATGCAAATCAAAATAATGACAAAATATATCATAAACAAGTCTCTTACCACTCTCAACAACTACAACATCAAAAGCTATAAAACTACATTAATCACAAACTTTTGTGTATAATTCTCCTTCTTTTTTCTTCCTCCATTTTTTCTTCTTTCTTTATGTTTCTCTTTTCAAAATTTAATCACCAGCGTTACATATGTAAGAGAAAAATATTGAATTTTCTAGAAGTTACAATGGTATTTACCTTCAATTAGAGATTATGTTGTAAAGAAAGTTGCAGGCTACAACTTTTTTCGGAACCTCTATTTAGTCATCGAGCTCTAATTGCATCTAATTAGAAGCAAAAAATTAAAATATAATTTTTGTTGGTCCACCTCTAATTAGACTCAGTTAGTGATTCATGTCACGCACTGATTCGTAGAGTCATTTCTTCACATATTTATCTCTCGGAATCGATCGTCCTCGCTTGGGCATGATGCCGTACAAATCTGGTATTGCACTTGTATAAGGCAAAGATGATACAAAAATTAATTCTTCAAATAGAAACACATCGCAGCGGTAGAAGCAGATAAATTAAAGTTAATGAGGATAATCTTTCTCATTGAATGGAAATACATCACTTCTTTATAGCAACGGAGATAAAAGGATAACTTCAAGTCACACAGAGACATATAGAAATTTATTCTCTTTATTGATAATTGAAGAAGAGTACAAGACTTGTATTGAAGTACAATGCTTACAACACATCTCACTTTACATTGGAAACCCACTGAATAATGCTATAAAGCTTACATTTGATACTTGGGTACATAGGATTACAACTCGATATACCGACTTGGCTTACAACTCACTGGTACAACTGATTATAATGTTCCATACATTATGCCCTTTATAAACAGAAGACATCATCTTGTACAAGGAGAGCTTCTACATGTCCAACAAATTTTTGATGTCGCGGGACCGATCAAGCTAATCTTCGTGTGCAGAACATCCCAAGCACGAGCACCTGCCCACAAAACGTGGGTCAGTACATCATCTATGTACTGGCGAGCAGAATCTAACCCACTCGCCTAAACCAACATTTAAGTAACCATTTAAGCAGCATTTATTAGAATGATCTTTCTATTTGGGACCTGGCATCAGTTTACAGTTCATGGACAATATTCATAGTGAAGCATGTAAACATATTCTTAGCAATATTCATGTGGACGTATCATTATAGCATTCTTGGTGTTATCATGTAAAGACATCATTGAGGCATCGTTAACATTAACATCTTAAACATGTTATGACAATTCTCATTTCAAGCATCACTTAGCATGTATGTCATGTTTGAGCAATGTTTATAGCATGGCATCTTTCTAGCATACTGAATTTAACATGTTAAGCAGGTTCTCATATTGACAGGCTACATTCAGCATCATTTATTTGGCATGTTAAGCACGCAAGTTAAACCAACACATATATTGAGTATATCACATTTAAGTGATTTCTTACCGATAGCCAACTCTCTCGTACCTGCATCAAATATAGGTTATCAGATATACTTACTCTGTCTGCACAAAAACGTTCATTAGTGTGCATCCTGACTACATGGTCACTAGTGTTGTTAAACAATATGGACTCTTTTCATTTCATTTCAAGATAATGCGGTCAGCATAGTAGGTGGCGAGCCTCTATGCCACCCCGTCTTATCCGTGCTCCCACAGCACTCATCATTATTTCCTCCTAGGCCGAATCGGTCCCGGCGCCCCGGTACCGTTCGAGGAAATTAAAACTCAAACCTTGTATACAAGTTGTCCATGACCATGCGAATGCGTGTCCGACTCGATTGTAAACATAATCGCATGGTAGAATATATTAAGGAAGTAAAGGCAACAGTGCATCATTAGTCATATTCAATGACTTATTCATTTTATTTGGTGATCTTGACGATCCCATGCTTTATCATTTCTCATTCATTGCTTCATTGCAACGTTTCTCATATCGTTCCTTTCGACAAGGAATATAACATTCGTTCATTTCATATGGACATTTATTCATTCTTTCATTGCTTATAAGGGACATGCAACATTTTATATTCTTGCAATAATTATACAGAGAGTATATGATTCTAGTGTTTCATTTAGTTCATTGGGTCGATAGCATAGCCAGTTCATTTCTTATTCTATCATTCATAAGGTATCTCATTATTCAAGTGTTCTACTTGTTCAGGCAAAGTTAAGCATAAAGGCGTTATCAATTCATTCTCAGGCATCAAGTCACATTAGCAGATCAAATGTGATTCATTCAGCAGTTCAATATTCATGTCTTATTCATTTCAATAATTCTCAGCATAAGCATCTCTATTATTCAGCAACCAAAACACGGGACATTTAGGGACAATTCATAGTATCACGTTATTCCATTTATTAAGCATGCATGAATAAGGAGGAAGGAGGACAGTTCCACTTACCTTACATAACGGTCTTCCTGCTCCGATCACACTTATCTTCCAATGGACATAGCTCCACCGACGAGCCACGTTCCAACACTTAATCCGTCTAGCCAGCTAAGAGAGACTGCATCAATCTCAACTCTCTTGATCTCCAACACAAGTCACGGTCCAATATTCTGATCCCATCCAATAAGCTAACCAAATGCCCCGTACGAAGCGGGGCATTACAATTCATCTCTAATTAGACGTAAAAACGAACATCTCCTTAGTGTTGACAAATTTGGCTTAAAAGTTGTCACGACCCGCACCCAGTATAGGGGCACGAGAAGTGGTTACGTCCAGCCTACATCGCAGTATCGGCGGTAGAACGCTGTCCTAGGTCACATACATCTAACAGTTATAAGGTATCTGTACAGTATATCCACTCCGAATGGAGGTGACATAATAAAGTACAACTCAATCACAACTAAGAAAGAAAGTACGATAAGATAGAATAGATAAAATCATAGAATCCATAGATAATAAATACAAGATAAGAGATATAGCTAGAAGTCTAAGATAAACAACTCCACAAATCCAGAATAATAAATCCCCAATAAGTACAAGTGTATCCAACAAGACATGAAGATAAATAGATACTAGTCTAGCTAACTAGCCTAGTCTACTGGGGTAATGTCCTCTGCAAGTGCTGGGTCCTCCTGAGAGTCCAGCTCACATGTGTCATCTAGGCCTGCTCCGTAATAAGTGGGACACAGCTCCTCAAGGTCATCTGTAATATTTCAACAGGTTCAGTCAGGACGGAAGCGAACACAGTACATCTTACGCAGTTCATATCATGACAGGAATATAATATAGGCAATAGAGTAAGATACATGAAACGCTGAAGAGTATACATGAAGTAAAAGGGAAGACTGTAAAGAAATATCTACTATAAGTAAAGAGCTACAGTAAACTAGTGATTTAGAGTACAAGATAGATATGTGAACGGCTTGATAATAAACATGAGAGGTTGTACATGGCTACACTACTTTGAAAATTGTCCATATGACTATTTATACTCCCCCGTACCCCAATCAATACACAAGGATCCGTTCAAGTTATGTTATTATACATGATTTCACATGGGAGCCCATAAATGGGTGCACATGAATATAAACATGGGGGCTCCGTAAATATGAGAGTACATGAATCACGAGAGTGCACATGAATGATGAAAGCACAGGAATACATGATGAAAGTGAAACGCACATGACATGATGTATCCGATGCTCCCGAGGGGGGATAACTGTTAGGGTTATATACTAAAAGCATCACTTTTGTAGTAACCTTATTTCCTTAAATTTTGAATGAGAATCATATGGGCAAATATTTGCATATTGTATTTGTTGCAAGTGTTAATGCAAATGTCTGATATTCTATATTGTAGATAATATGGTGTGTGATGTCACACAGAAGATCATATTATCAATTTCCTATGGAGTATATAAATAGTTCACAACCTAGATGGACTTGGACAATCTATTGGAAAGGTTGTAGTGTAATCTGGTATTAGTCTATCTTGACTATAGGTTTCTACTAGTACACTTTGTGTGTATTGAACATGACCACTTGAGATTGTTCTCTTTGTACTGACTACATAAGAGAACAAACACCTCTGTTATTATAGATGCTTGTGCTCTTAATCCAGATATAATAACGGACATGTATATGCAGTGTGCATTACTTTGACTCATAAAAGAGTGAGATTCATTATGGATCAACAACCTCTATGAATTGGGTAATAACATTGTATGTATGATGGGCTGTTGATTATAAATGGAATCCATGTCCCGATACATCGGGTTGATGATGTCCCCTTAAGGAGCTCATAAGGATTGTCATGTAAACCCTGCAGGTGGATTATATCCGACATGACAAATAAAGTTGAACGGTACTACTTAAGGATAAAAGATGTCGAATCAATATAGTTGTCAGTAACTTAATTTGATCGACGGACATACGATATCTTAACATGGGGAGCCAAACGAGCATATAATAAAATGAGCCCACAAATATAATTTGGGATTAGGGAGGTAGTGCAACAATAGCTCATTAGTGGACCGAGCAATTGTTAATGGGCCTGGATTGTGTGTTCGGGCTGAACACGGGATATCCAGATCCGTTAGGAGGCCTAACCCTAATTTTTTCTCATGGTCCCTGTCGTAGCCTATATATATCCTCTATTCTATGGCCGCCAGATTACTGATCAAAAATCTAAAACTTTCTCTAAATTCGTGATTCACGTAAGGAGAGAAAGAGAGGGCTGCCAAGGAGAAGAAAAGGTTGGGAGATCGTCGCCCACACGACGTCCAACTCGAGGAAGGAATACGTGCAGAAGATCTTGGGTCGTCCGCTCGAGATTGCCAGGAATTACTTGTCTCCTTTCCGCCGCAGGTATAATTCGTGAACCCTAGTTTTCGCCTATGAAGGGTTAGAACACGTATTAAATCTGTTTAACTTTCTATCAATAAATACGTACACCAAAAGAAGGGTCCTGGGAAGCCCCAGTTCCCTCAATAACATCATATGAAAAGATCCATATAGTACTAATCCGTGTTTCCATCGTGTCAACATCAAGTAAAATAATCTAGAGCAAGAATATAGTCCTAGCAAGTATGAAACGGTCAGAAAATGTACTCGCCTGATATTCTGAGTGTCTGAATAAAATACTGCCTGAGGAGTGGTATCTGGCTCTTATTCAGAATAGTACAAGTCACAACATATCCAAATTGGTAAAATAAACTGCTATGATGTATTCTACATGATGTTTGGGTCAATCTATGCTAAAGTCAATCTTTGGTCAACTCTAGTCAACTACTCTAGTCAAACTAGGTCAACTAGGTCAAACCTAACCCAACAAGTCTTACTAGGCCTAACCAAGACTATCCTAGCAAGCACACATCATTCACAAGTCACACAAGTCTAACATAACCCAACAAGCACACATCATTCACAAGTCACACAAGTCTAACATAACCCAACACTCATGTGTACACACTCCATATGCCATGGGCTATACCACATAGGCTATATGCCAACACAATGATATAGGCATACACACATATTTAATTACCACATATATATTCACTAGAATCATTTGGACAATATACTTATATCTATATTACATTACATTTATCATACTAGATTATATATTATATATGTATACATATACATATAGAGAGATAGAGTCATGCATATGTGTGTGTGTGTGTGGATACATAGGATTCCATGTGTGTAAAACCAGTTTTCAGTGTGTTAGTGACATGGGTATTCAAATCAGTGTGTCAATGGTGAGGGTGCAATGTGCTTGTGTATAAACATGTGTGTGTGTATAGAACATTATTCTCAGATTTTATAGTGTGTAGATGGGACTCAATATTTCAGTGTTCTCAGTTTTCACAACAGTGCAAAGTGTGTGTGTAAACAGCCTTAACATCTCAGGAACAGTCCCAAAGTAAATCGAAATCAGATTTCTCATGCAAACATGAAACCCTATATGTAGTTAAATCTCAGTCTACATATTAATACACACAGTTTTTAATTCTCAGATTTTAGTTCATACAACAGTGTATCAACAATATATTCATTTCCAGGTTCTCAGTTTGGACAGTCCTAGGAAATTGAAACCCATTTGTCAACACCACCATGATGATTCCCATTTGGAAACTAAACTCAGATGAAAATAGGTGAACCAATATTGAAATTGAACCAACCAATTCAGGAAAACACCATGGCAATTCAACTCTCAGGTTTTGTAATGTAAACCACAGTTTAGGTTTCAGTTAGTAACAGTGTACATAACAACCCAATTGCAAATCGAAAGCTGAATTCCCATGCTAATATAAACCCCTAATATGGTAGGTCAATCCCAGATATATATAGGTGTACATACATCACAATTAAATCATGAAACATTTACATATTCATCAAATTCTCAGAAACCAACTGACAGTTGTATCAGAAAAAAATATAGGGGAAATAGACAATTTTGAATTGAAAATAAACAATTATATCTAGAATAATAGGTTGGTAATGATAGACACACATGTGCACGTGTCGTGGGAGTATCCCAGTGTCCATAAACTGGACACGACGTGTCCAAAACCCAACAATACACGAAACTGAGACAGTGCACACAGAGGCATCATGCACGTGTTCACTGAGATCGTAGACACGACACACGACTCCTCACGACACGTGGTCATGCACATGTATAGCCCACGTATAGTGCTATACAGTGGACCTACCACGACGTGTCCACGATGTGTCTAGAGTGGACAGGAACGCGTGTTAGTGAGCGTATCTGTGCGTGAATCCTGACAGTGCACGAGCAGTGTGTGTCCAGTACGGGCAAGAATGCTCCACGTGTCGTGCATCATTTGCTCCCAAATTTTGGGAGCATGATGACAGTTACTGCCCCATCCTTCCTACCAAATTTTGTGTCACCACGTGTCGTATCCGTGGAAAAATCAGACACGGGTAGCAGGACACCCGACTGAGACCCCGTGCTGCATGTCCAGTGCAAATTAGGACACAAAAATGATACGAACAACAACTTAGTCTTCACAAAAATTATTGTACACACATAGATCTACGTATTCATGCAATTAGTTTAACAAAATACTAAAATCGAATCCTAAGTGGCATTCTATCAAACACTTACACATACACTATGACACGTGTCCGATATGGACACCAAACGGACACGATTGCTAACCAAATTCTAGGAAGAGCTAGGGGACACCTAGATCTAGGCTAGGATGCAAAGAAATCAGAATATTAGCACAATTTGAGGAGTTTTACCTATATGTGCTAATAGCAAAAAGCTTCAAATGGGAGTATTCTCCTTGCTAGCCAAATGCTCCAAATTGATCCAAAGTTGGGATTACTCTCCAAAAATAGAAAATAGGAGAGTGTTAGGCTCTAATGAAAGAAACTAGAGTTAAAATGGAATTAAAATGAAGAAACTATGGATTGGGGAAGAATGGTCATACCTTTCTTTTTTTCTATGTGTTCATTCAATACAAAAGAGGCAAGAACTAAATGAGGAGATTATTTATAGGGAGGGGAACCAATGTTGGCCGGCCATAGAGTGTAGGAATTAGGGTTAGGGTTTAGTCTAATGGGCTATGGGCCTAGTTGCACTAGTCATGGAATCAATTCCTAAGTCTCAAGCCTATGAACCAAATTACTAATCCTCCTATTTCAAACTTGATTTCTAAATGACTAACTTAGGTTGACTTAAGTTAGACTAGAGTCACACCATGCTAACCAAGTCACCATAGCTAGGGTCAACACCTAGGTTAGCCTCTAAAGTCTCAACTAGTCAAGGTCAAAAATCACAATCACCAATTCAATAAATTAAAATAAATTCAAAAATTCACAATGACCAAAATACCAACAATCTAAAATATGGTAGTGACAAATCTACCCTCCTTAAAAAAATTTCATTCTCGAAATTAAAAGGCGAAACTAAACTGATGAGAAGGATAGATAATCATACCTCAAGATCAAAAAAGATAAGGTTATCGCTCGCGCATCTCATCCTCCCGCTCCCAGGTAGACTCTCCTGGAGAATGATGCTTCCATACGACGCGAACCAAGGGTATCACCTGGTTTCTCAGTACCTTCTCTCGACGATCCAGAATCTCCACTGGCTGCTCTGGATAACTGAGAGTAGGTTCCACCTCAATCTCCGAATGATCAAGTACATGGCTAGGATCAGCCACATACCATCTCAACTGTGATACGTGGAATACGTTGTGGACACCCACTAGTGCAGGTGGCAAGTCTAGCCTGTAACCCACGTCACCGACTCTCCCATTGATCACGAAAGGTCCGATGAAGCGTGGGCTAAGCTTCCCACCTCCACAAAAACGTATGGTACCACGAGTCGGAGATATCTACAGAAAAACTATGTCTCCGACCTAAACACAAACAAGGTCTCAAGTTACTAAATAATCAAACATGATCAAACAAATAAAACAAACAACCTACTTCTAATCCTATCTCTAATCTGTACCTCAAACTTAAAGGCCTCCGGTGGCTATCGGCCCAGTGTCGATGTCTGTTCTGCGCCATGCGAAGTTTGTCCCTGATGAGCTTCACCTTCTCGGCTGCGTCAACAACCATCTCAGGTCCCAATAAAGCTTGTTCACCAACATCATCCCAAGATAAGGGTGTACGACACCTATGCCCGTACAGAGCCTCGGAAGGTGACATCTTAATGCTAGCCTGAAAACTGTTGTTGTAAGCAAACTCCACCAAATGCAAGTGATCCTCCCAGGATCCTCCGAAATCTAAGACGTACGTCCGCAGCATGTCCTCGAGCATCTGAATAGTACTCTCTGACTGTCCGTCCATCTGAGGGTGGTGTGCAGTACTAAACTTGAGCTAAGTACCCAAACTAGTCTGCAGACTCCGCCAAAAATGTGAAGTAAAGCGACTATCTCGATCCGAGATGATGCTGACCGAAACTCCATGAATCCTGACAATCTGCCGCATGTACATCTCTATAAGCCTCTCAGAAGACGTACCCACTTTAAATGACAAAAAGTGAGCCGATTTGGTCAATCTGTCTACGATGACCCAAATTGTGTCTTTCTCTCCTGGTGTACGCGGCAATCCAGATGCAAAATCAATCGTGATATGCTCCTACTTCCACTCTGGAATGGGCAATGGTTGCAATAATCCTCCTGGCCTCTGCCTCTCTGCCTTGACCTGTTGACAGACCAAGCACCTGGCTACAAAGCGAGCTACCTCCTGCTTTATCCCATACCACCAGACATGCTCCCTCAGATTCTTGTACATCTTGTTGGCACCAGGATGTATAGAGTACTGAGATCTGTGGGCCTCCTACATGACATACTCTCTGAGCACTCCACTGGGCACACACAGCCTGGAACCGTGCCTCAAAGCATCATCCTCTGTAAGAGAAAACTCTCCATCCACCAGCCCTGCTCGAACCTGCTCTCGGATACACCGCATAGCAACATCCTTAAACTGTGTCGACTTGATCCTCTCTATCAAGTTCGACTGAATCTGAAGGCCCCACATCTACATCTGAACTCCGGGCACAATCACCTCAATCCCCAGGCTCTCTAAGTCAGCAAGCAAGTGACGGTCCATAGTCAAACATATGGCTGTCGGATACCTACTCAAGGCATCGGCAACCACGTTAGCCTTTCCTGGGTGATACTGTAGTGAGATGTCAAAGTCCTTTATCAGCTCTAACCACCTGTGCTGCCTCATGTTGAGCTCCTTCTGTGTAAACACATACTTCAAGCTCTTATGATCTGTGAAGATCTCCATCCTCTCTCCATATAAGTAGTGTTTCCATAACTTCAAAGCAAATATCAATACTGCTAACTCTAAATCGTGGGTAGGGTAGTTCTTCTCATGGGGACGTAACTGCCTGGAAGCATAGGCAATCTGTAACACCCAGTTTTCTAAAATTAGGGTATTTTTGAAAATTTATTATTTTTATTATTTATTAATGGTATTTTAGTCATGATATGATTTTTGGTGATTTTTTAGTTATTTAAAACTATTTTCTAAGTCACGACTTATGACTTTGTGACTTTACTAGTATAACTTAGTGTAAACCCTAGTTATTCCTTAAACTAGAAGTTGCCATGACCATGTGAGCTTAGCCATAGGCTTAGAACATCAAATTAGTGATTTTTATCCTAAAAGGGTATTTTGGTAATTTTCTAGGATTTATTTGGAATTATTGGATTTATGTGTTTTTATTATTATTTAATTATTGATTAGTGTCATGTTAGTCCCTAACCTAGTTTAGCCCTAATCTAGGGGTTAGCTACTAACCTAGAAGCTTTAGGATGGATATTTAGTCATGGGTTAAAGTGGCATAAATATCTAGATTGTCTTTATTGATATTTTGCTTAAACCATTCAAAATATCTCAACCTTTACACAAAAGTCTTGCCTTAACCATGAAGGAAAGGGCAAGGACACCCCCTCTTGCCATGGCCGGCCAAGGACCCCCCTAGCAGCCACACATTCTATAAAATCCCCTTACATTAATTCATGAACATTTTACATGAATTTTAATCCCACAAAATCCTATTTTCTTCAAACAACCACAACTTGATCAATATTGATCCAAATCACCTCTAGTTTCTTGCATTGGACTCCCCTACACTAGAGGATACTAATTAGGGCCTGCTATCAAGGATTTGTGGAGCTTTGGACATCACCAGGAGAAGAGGATACCCCCCTACTTTGGTGTTTTCTTGACTTTTCACCAAATAGGTAAATACCTATAAACCATGTTAATATTGTGTTTTTTATTCATAAATGCATGCATCTAGGTACCATGGAACTGTAGGTCAAGTTTGGTGAAAAATAGGATTGGTTTGGTGTTCGTATCGGACACGTATCTGTGTTCTAATTGCAGTATTTGATGAAATACCACTTAGGAATAAAAGTTGTTATTTTTCAAAACAAAATATATTTTTGGGTAGCCCTAGACATGTAGGACACAACCCTAGTAGACTGAGCACACTTCGAGTTGTGTCCGTGTCCAAAACAGGATACAAACACACTGTTAAAACCCCACTGTACACACTGTAAAATGATACTGTTGACACTTCCTGTCGTGTCCACACGAGTCGTGGACACGATACAAAGACCTAGACACGAACCTAACCACCCCACCTACCCACTGACACGAGCACGAGGCTCTACGTGCCACGTGTGGAGCACACGACCCTCCGACACACGCGCACGAGACTATGCAGCCTCCCCTGCTACTCGACACCTAGTACGGACACTGTAGGACACGTGGACACGGGAAAATTGACACAGAGGAGGGGGCAACCTCTGTCATGCCCCCCCTCGAGTTTGAGACACTCTCGTGTCCTATCGAGGACACGAGGACACGTGTACTGGTCGTGCACTGCAATGCACGCGCACATTTTTTCTCACTGACACGGCCTTCGTGTCGTACGGACACGAGTCGTGGACACCTCGTGGTGACACGAGTGTGTAGCCCAACATGTGGGCTACACGTGGGTATGACCACGAGACACGTGAATGTGTGTGTCGTGTCCTACACACGCGAACTTGTGCACGAGACAGTGCACTGCACAGTACACTGTGTTTACCCGATTTGGGTTTTTGATACTGGACACGCCGTGTCGTGTCGTAGTGGACTTCCAGTGACACACACGACACGTACACATGTGGGACATCACTTACCAACCATTGGTTTCGAGCCTTAGCTCGATTTGGGTCGAGAATTTGGGTTTACCTACTTTCCTATACACAGTGTTATATTTCCAGTTTTTGGGATAATTTCCCAGTTTTTAGAAATGAATTTCAAACCTAATTTTGATATGATTTATACATATAATCGTATGTTTTTAGTATATAAATACGTAGTATATATGTATGTGTGTGTGTAGGAGAAATTTATATAGGTGTGTATACATGTATATATATATAGGTACCTATATGATATATGAGTATACTTAGTCTATAGGCCTATATAGTTATGTGTATGTATATATATATATATGTAATATATATATATATATATATATATATATATATATATATATATATATATATATATATATATATATATATATTGTATAGAGGTAGATACCCATATGGCATTAGCCTATGGACCTTGGTTATTAGCCTATGGCCAATGAGTTAGGATAGACCATTAGGCCTACTAGACCTAGGTTGACCCAAATGTTGACCATTGTTGACCAAAGTCAACTATTGGTCAAACCATGACCTAATTGACCTAAAAATGACTAGTTTAACTAGTCTGACCATGTTTGACCTGATTACCTTATTGACTAGTCTTTGTTTAACCTAATTACCTTACTGACTAGTCTTTGTTTGACCAAAACCTTAGTTGGTCTAAGTTTGACCTAGACTTGACCCAGATTGATCATGTTGACTAGTATTTGACTAGTTTGATTAGAATGTTGACCAAGAGTTGACTTTAATCTAGATTTGACTAACCTTGACTTGTTTGACCTTGTTTGACTTTATTTGACTCAGTTTGATCCCCTGTGACCTAGTATGACTTCATGTGACCCAGTTTGACTATTGAGTTGACCAAGAGTTGACTTTAACCTAGATTTGACTAACCTTGACTTGTTTGACCTTGTTTGACTTTATTTGACTCAGTTTGATCCCCTGTGACCTAGTATGACTTCCTGTGACCCAGTTTGACTATTGAGTTGACCAAGAGTTGACTTTTGACCAGATTGACCTAGAATCATGTAGTATGCATTGTATACTTTATTTTTACCATTGTGGATACATTGTGACTTGTATTGCTCTGATTAGGAGCCATACACCTCTCCTCAGACCGTATATCCTCTTCAGACATTCAGTTATCAGGCGAGTACATTCTCTGACCGTTTCATATTTGCCAGGATTTATATTCTTGCTCTAGATTACTTTACTTGATGCTGACACGATTGTTATCACGGATTGGTACTATATGGATCTTTTCATGAGATGTTATCCTCCTCGGGAGCATCAGATACAGCATGTTTGTGCTTTTCACGAATCATCATGTATCTCTATGCTTTCATAGATTCACGAATCGCTTGTGACTCATGTACTCTCATGCTCACAGAGCCTCTTATGAATCTCCCATTTATGGGCTTATCACGAATCTTAACATAACTTGAATGGATCCTTGTGTATTGATTGGGGATGGAGGAGTGGAAATAGTCATGTGGATATTACCCCAGTAGCTATAGTCATGAATCACTCTTAGCTGTAGCCATGAATCTCCTATACCATTTCACATGTCTATATTTTACTCTGACTCACTAGACACTGCTAGTTCTCTATTATAGTAGATATTTCATTACAGTTATCTCTTTTGCTACATGTATCTTCCTTCAGCGTTTCCTGTATTTTACTCTATTGTATGCTTTATATTTCCTATCATACTATATACTGCATGAGATGTATTGTGCTCGTTCCTGTCCTGACTGGACCTGTTGAAAATATTACAGAGGATGAGGATGAGGCCCTGGCGTCTACCTATTATGGAGCAGGACTAGATGATACTTATGTTGTGGACCCTCAGCAGGATCCACCTGCAGCTGAGGATGTTGCCCTAGTAGTCTAGGCTAGTTTAGCTAGACAGTCTTTTCTATGTTATCATTTTTGTCTCACATTCTGAGTTGTATTTTGAGATGTTGAGATGTATAGACTTTAGACTTATTGTATTATGAGTTGACATTCTGGATATTATGTATCCTAGACACTTGGACTTATTTCATCTATGATACTGTTCTCTTGAGTTACCATCTGTCTATCTATCTATCTTTCATTATTCTACCTAGATGTGATTGAGATTATATTCTGTTTGTCACCTCCATTCGGAGAGTAGTATAAACTGTACAGGTACCTTATATATTGTTAGATGATTGACCTAGGACAGCGTTCTACCGCCGACACTGCGGCGTAGGCTGGACGTACCCACTTCTCGTGCCCCTATACAGGGTGTGGGTCGTAACACATTTTTTGTGGTGGCCCACGCAGGTCGAGTTTATGTAGTGATATTCGAACTAGAGTATCACTACAGCCTCTGATAGGATTGGAGGAATAGGCTTAGTAAGAGAGGATACTCAATCACTGTTAGGATACTTTGAGAGATTCCTGGGATGACCCTTGAGAATCTCATTTGAAATTCAATTTAAACTTCTTTTCCCTTAATTGAATTTGATTTTGGAGGATTCACTGTAGAACTTTGAATCCTGGTGTTAGTTGATGATTTTGAAATTTTTGTAGTTGTTGATTTTAATTTCTTTGTGTTAGATTAATATCTTTTATTTTAAGGCACTCAATCACATTTATGAGAAAATTCTTATCTGTTTTTTGCCATCTAATTCTCTTGTTAATTGCTTACCCTTGAAATGAACTGTCCCCTCTATTCTGCATCTTGCTTAAACTTTTTCTACCAAACTATGTGACTGTATCCCAAACCTGACTTACTCGACATTTCCTCAAATAAAGACTTTATTGAGACCTTCTAACCTTGACCTTTGATTTGATCGAACCCTAACTATATTCATCTAGTAGCCTATCTACCCCTAGGACTGTGTTCCTAAATTATTTACTGGATTCCTGATTGATTTTATTTCATGGGTTAATTTGATCTTCTTCAATTTTTGCATCAATTTGTCACGTCTTGAACTCCCACTTTCTATTCTAGATCATTGGACGTCCTTTACCGTGACTTAGATATTCAGAGTATAATACTAGCTGTTACCTCCCAACAAACTTCACATGTAAGACCTAGACTAGCCTACCTTCATGTAGGTATTCCATGCCCTACTAAAACCCATCTCCTTGTACTCTATTTTCTTGATATGATTTTCTGGTCAAATGGCTAAACTATAACCTCTACCGTGATACTAAATTTATTCTTATTTCAATTAGAAATCCACCTTGGTTCAATTCTTTCGACCTGGCATGTGATGGTGTTCTACTTGAATCCTTGAATACTTAACCTTGTACCTTATCTTGAATGCTTGACCCGGTTGGTTAAGGATCTTGGACTATGTATTTTCCTTCATCATTTCTACCCTTACTTATATCTTATGCTATAAATTTATCCTTAGTTTTACAAGCTTATCCTTTTCGAGCTTGATCATGATATATTTTATTGGGTGTACACCCACTAACATATTATCTAATCAGAACCGGCGCATGATGGTCTGATCAACCTATTGCGTTTTGGTTCGCTTTTTCATATATTAATGTACGTGGATGGAGACATAGTTAAACTTGCCCTAGAATCTTATCCGCAATAGCCTTGACAATTCTCCTTGGAATTATTTTATCGCCTATGAACCTCGTATTCGTATCCAGTTGAATTAAATTTATCATGACCTGGATCTTCATCATTGGATGCTCGTGCTCATACTTAATTTCATTGATTTTCCATCTTGCCCAAATCTCGATTTATCCTGAAATTGATCAACTTAGATCGTGTCAAGACTAAAATCTATTTGTGATTGTTTGTGCCTAAATTTTCAATTTTCTTTTACCATTTTATGGAATAGTAACTTTTAATGATTTCTCACTTACTTGTTAATAACCAATTTACATATAGGATGGTAGACGGCCCTACAGCCTTGATGATTGTTGTTTCCTTACCTTCCCAATTAGGACACCTTAGATTGCTTGTACGTTTTGATACCATAGGACAGTATTGATCTAGAATGACTAGTGCACCTAGATGAGACCACAGACTGTTCCATTTAACCTGTCCCCCTGGTACTACTATTTCATCACAATTTTTTGGTTCAATTTAGGCCATAGACCTATCCCACTCTAAATTATGATCATCGTAGGTACATTACCGTGACTTTTAAATTTGGAGCACAAGACTAGTTGTTTTCTCAAAACTGACTCCACATACATGACCTAGACATGATATACTACACCCATGACCTTAGTGTCCCACTCAGGCATACCATCGTGTGCTTCATTTACCTAGTACGATTTTCCTGACCCGAGGCTCCATCCTGATTTACCCCATGGAGTTACTTTTAATTTCGATTTGAATTAAGGACACCTTATGACCTAAAACTGCCAGCCAATTTTGGACATGACCCAGTATAGGCCTACTACCCATATTTTGCTTGTTGACCTTGTATGTTGCTAGGTAGTAGCTTCGTCCCTGATTGTTGGAGGTCTGACCTAGGAGGGTACGACCATCTAAATTTCGAGGACGAAATTATTTTAAGGTGGGTAGACTTGTAACACCCAGTTTTCTGAAATTGGGGTATTTTTGAAAATTTATTATTTTTATTATTTATTAATGGTATTTTAGTCATGATATGATTTTTGGTGATTTTTTAGTTATTTAAAACTATTTTCTAAGTCACGACTTATGACTTTGTGACTTTACTAGTATAACTTAGTGTAAACCCTAGTTATTCCTTAAACTAGAAGTTGCCATGACCATGTGAGCTTAGCCATAGGCTTAGAACATCAAATTAGTGATTTTTAGCATAAAAGGGTATTTTGGTAATTTTCTAGGATTTATTTGGAATTATTGGATTTATGTGTTTTTGTTATTATTTAATTATTGATTAGTGTCATGTTAGTCCCTAACCTAGTTTAGCCCTAATCTAGGGGTTAGCTACTAACCTAGAAGCTTTAGGATGGATATTTAGTCATGGGTTAAAGTGGCATAAATATCTAGATTGCCTTTATTGATATTTTGCTTAAACCATTCAAAATATCTCAACCTTTACACAAAAGTCTTGCCTTAACCATGAAGGAAAGGGCAAGGACACCCCCCTTGCCATGGCCGGCCAAGGACCCCCCTAGCAGCCACATATTCTATAAAATCCCCTTACATTAATTCATGAACATTTTACATGAATTTTAATCCCACAAAATCCTATTTTCTTCAAACACCCACAACTTGATCAATATTGCTCCAAATCACCTCTAGTTTCTTGCATTGGACTCCCCTACACTAGAGGATACTAATTAGGGCCTGCTATCAAGGATTTGTGGAGCTTTGGGCATCACCAGGAGAAGAGGATACCCCCCTACTTTGGTGTTTTCTTGACTTTCACCAAATAGGTAAATACCTATAAACCATGTTAATAATGTGTTTTTTCTTCATAAATGCATGCATCTAGGTACCATGGAACTGTAGGTCAAGTTTGGTAAAAAATAGGATTGGTTTGGTGTCCGTATCGGACACGTATCAGTGTTCTAATTGCAGTGTTTGATGAAATGCCACTTAGGAATAAAAGTTGTTATTTTTCAAAACAAAATATATTTTTGGGTAGCCCTAGACATGTAGGACACAACCTTAGTAGACTGAGCACACTTCGAGTTGTGTCCGTATCCAAAACAGGACACGAACACACTGTTAAAACCCCACTGTACACACTGTAAAACGATACTGTTGACACTTCCTGTCGTGTCCATACGAGTCGTGGACACGATACAAAAACCTAGACATGAACCTAACCACCCCACCTACCCACTGACACGAGCACGAGGCTCTACGTGCCACGTGTGGAGCACACGACCCTCCGACACACGCGCACGAGACTGTACAGCCTCCCCTGCTACTCGACACCTAGTACGGACACTGTAGGACACGTGGACACGGGAAAATTGACACAGAGGAGGGGGCAACCTCTGTCATGCCCCCCTCGAGTTTGAGACACTCTCGTGTCCTATCGAGGACACGAGGACACGTACACTGGTCGTGCACTGCACTGCACGCGCACATTTTTCCTCACTAACACGGCCTTCGTGTCGCACGGACACGAGTCGTGGACACCTCGTGGTGACACGAGTGTGTAGCCCAACACGTGGGCTATACGTGTGCATGACCACGAGATACGTGGATGTGTGTGTCGTGTCCTACACACACGCGAACTTGTGCACGAGACAGTGCACTGCACAGTGCACTGTGTTTACCCGATTTGGGTTTTTGACACTGGACACGCCGTGTCGTGTCGTGGTGGACTTCCAGTGACACACACGACACGTACACATGTGGGGCATCACTTACCAACCATTGGTTTCGAGCCTTAGCTCGGTTTGGGTCGAGAATTTGGGTTTACCTACTTTCCTATACACAGTGTTATATTTCCAATTTTTGGGATAATTTCCCAGTTTTTAGAAATGAATTTCAAACCGAATTTTGATATGATTTATACATGTAATTGTATGTTTTTAGTATATAAATACGTAGTATATATGTATGTGTGTGTAGGAGAAATTTAGGTGTGTATATATGTATATACATGTGTATATACATGTATGTGTAAGTATGGGTGTGTGTGTGTGTATTTGTGTGTATGGGTTGGGGCTGTTTTCTGGTTCCAGAAACTGGAACACACCCTCCCTTCTTCCGGGTCCCAGTTCTCTATCCCTCTCTCTCTTTCACTCTATCTTACCATTCTCTCTCTCTCTCACCCTATTTCATCCTCTATCTCGCTCTCTCTCTATTTCACTCTCTCTCTCTATATATATTGTATTGTATATATATATATATATATATATATATATATATATATATATATATATTGTATTAAATTACATATGGTATCTATATATAGGTACCTATATGATATATGAGTATACTTAGTCTATAGGCCTATATAGTTATGTGTATGTATATATATATATATGTAATATATATATATATATATATATATATATATATATATATATATATATATATATATATATATATATATATATATATATATATATATATATTGTATAGAGGTAGATACCCATATGGCATTAGCCTATGGAACTTGGTTATTAGCCTATGGCCTATAGCCAATGAGTTAGGATAGACCATTAGGCCTACTAGACCTAGGTTGACCCAAATGTTGACCATTGTTGACCAAAGTCAACTATAGGTCAAACCATGACCTAATTGACCTAAAAATGACTAGTTTAACTAGTCTGACCATGTTTGACCTGATTACCTTATTGACTAGTCTTTGTTTAACCTAATTACCTTACTGACTAGTCTTTGTTTGACCAAAACCTTAGTTGGTCTAAGTTTGACCTAGACTTGACCCAGATTGATCATGTTGACTAGTATTTGACTAGTTTGATTAGAATGTTGACCAAGAGTTGACTTTAATCTAGATTTGACTAACCTTGACTTGTTTGACCTTGTTTGACTTTATTTGACTCAGTTTGATCCCCTGTGACCTAGTATGACTTCCTGTGACCCAGTTTGACTATTGAGTTGACCAAGAGTTGACTTTAACCTAGATTTGACTAACCTTGACTTGTTTGACCTTGTTTGACTTTATTTGACTCAGTTTGATCTCCTGTGACCTAGTATGACTTCCTGTGACCCAGTTTGACTATTGAGTTGACCAAGAGTTGACTTTTGACCAGATTGAGCTAGAATCATGTAGTATGCATTGTATACTTTATTTTTACCATTGTGAATACATTGTGACTTGTATTGCTCTGATTAGGAGCCATACACCTCTCCTCAGGCCGTATATCCTCTTCAGACATTCAGTTATCAGGCGAGTACATTCTCTGACCGTTTCATATTTGCCAGGATTTATATTCTTGCTCTAGATTACTTTACTTGATGCTGACACGATTGTTATCACGGATTGGTACTATATGGATCTTTTCATGAGATGTTATCCTCCCTCGGGAGCATCAGATACAGCATGTTTGTGCTTTTCACGAATCATCATATATCTCTATGCTTTCATAGATTCACGAATCGCTTGTGACTCATGTACTCTCATGCTCACAGAGCCTCTCATGAATCTCCTATTTATGGGCTTATCACGAATCTTAACATAACTTGAATGGATCCTTGTGTATTGATTGGGGATGGAGGAGTGGAAATAGTCATGTGGATATTACCCCAGTAGCTATAGTCATGAATCACTCTTAGCTGTAGCCATGAATCTCCTATACCATTTCACATGTCTATATTTTACTCTGACTCACTAGACACTGCTAGTTCTCTATTATAGTAGATATTTTATTACAGTTATCTCTTTTGCTACATGTATCTTCCTTCAGCGTTTCTTGTATTTTACTCTATTGCATGCTTTATATTTCCTATCATACTATGTACTGCGTGAGATGTATTGTGCTCGTTCCTGTCCTGACTGGACCTGTTGAAAATATTACAGAGGATGAGGATAAGGCCCTGGCGTCTACCTATTATGGAGCAGGACTAGATGATACTTATGTTGTGGACCCTCAGCAGGATCCACCTGCAGCTGAGGATGTTGTCCTAGTAGTCTAGGCTAGTTTAGCTAGACAGTCTTTTCTATGTTATTATTTTTGTCTCACATTCTGAGTTGTATTTTGAGATGTTGAGATGTATAGACTTTAGACTTATTGTATTATGAGTTGACATTCTGGATATTATGTATCCTAGACACTTGGACTTATTTCATCTATGATACTGTTCTCTTGAGTTACCATCTGTCTATCTATCTATCTTTCATTCTTCTACCTAGATGTGATTGAGATTATATTCTGTTTGTCACCTCCATTCGGAGAGTAGTATAAACTGTACAGGTACCTTATATATTGTTAGATGATTGACCTAGGACAGCGTTCTACCGCCGACACTGCGGCGTAGGCTGGACGTACCCACTTCTCGTGCCCCTATACAGGGTGCGGGTCGTGACACGTTTTTAGTGGTGGCCCACGCAGGTCGAGTTTATGTAGTGATATTCGAACTAGAGTATCACTACAGCCTCTGATAGGATTGGAGGAATAGGCTTAGTAAGAGAGGATACTCAATCACTGTTAGGATACTTTGAGAGATTCCTGGGATGACCCTTGAGAATCTCATTTGAAATTCAATTTAAACTTCTTTTTCCTTAATTGAATTTGATTTTGGAGGATTCACTGTAGAACTTTGAATCCTGGTGTTAGTTGATGATTTTGAAATTTTTGTAGTTGTTGATTTTAATTTCTTTGTGTTAGATTAATATCTTTTATTTTAAGGCACTCAATCACATTTATGAGAAAATTCTAATCTGTTTCTTGCCATCTAATTCTCTTGCTAATTGCTTACCCTTGAAATGAACTGTCCCCTCTATTCTGCATCTTGCTTAAACTTTTTCTACCAAACTATGTGACTGTATCCCAAACCTGACTTACTCGACATTTCCTCAATAAAGACTTTATTGAGACCTTCTAACCTTGACCTTTGATTTGATCGAACCCTAACTATATTCATCTAGTAGCCTATCTACCCCTAGGACTGTGTTCCTAAATTATTTACTGGATTCCTGATTGATTTTATTTCATGGGTTAATTTGATCTTCTTCAATTTTTGCATCAATTTGTCACGTCTTGAACTCCCACTTTCTATTCTAGATCATTGGACGTCCTTTACCGTGACTTAGATATTCAGAGTATAATACTAGCTGTTACCTCCCAACAAACTTCACATGTAAGACCTAGACTAGCCTACCTTCATGTAGGTATTCCATGTCCTACTAAAACCCATCTCCTTGTACTCTATTTTCTTGATATGATTTTCTAGTCAAATGGCTAAACTATAACCTCTACCGTGATACTAAATTTATTCTTATTTCAATTAGAAATCCACCTTGGTTCAATTCTTTCGACCTGGCATGTGATGGTGTTCTACTTGAATCCTTGAATACTTAACCTTGTACCTTATCTTGAATGCTTGACCCGATTGGTTAAGGATCTTGGACTATGTATTTTCCTTCATCATTTCTACCCTTACTTATATCTTATGCTATAAATTTATCCTTAGTTTTACAAGCTTATCCTTTTCGAGTTTGATCATGATATATTTTATTGGGTGTACACCCACTAACATATTATCTAATCAGAACCGGCGCATGATGGTCTGATCAACCTATTGCGTTTTGGTTCGCTTTTTCATATATTAATGTACGTGGATGGAGACATAGTTAAACTTGCCCTAGAATCTTATCCGCAATAGCCTTGATAATTCTCCTTGGAATTATTTTATCGCCTATGAACCTCGTATTCGTATCCAGTTGAATTAAATTTATCATGACCTGGATCTTCATCATTGGATGCTCGTGCTCATACTTAATTTCATTGATTTCCCATCTTGCCCAAATCTCAATTTATCCTGAAATTGATCAACTTAGATCGTGTCAAGACTAAAATCTATTTGTGATTGTTTGTGCCTAAATTTTCAATTTTCTTTTACCATTTTATGGAATAGTAACTTTTAATGATTTCTCACTTACTTGTTAATAACCAATTTTCATATAGGATGGTAGACGGCCCTACAACCTTGATGATTGTTGTTTCCTTACCTTCCCAATTAGGACATCTTAGATTGCTTGTACGTTTTGATACCATAGGACAGTATTGATCTAGAATGACTAGTGCACCTAGATGAGACCACAGACTGTTCCATTTAACCTGTCCCCCTGGTACCACTATTTCATCATAATTTTTTGGTTCAATTTAGGCCATAGACCTTTCCCACTATAAATTATTATCATCGTAGGTATATTACCGTGACTTTTAAATTTGGAGCACAAGACTAGTTATTTTCTCAAAACTGACTCCACATACATGACCTAGACATGATATACTACACCCATAACCTTAGTGTCCCACTCAGCATACCATCGTGTGCTTCATTTACTTAGTACGATTTTCCTGACCCGAGGCTCCATCCTGATTTACCCCATGGAGTTACTTTTGATTTCGATTTGAATTAAGGACACCTTATGACCTAAAACTGCCAGCCAATTTTGGACATGACCCAGTATAGGCCTACTACCCATATTTTGCTTGTTGACCTTGTATGTTGCTAGGTAGTAGCTTCGTCCCTGATTGTTGGAGGTCTGACCTAGGAGGGTACGACCATCTAAATTTCGAGGACGAAATTATTTTAAGGTGGGTAGACTTGTAACACCCAGTTTTCTGAAATTAGGGTATTTTTGAAAATTTATTATTTTTATTATTTATTAATGGTATTTTAGTCATGATATGATTTTTGGTGATTTTTTAGTTATTTAAAACTATTTTCTAAGTCACGACTTATGACTTTGTGACTTTACTAGTATAACTTAGTGTAAACCCTAGTTATTCCTTAAACTAGAAGTTGCCATGACCATGTGAGCTTAGCCATAGGCTTAGAACATCAAATTAGTGATTTTTAGCCTAAAAGGGTATTTTGGTAATTTTCTAGGATTTATTTAGAATTATTGGATTTATGTGTTTTTGTTATTATTTAATTATTGATTAGTGTCATGTTAGTCCCTAACCAAGTTTAGCCCTAATCTAGGGGTTAGCTACTAACCTAGAAGCTTTAGGATGGATATTTAGTCATGGGTTAAAGTGGCATAAATATCTAGATTGCCTTTATTGATATTTTGCTTAAACCATTCAAAATATCTCAACCTTTACACAAAAGTCTTGCCTTAACCATGAAGGAAAGGGCAATGACACCCCCCTTGCCATGGCCGGCCAAGGACCCCCCCCCTAGCAGCCACACATTCTATAAAATCCCCTTACATTAATTCATGAACATTTTACATGAATTTTAATCCCACAAAATTCCATTTTCTTCAAACACTCACAACTTGATCAATATTGATCCAAATCACCTCTAGTTTCTTGTATTGGACTCCCCTACACTAGAGGATACTAATTAGGGCCTGCTATCAAGGATTTGTGGAGCTTTGGGCATCACCAGGAGAAGAGGATACCCCCCTACTTTGGTGCTTTCTTGACTTTTCACCAAATAGGTAAATACCTATAAACCATGTTAATATTGTGTTTTTTCTTCATAAATGCATGCATCTAGGTACCATGGAACTGTAGGTCAAGTTTGGTGAAAAATAGGATTGGTTTGGTGTCCGTATCGGACACGTATCTGTGTTCTAATTGCAGTGTTTGATGAAAAGCCACTTAGGAATAAAAGTTGTTATTTTTCAAAACAAAATATATTTTTGGGTAGCCCTAGACATGTAGGACACAACCCTAGTAGACTGAGCACACTTCGAGTTGTGTCCGTGTCCAAAACAGGACACGAACACACTGTTAAAACCCCACTGTACACACTGTAAAACAATACTGTTGACACTTCCTGTCGTGTCCACACGAGTCATGGACATGATACAAAAACCTAGACACGAACCTAACCACCCCACCTACCCACTGACACGAGCACGAGGCTCTATGTGCCACGTGTGGAGCACACGACCCTCCGACACACGCGCACGAGACTGTGCAGCCTCCCCTGCTACTCGACACCTAGTGCGGACACTATAGGACACGTGGACACGGGAAAATTGACACAGAGGAGGGGGCAACCTCTGTCATGCCCCCCCTCGAGTTTGAGACACTCTCGTGTCCTATCGAGGACACGAGGACACGTGCACTGGTCGTGCACTGCACTGCACGCGCACATTTTTTCTCACTGACACGGCCTTCGTGTCGTACGGACACGAGTCGTGGACACCTCGTGGTGACACGAGTGTGTAGCCCAACACGTGGGCTACACGTGTGCATGACCACGAGACACGTGGATGTGTGTGTTGTGTCCTACACACACGTAAACTTGTGCACGAGACAATGCACTGCACAGTGCACTGTGTTTACCCGATTTGGGTTTTTGACACTGGACACGCCGTGTCATGTCGTGGTGGACTTCCAGTGACACACACGATACTTACACATGTGGGGCATCATTTACCAACCATTGGTTTCGAGCCTTAGCTCGGTTTGGGTCGAGAATTTGGGT
This sequence comes from Iris pallida, assembly GCA_029216955.1. Classification (NCBI taxonomy): domain Eukaryota; kingdom Viridiplantae; phylum Streptophyta; class Magnoliopsida; order Asparagales; family Iridaceae; genus Iris; species Iris pallida. The sequence goes on along the minus strand of JANAVB010044818.1, from coordinate 2,552,364 downwards.
TTACCTACTTTCCTATACACAGTGTTATATTTCCAGTTTTTGGGATAATTTCCCAGTTTTTAGAAATGAATTTCAAACCTAATGTTGATATGATTTATTTATGTAATTGTATGTTTTTAGTATATAAATACGTAGTATATATGTATGTGTGTGTGTAGGAGAAATTTAGGTGTGTATACATGTATATACATGTGTATATACATGTATGTGTAAGTATGGGTGTGTGTGTGTATTTGTGTGTGTGGGTTGGGGCTGTTTTCTGGTTCCAGAAACTAGAACACCCCCCTTCTTCCTGTGTCCCAGTTCTCTATCCCTCTCTCTCTTTCACTCTATCTTACCATTCTCTCTCTCACCCTATTTCATCCTCTATCTAGCTCTCTCTCTATTTCACTCTCTCTCTCTCTATATTGTATTGTATATATATATATATATATATATATATATATATATATATATATGTTATATATATATGTTATATATATATATATATTGTATTAAATTATATATGGTATATATATATAGGTACCTATATGATATATGAGTATACTTAGTCTATAGGCCTATATAGTTATGTGTATGTATATATATATATATATATATATATATATATATATATATATCTTACATATATATATATATATATATATATATATATATATATATATATATATATATATATATATATATATATATATATATATATATATATATATATGTAAGATATATTTATATATGTGAATATATATATATATATATATATATATATATATATATATATATATATATATATATATATATATATATATATATATATATGTAAGATATAGATACCCATATGGCATTAGCCAATGGAACTTGGTTATTAGCCTATGGCTTATGGCCAATGAGTTAGGATAGACCATTAGGCCTACTAGACCTAGGTTGACCCAAATGTTGACCATTGTTGACCAAAGTCAACTATTGGTCAAACCATGACCTAATTGACCTAAAAATGACTAGTTTAACTAGTCTGACCATGTTTGACCTGATTACCTTATTGACTAGTCTTTGTTTAACCTAATTACCTTACTGACTAGTCTTTGTTTGACCAAAACCTTAGTTGGTCTAAGTTTGACCTAGACTTGACCCAGATTGATCATGTTGACTAGTATTTGACTAGTTTGATTAGAATGTTGACCAAGAGTTGACTTTAATCTAGATTTGACTAACCTTGACTTGTTTGACCTTGTTTGACTTTATTTGACTCAGTTTGATCCCCTGTGACCTAGTATGACTTCCTGTGACCCAGTTTGACTATTGAGTTGACCAAGAGTTGACTTTAACCTAGATTTGACTAACCTTGACTTGTTTGACCTTGTTTGACTTTATTTGACTCAGTTTGATCCCCTGTGACCTAGTATGACTTCCTGTGACCCAGTTTGACTATTGAGTTGACCATGAGTTGACTTTTGACCAGATTGACCTAGAATTATGTAGTATGCATTGTATACTTTATTTTTACCATTGTGGATACATTGTGACTTGTATTGCTCTGATTAGGAGCCATACACCTCTCCTCAGACAGTATATCCTCTTCAGACATTCAGTTATCAGGCGAGTACATTCTCTGACCGTTTCATATTTGCCAGGATTTATATTCTTGCTCTAGATTACTTTACTTGATGCTGACACGATTGTTATCACGGATTGGTACTATATGGATCTTTTCATGAGATGTTATCCCCCTCGGGAGCATCAGATACAGCATGTTTGTGCTTTTCACGAATCATCATGTATCTCTATGCTTTCATAGATTCACGAATCGCTTGTGACTCATGTACTCTCATGCTCACAGAGCCTCTCATGAATCTCCCATTTATGGGCTTATCACGAATCTTAACATAACTTGAATGGATCCTTGTGTATTGATTGGGGATGGAGGAGTGGAAATAGTCATGTGGATATTACCCCAGTAGCTATAGTCATGAATCACTCTTAGCTGTAGCCATGAATCTCCTATACCATTTCACATGTCTATATTTTACTCTGACTCACTAGACACTGCTAGTTCTCTATTATAGTAGATATTTCATTACAGTTATCTCTTTTGCTACATGTATCTTCCTTCAGCGTTTCCTGTATTTTACTCTATTGCATGCTTTATATTTCCTATCATACTATGCACTGCGTAAGATGTATTGTGCTCGTTCCTGTCCTGACTGGACCTATTGAAAATATTACAGAGGATGAGGATGAGGCCCTGGTGTCTACCTATTACGGAGCAGGACTAGATGATACTTATGTTGTGGACCCTCAGCAGGATCCACCTGCAACTGAGGATGTTGCCCCAGTAGTCTAGGCTAGTTTAGCCAGACAGTCTTTTCTATGTTATCATTTTTGTCTCACATTCTGAGTTGTATTTTGAGATGTTGAGATGTATAGACTTTAGACTTATTGTATTATGAGTTGACATTCTGGATATTATGTATCCTAGACACTTGGACTTATTTCATCTATGATACTGTTCTCTTGAGTTACCATCTGTCTATCTATCTATCTTTCATTCTTCTACCTAGATGTGATTGAGATTATATTCTGTTTGTCACCTCCATTCGGAGAGTAGTATAAACTGTACAGGTACCTTATATATTGTTAGATGATTGACCTAGGACAGCGTTCTACCGCCGACACTGCGGCGTAGGCTGGACGTACCCACTTCTCGTGCCCCTATACAGGGTACGGGTCGTGACGCAATCACCTTCCCATGCTGCTGTAAGGCACAACCCAGACCCTTTCCCGAGGCGTCATTGTAGATAGTGAACCCTCCCGATCCTGATGGCAAAGTCAGAATGGAGCTATCGTCAGCCGCTTCTTCAACTCATCAAAAGCGACTTGACACTCCTCTGACCAAACAAACTCTGCATCCTTTCGGGTCAGCCTAGTCAATGGCTCTACAATCCGGGAGAAATCCTGCACGAACCTCCTGTAATAGCCTGCCAGTCCCAAGAAGCTCCTGATCCCTGCCACTGAACTCGATGTCGACCAAGCCTCAACTGTCGTGATCTTCTTCGGGTCCACTGAGATCCCATCTCCAGTCACCACATGACCCAAGAAGTCAACTCTATCCAGAAAAAACTCGTACTTCGAGAGCTTGCCATACAGCCTCTCCCTCCTGAGTGTCTCCAGAACCACTCTCAAGTGCTCCTCATGCTCCTCCTCAGTCTTCGAATACACCAGGATATCATCGATGAACACCACCACGAACTTGTCCAAGTACTAGTGGAACACCTTGTTCATCAAGTTCATAAATACTGTCGGGGCGTTGGTCAGCCCAAACGGCATAACCAAGAACTCAAACTGACCATACCGCATCCTGAAGGCGGTCTTCGGGATATCCTCCTTCTTTACCTTTACCTGATGATAACCTGACCTCAGATCAATCTTCGAGAAAACCCGAGCTCCGCTCAACTGATCAAAGAGATCATCAATCCGTGGCAGTGGGTATCTGTTCTTGATCGTGAGGTTGTTGAGTGCCCTGTAGTCGATACACATCCGTACCGACCCATCCTTCTTGGGTACAAAAAGTACCGGAGCACCCTAAGGTGAAGAACTCGATCGGATGAAGCCCTTGTCTTGCAGCTCATCCACCTGCTTCTTCAATTCTACCAACTCACTATTGTTCACTCGATAGACATGCTGAGAAATCGGCTCCGCACCGGTAACCAAGTCTATCGAGAACTCAACATCCCTATCCGGTGGAAGCCCTGGTAACTCCTCCGGAAAGACGTCCATGAACTCTGCAATCAAAGGATGTGGAGCTGCCTGCTCCGCAACTGAAGTCCCACAGAAAAGTCCGCTGCTCTGCTTCGCCTACCGTCGGGTGTACTCGAACTCTGGCTCTCATAACGCTCCAAACAGAACTCTACCCCCTCGGTAATCTATGCTGGCGTGATGCCTGCTCAACCAATCCATACCTAATATGATATCGTAGTTCGGTAGTGGCTTCACGAGCAGACTCACCTCCAACTCTCGGCCTCCTAAAATAATACTCCGCCCTCTGCAAACATCACTCACGAGGATAACACCACCCCCGGTCGTGATCTTGCAGGTCTTAGGCAATGATTCAGATACAAGGCAGTGTCTAATAGCAAATGATACTGACAAAAAACTGTGGGAAGCCCCGAAAACAAATAGAGCGAAAGCTAGAATGGAGTCGAGAAGAACCAAACCTGTAATCAACTCCCCAATGGCCTCAATATCCTCGGTAGCCATGGCGAAATCTTGCCCCTGCTGGCCTCACCTGGCCTGCTACTAGTGCTGCACGAACCGCTGCTGCTGAGTCGGCAATGGTCCCTTCTGCGGTCCCACTGGATCCTTGGCTCCCGCTCCCTGAGCTGCTCTGCCTGCGAAGAGGGAACAGTCCCTCAGCTGATGCTCTGATGATCCACAGAGAAGGCACTTCCCCAGCCTCTTCCTGCACTTAGTCCATCCATGCCCCGGCTTCCTGCAGAAGGTACAACTAGTAGTCTGCTGCCTCGGCTGCTGAAGCTGAGCGGGCTGAAGTCTTGGCTGCTGGAACTGCTACGGATGAAACTGCCTCTGCTGCTGCTGATGCTGATGCTGCTGTTGAAAGTGCGGCCTCTTGGCCGGTCCTCCGCTACCACTGGCTCCCTGGGTGTCTTGCCCCCTCTTGAACCTCAGCTCAAGATCATCCTCTGCGGCTAAGGCACCCACCAAGATTGTAGAAACATGAAAAATATGGAGTTCATGTGGATTATAAATTGCCACATAGGTAAATCGGACCAAACAGGTCCGCATGAAGGAAAGCCGCATGACTGTTCAAAGACATATGCGGTCCATCGACGAACAGCAGTAGAAGGAAAATATGCGACCAAGGAGGAGCAGTTCGACTGATAAAGCTGACAAGCCCTGGCAAACATATGACAGTTCTGACACTTCGACAAGAAAGATAAGACGTAGAGACTTCGCCCAAAAGCAGGGTTCGTACGCCTCCATGCGGCCAAAAGAGCGTCATCCAAGCCGCATGAACTCATGCGACCCCAGAGTTTCCAAACTTCATGTAACTATGATCCGAGCTGCATGAGTCTCATGCGACCCCACAAGATCAAAGACTGAGAACACCATACGCAACGGGACACGTGGCAATCTGACCGATTCCTTAACCACCCAGATTTGCTGCAACAAAATCCCAACAAACCGACAGATGGCAGCCCAAGAACGGGTCTTTGCGTGCCAACCAGCCACGTATCAACAAACCGACCATGCGGCTCAAAATCCATCCTATTATAAATAGCAGGGTACAACTCTCCTGCAAAGGCTGACAACCTTCAAGAGAAAAGAAATATCTTCACGTGCTAGAGACTGCATCAGATTGTCCACAGAGTAAGGCAGAGTTTATAGTACTTTCCCGAGCCTCCACCGTCACCCCCCAGAATCAAAACTAAACAATTGTACTTAGATTATTTCCTAGGCTTTCTTTCTAGGCTCTTCTTTGTACAAGCGAGTTTGCAATCAATTCCAGTGTTCTATAATACCTGTTGTTGATTTTTATGGCAAACACGATGACGACTCTGCTGGGGACATCCTTCTCTTCCGATGAGAAGTTGGTGATGCAATCTGACGCGTCCAAGCTCGGCTCTACACAGCAGATGCTTGTGGTCCGCTTCGACCAACAAGCCTTCGAAGAATTGCTCTCTAAAGGAAGCGCCAGCCCGTCTCAGAAGTGAGCCAACCCGAAGAGGACTCGTAAGGCGTCGTCGCGCAAAACTGTTGCCTCCGACCAAGTTCTCGAAGAAGCTCTTTCTGCAGCCCAAGACGGTGACCAAAACTCTCCTGTGGCTTTGTTTCCGACCGCAGAGGACCCCACTGTCCCCAAATCCAGCAAAGAAAAACACTATGATGTTGAGTTTTTGGGGGCATAAGGGAACTCTATGCAGACAAAGAGGAGGCCGCAGAGAGGAGATGGGCAGTCTGCCCATGCAACAGCCAACTCTGGCCGTAGGCAGACAACTCATGCGACAGTCAACTCCCGCCGTAGGAAGATGATTCATGCAGCAACCAGCTCTAGCCGCAAGAAGAAGGGCCGTGCAACGACCAATCCTGCCCACAGACAGGATGTCTCATGCGATCCTGTCAGAAGCTCTGTGTTCGACCGCCTCTCATGCGGGCCCAAAGCCATGCGGCCCATTAAAGAGGTCAGTCTGGACTCGTTTTACTATACGCCTTTGGGCGCTAAGTCAAAAAGGTCTAGGGTAGTACGGGCTCAACCAGCCCAGTCAACTGTCCAAGTTGCTAACTGTTAGTGGGCCCCGTTAACCGTTACACGGGCTCCTGATGGAAAGTCTCCCTTTAAAGATCCAGAGCAAGTGCTTTTACTAGCCACGGATCAAGGAGCAAACATGGTGCCTAATCACCCGTGCGCTCGGGATTTCTGAGTTCACAAGTTTGGTGCAAAGGCAGAGCAGCTTCCTATCGACTTACGTGACGTGATTACTCACAAATGCAAGACGGTAGCGTCAGCATGCAATGAGTCCCTCTCGGGGCGTCGTTGCACTCAAGTCATCATCAACTGCTGTAGCAACAAATCAGCAGTACCTGAAGATCGGTAGTCAGTTTTTCAGCGACTGCAGCAGCAAACACATGTCCGACAGGTGCAAATCCCAGGGGACGAAGAGTTTCCTCTCGTCTCCTGTAATTCAACTTAAAAAGTTCACCCTGGCAAGGGAGGAAAGAAGACATGCTCTTCCAGCCCGGCCATCTCATCTAATATTGCAAGGAGACCCTCTTCTACGGGGTTCCCATCAACCACAACGGGTGTCTATTTAGGCACTCGATCCAAGAAGAAGCTTCTGGCACTCGGAGGTGCACCTTCAGCCACCTTGAGAGTAGATGAAGCTGGGGTAGCATCCCCCTCAATGTATGCAACAACCCGGTGTACCAAGAGCACACGTAGGGGGTAGAGATCCCCCAGACCTCTGCAACAGAACCAGATTTCCCTGAGGGCCACCTCCATCACCAAGACGATACGGCTTCCTGCACAGGGGGTAGCACCCCTGCCGAGTCTGATGAAGATGATATTCCGACATTTTCTGACGATTTCTCTATACAAGAGAACGACACCGAGAGTACCTCTGCCACAATCCCTTCTACCTCTACCCACGTGAGGATAGTCTTTATGACTGACGACGATCATGAAGCACCTTCCGACCGATAACGGCTAGAGGTGCTCGAAGCCATGTCCTGTCCTTAGTCAAGTCGGTAGACGAGAACAAAGCCGTCTTGCCAACTCAACCAACGAGGACGCCCGAACAAACAAGCTTGGGACCCGCAGTCAACGCGGACTCCAACACGACCGCCCCTCCTTTGGGTGATGATCCCGTAGCACCATCCATTCCTTCAGCTGCTGATGAAGCCAAGGAGGCTAGAAGAGAAGTCCAAGAGCTCCGAGCGATGTTCAATGCCTGAGACTCCTCTCGAGATCTCAGAATACGACAGCCTTATCCCATCGCATGGAGGGACGTACCTTTTCCACCACGGTACAAGCCATTCTATATCGATTCTTATGATGGAAAGACTTCTGCTAGTCGGTACATGACTTACTTTGAAGTCACTACCGACCACTTGCCGCATAGTGACGCTATCCTCACGCGATTATTCATCGGAACATTGGAAGGGATTGCATTCGACTGGTACCGCAATCTCCCCGACAACTGTATCCATTCTTTCGACGGCTTCAAGCACATATTCCTGGAGAGATTCTACAAAGTGGGGGATGACGTGACAATGTCATCTCTCATGGACGTTATTCAGGGAGAAAGGGAGCTGACGAGGAACTATATCGAGCGGTTCTGCCAAACCGTGATGAGATTGCCTCAGGGCAATCCTGAGAGCTCCCTAATTGAAATCTGCTAGAAGAAGCTGCTCCCTGCAATTAGCCTCTGGATGGGAGACGATCAGTTCAGAGACTAGATGACTTTCATCATAAGTGCTACCAATACGGAGGCAAAATTGAAGAAGGCTCGCCAGCTGGGGTTACACATCCCAGATAGAGAAGATAAGGGCAGATGTCCTGGTCCCACCTCCAGTAACAACAACAGTGGCACCACCACCAACCGGGACAACAAGGGCAAGCAGGCCATGGTCACTGATGCGACTCAAAATCCTGAACAAAAACAGACGGAAGGTCAGTGGCCCAAGATCAATTACTCGTTCGAAGATAGTCATGTCAAACCTATCTTCGATATGCTCTTGCAAGGGGGTAGGATCCAGCTCCCGCCACCAAGATACGAGCCCCGAGCAGCAGAAATGGAGGACCCAAAGTACTGTCACTTCTACCGCTATGTCCATCACGCCACCCATGATTGCTTCCAATTGAAGCGGTACATCCAGAGTCTTATCGATTCCAAAGCTTTGTCGATAGACTTTGAAGAGGTTACTGTGGCGGCGAACATGGTATCTATTCAGTTCGGTGACTTCCTTCCAACATGCACTCTAGACGGGGTAATACCTATCCCCCGGGCAACGATGGAGGTTACTAATCTTCCACCCGTCCGAAACCAGACATCTGGACTGGTACCTCTCACTACATCGCGAGGAGAGATCATGTGGGTGCACCCAGACTTGGTGCCTGAAGTTACCCAGGGGGTGTTATCTCCTACCAACAAGAAGAAGGACAGGAAGTCTAAAGCTTGCCATACAATTTCAGCTGAAGCTGAAGAAGCCGCAGATGTTGTTACCTGGTCTGGAGCACAAGTCCAGTCCATACGGGATAGTCCAGCCGAAGATCCTCAGCTAGTGACGTTGCCTCCCTCTGATGTTCCAAGGCCATCTCAGCCTCCGCTGGCGGAAAAGTCCAAGACAAGGGAGACCCGCTTCAACAGGCCACTCCGCAGTGATATACCTCAGGGACTGGAGAGACCTTACAACTTCGACATATTAGCACAATTGGCTAATAGCAAAGTTGTCACTATACGAGCTCCTAAGGCTCTCCAAGGATCTTCGTGTCGCATTAAGCGAAGCACCCCAGAATGCTGATGCCTACTTAGCTCAGGTCAAGCCTCCAGGGGAAGACCTGCCAGCAGATCTACAGGACGACGGTAGCACAGATGCAATGCCCAACATCATATTTACACCGCAGGACATGTTGATTAAGACCAACTTGCATGATCGCCCTTGTACTACACTGGATACATAGGCGACATCAAGGTGAATTGGATGCATATCGACCCGGGCTCGTCAATAAGCATCATCCCAAAAAGCTTGCTCCAACTTCTTGGTATCCCTATGCATCGGCTGGCAGCAACCAACACTGCCATTAGTGGTTTTAACTCAGGGAGAAGCTATCCCCTAGGAAAGATCCGGTTGAAGTGCCAGATTGGTGACCTGAAGACGAAAGTTACCTGCTATGTCATAGATGCAGACACCTCCTACAACATCCTCCTGGGACGTCCGTGGATACATGACTATATGATCGTGCCATCCACCCTTCACTAGTGTTTCAAATATGTCAGTAAGCACGGTTCCATGAAGTCCGAATTCGCCGACATTGATCCCTTCAAAGGGGTTGAATCTTATTACTCTTCGGAGGCTTGTTTATATGACGAATCCAGGAAACATATAACGGACGAACCGGAAGCCATCACAGGGCCAGAAGAACCCTTGAGAATTTGTCTCCAAGCCCGCAAACCGGACAAGGCCGTATCCCTTGTCGCAACCTTGCATAAAAAGGTGCTCGGTCCTTCTGTCACACCTACGCAGTCAGAACCAATGATTATCCGTCTTCCGAGATCCAGTCAGGAGCCAAAACCTGTCATAGGACCAATGGTGATCCAGCTGCCGAAGTCCAATCAAAGACAACAGGAAGATGCGAGACCCTCTGTAACATCGATGGTAATTCGATTGCCAAAATCTACTCCAAGGCGACCGGAAGACACAAAGTCCCTTGCTGAGCCAATTGTCATTTGTCTTCCCAAGATGAGCCAGCAGCCAAGTGTCGATCCGACACCCTCAGGCAAGCTAATACCACAAGCCGAACCCTTGGTGGTCAAGTTGCCCAAGACAGCGTCCCAACCTCTGGTCACGCAGGGGGTAGCAGAAGAAGGTACAGAACTCGCAAAGTATCTGGTTGCAAGGGTGGATAGTCCCTCTCCTAATGATGTGACAACCGTCCATACCGCAAGCCGACTTGCTCCCATTAAAGACGCCTACTTCCTAGTCTCAGGCATCTTAGGCTGAAAAGAAGGATCTCAACCCTTCATGCCTCAAGAGTTTGATCTTGAACCCGATACTGGAAGACTACCGCTCTACCTGTATAGTCCTCAGGCCAAGTACTTTATGCAAAAATAGGGGTACGACATGGAGGCTACCCCAGGTCTGAATTACGGCAGCGGTCGGCGATCACCTATGCAGCTGTCAACTCCGGCATTATTATGGCAAATTTCTGAAGAAATATTATGTCTAAAGGACATGCTGGTACTCCCTCAAAACCATCGCATCTCCCTGAGTGGCGAGTCATGTACGATGATACCTCTGAACTCCTACTCTAATACTTTACCTCACATGAGCCTGCCCAGTTCATCATTATCCCTGAACAAACTTTCTGGTCCTGATTATCGTGTGTCACGTCCATATTACCTCTGATACCGATAATCTTCCGACTTAACACCTGTACCCCAAACCGGGATAAAAGATACGATGTTAAGACCACAAAACCTATCACCTCTGTTGGGTTTTGTTTCAAATCTATTACCCGCACCACCAGTACGCAGAAGGGTAATAGGTCCACAAAAGTTATCCTAATCTATTACCCGCACCACCAGTACGCAGAAGGGTAATAGGTCCATAAAAGTTATCCTAATCTATTACTCACACCATCGGTGTACCAATGAGTAGCAGATCCACAAAATATCATTCAAATCTATTACTTGCACAACCAGTGCACAAAAAGGGTAATAGGTCCACAAAATTCCCCAACGGTAAAAACAACCTTGTCCATATTACCTCTGAGTTGTTTTCCGTCCATCACAAACAAACCACCCAATACATAGAACTTCTACATTAATTGCACCTGTGAGTTGTTATGTGTATCCTCATTAGGCCCACTCCTACCACGTCCTCATTACCTCTGAGTTGGAAGGCTCTACTTTAGACCCATATTTACCACGTCCTCATTACCTCTGAGTAAATATGTTGGTTTTCTCTCCACTTATTATCCGTACTCGTACCGCCAGTACACAAAAAGGATAATAGGTCCACCAATGTCTTCTGTTGACCACAAATGTTGTATTAGGTCCTCTAGTACACGCACCCCTTTTTCACAATCATATGCTTCTGGAACCCAGTTGTTCTGTGGCATTCATTACCCGTTACGTAGAACTTCCACGTTCATATTACCTCTGAGTTGTTCTATGTATCCTCATCTGAGTCCACTCCTACCACGTCCTCATTACCTCTGAGTAGGAAGGCTATACTTTAGACCCATATTTATCACGTTCTCATTACCTCTGAGTAAATATGTTGGTTTTCTCTCCACTTATTATATGTACTCGCACCGCCAGTACATAAAAAGGATAATAGGTCCACAAATGTCCTCTGTTGACCACAAATGCTGTATTAGGTCCTCTAGTACATGCACCCATTTTTCACAATCATATGCTTCTGGAACCCAGTTGTTCCGTGGCATTCATTACCCATTACATAGAACTTCAACGTCCATATTACCTCTGAGTTGTTCTATGTATCCTTATCTGAGTCCACTCCTACCACGTCCTCATTATCTCTGAGTAGGAAGACTCTACTTTAGACCCATATTTACTACGTTCTTATTACCTCTGAGTAAATATGTTGGTTTTCTCTCCAGTTATTATCCGTACTCGCACCGCCAGTACAAAAAAGGATAATAGGTCCACAAATATCCTTTGTTGACCACAAATGCTGTATTAGGTCCTCTAGTACATGCACCCCTTTTTCACAATCATATGCTTCTGGAACCTAGTTGTTCCGTGGCATTCATTACCCGTTACGTAGAACTTCTACGTCCATATTACCTCTGAGTTGTTCTATGTATCCTCATCTGAGTCCACTCCTACCACGTCCTCATTACCTCTGAGTAGGAAGGCTCTACTTTAGACCCATATTTACCACCTCTGAGTAAATATGTTAGTTTTCTCTCCACTTATTATCCGTACTCGCACCGCCAGTACACAAAAAGGATAATAGGTCCACAAATATCCTCTGTTGACCACAAATGTTGTATTAGGTCCTCTAGTACATGCACCCCTTTTTTATAATCATATGCTTCTGGAACCCAGTTGTTCCGTAGCATTCATTACCCGTTACGTAGAACTTCCACGTCCATATTACCTCTGAGTTGTTCTATGTATCCTTATCTGAGTCCACTCCCACCACGTCCTCATTACCATCAACCCCATATTTACCATGTTCTCACCACCTCTGAGTAAATATGATGGTTCCCTCTCTCAACTTATTATCCGTACCTAAAACCAAGGTACGCCAAGGATGATAAGTCCACATAAAATCTCCAGCGGAAGTACCCAAACCTATCACATGCTACCTCTAATAGGATTGCCACACCTAAACAACTCTACTTTCCATGCTTCTTATTCAAAGTATTCCAAATTTGCAATTTGAAAACTTTAAAAGGGGTCTTGTAGAAGCATGGAAAATATTGCTTTTAGTCCCACATCAAAAAGGAGAAGAAGAAAGGGCTCACTCCATTCTATAAATAGAGCCCCCTTGCCTCCTTTGAAAAGGGCACCAACTTTCCTTCCCTCCTCCCCTTGGAAACTCAGATTCCCTCACTTCGAGTGGCCCTCACCTATCGGTTAACGGTAGATGATAACTACCGCCGGCGGCTACAGGAATTAGAAGCATTAGATGAGAAGCATTTACAAGCTCAACAAAGCATAGAGCTCTACCAAGCACGCATCTCTCGGGCTTTCAACAAGAAAGTCAAACAGAGGATATTCCAAGTGGGCGATCTTGTCTTGGCCATTCGCAGACCAATGGTCATGACTCACAAGATCCCCGGCAAATTCCAGCCTAAGTGGGAGGGTCCATTCGTCATCGAGACCGTAATCTCCAATGGCGTGTACCGCCTCGCAAAACAAAATGGAGACTTGCTCATGATGCCCATCAACGATTGTTGAGTCACGTACCTTCAGGTACCACTGAATGTACTCTCTGATTACTCCGAATGAATTCTCTTGGTCGTGTCTATGTACCCCCGGTCATAGCTTTTCTACCGCCAAGAATTTTCCTCAAAATTATTGCCCGCACCACCCGTACGCAGATGGGTAATAGGTCCATACAACTCATCCTAATCAATTACTCGCACTGTCAGTGCACAAAAAGGGTAATAGGTCCATAAAACTCTCCAACGGAAAAAAGCAGCCATGTCCATATTACCTCTGAGTTGTTTTCTCGTCCATCACAAACAAATCACCCAATGCATAGAACTTCCACGTTGATAACACCTCTGAGTTGTTCTGTGTATCCCTATCATGCCTACTTCTAACATGTCCTCATTACCTCTGAGTAGGAAAGCTTTATTTTGACCCTTATTTACCACGTCCTCATTACCTCTGAGTAAATACGTTGGTTTCCTCTCCACTTATTATCAGTACTCGCATCGCCAGTACACAAAAGTGATGATAAGTCTACAAAAAATTATCCTAATCTATTACTCACACCATCGACGTACCAAAGAGTAGTAGGTCCACAAAATATCATTCAAATCTATTTGCTCGTATTTCCAGATGCACAAAAGGGCAATAGGTCCACAAAAATCCCCCAGTGGGATGTCCTTTACAAATGCTGTATTAGACCTTCTAGTACAAGCACCACAAAATACCGTAAATAAGATGGAGTGACAAAATCGGTTACATTCACAGGACTATACCTCCAGTAAAGGATTACAAAAGTAGCAAAATGCAAGCTACAGACAGTCCGAAACTCAGAGGCAGATGCGAACGTCTAGTTACATGTACTCCCAGAAAACAACAAGTACATGGTAGCCCATGGATCCCTGCAGTCAAGGATCATAGCCGTGCTGAGGTATATACCATTCCCTCAGCCATTTCGCATAGGAAAGATCTATTCGACCAGAGTCTTCGACAGGGGCAGCAAGGTCAGAACTTCCGATACTACTGCCCTCAGACTTGGGCTCCTCCTTGAGAGAAATTCCCTCCCCGATAGACGCCAATTCTTCTTTCACCTCAACTTTGGGTATCACCTCATCTTTAACAAATGGTGACTCTTGTTTGATGAAAGGATACAATACCTCCTCCTTCACAGTGGTCATAACCTTTAGTACGGATGCTACAAAAAAAAGAAAAAAAAGAGAGGAGATAGTCAGATGACAAAGAACTCTGTCATGCGGCCTAGCCAGTTAGACGGCCTAACCAAAACGGAACTCATAAAGTCTACAGTTATGAGGCCGACTTTATGAAGTACTCATGCAGCATTTATACGGCTCAGTCATTATCATGCGGCTCAGTCATAAAAACTCAGGCGGCCCAATCAGTCATAGGGCAATCATACGGCCCAATCTTACAGTATTCAGGCAACCCAATCATAAAGTGCTCATGCGGCACCTATGCGGCTCGGTCGTGAAAAGGTCATACAGATTCATCTTGGGGCACTCAGCCAGTTCGAGTTCGAATAAGCAGCGGTTATGTGACTCAGTCTATACAGCCCTATCGTATAGAACACATGTGGTCCAGACGAGATAGGGCATACAGCGACCAAGTTTATAGCAGAGGTAGTGTATGACAGCCCCGTGCACGAAATTTTAGTCATTATTTGCTCACCATCCTTACCCTTAGGAGAAGGTTGCACATCGAAACAAATGGAAGGAGTGTCTATCGCTCTCGACGGAGAAGTAAGTCTCTCCCCTTTGGCTGCCGCACCGACCGACTTAGAAGCTTTTGGAGCCATAGCAGAAAGCATAAGGAGGAGAAGGTGAAAGAGAAAAAACTCTCTCTGAATGACTCCTATTTATAGAATTGCTGAAGAAAGACTCTTCGATTCTCGAGATTATTTAAGATAGGGACGACGTTTGGGGACTTTATCCCTAGTAACCGTCGAGTGTCTCTTCGGTTTTCGAGATCATTAAAGATAGAGCCAACGTTTGGGAACTTTATCCCCGGTAACCATCGGCTTCATCTCGAAAATAGATCCACAACCAAGTCAGGAGAATTAAATGCAGCAGCGACAGCTGGCAGACTCTCTACGACTTAAAGCGTCCCTGTGACTCAAGATTTGTTCTGCGACATAGGATCCCCCTGTGGCTCATTATCTCTCCATGAAACTCAAGATCTCTTTGCAGTTCGAAAGCCACTCTCTGTAACTTGAAGATTCCCTACGGCTTGGCATATTTTTCATGCTTCTTATTCAAAGTATTCCAAAATTTGTAATTAGAAACTTTGAAGGGGGTCTTGTAGAAACATGAAAAATATGGAGTTCATGCGGATTACAAATTGCCGCATAGGTAAATCGGACCAAACAGGTTTGCATGAAGGAAAGCCGCATGACTGTTCAAAGACATATGCAGCCCATCGACGAACAGCAGTAGAAGGAAAATATGCGACCAAGGAGGAGCAGTTCGACTGATAAAGCTGACAAGCCCTGGCAAAAATATAAAAATTCTGACACTTCGACAAGAAAGATAAGACGTAGAGACGTCGCCCAAAAGCAGGATTCGTACGCCTCCATGCAGACAAAAGAACGTCATCTAAGCCGCATGAACTTCATGCTACCCAGCTTATGCGGCCCCAGAGTTTCCAAACTTCATGTAACTATGATCCGAGCCGCATGAGTCTCATGCGACCCCACAAGATCAAAGACTGAGAACACCATACGCAACGGGACACGTGGCAATCTGACCGATTCCTTAACCACCCAGATTTGCTGCAACAAAATCCTAACAAACTGACAGATGTCAGCCCAAGAACGGGTCGTTATGTGCCAACCAGCCACGTGGCAGCAAACCGACTATGCGGCTCAAAATCTATCCTATTATAAATAGCAGGGTGCCACTCCCCTGCAAAGGCTGGGAACCTTCAAGAGAAAAGCAATATCTTCACGAGCTAGAGACTGCATAAGATAGTCCACGGAGTAAGGCAGAGTTTATAGCACTTTCCCGAGCCTCCACCGTCACCCCCAGAATCAAAACTAATTAATTGTACTTAGATTATTTCTTAGGCTTTCTTTCTAGGCTCTTCTTTGTACAAGCGAGTTTGCAATCAATTCCAGTGTTCAGTAATACCTGTTGTTGATTTTTATGGCAAATAAAGATCTCCTCAAAAGTGGCGCTGCGGGCACTCTTGGTATAGGACTTCACCTCCTTGACCAGTCCCTTTCTGAATCTTCGTGCCTTCGTCGCTCGGATAACCCCTCGACAAATTTGCCCAGATGACAGAACTCCCCAGCATACTCCTCAACGGACTGACTGCGCGGTACTAAGGCCTCTAACTGAGTCTCGAGGGCACCTAGCGCTACATCTGGAAAAAACTTCTCCTTGAACAGCTTCTTGAAGGCTGCCCAAGTCTGCCCTGGTGTACCAACCCTCGGGTCGGTCTGGTACCAAGTGCGGGCCAAATCCTGCACCATACTGGCCGTCGCCTCGATCTGAAGCCTCGCTGGAATCTCTGCCAGTCTGAAAATCTCCTCCATATGCTCTATCCACTCATAAGTGTACAAAATGCCCTCTGTACCCCTGAAATCCCTCGGGTGCATCTTCTGGAAGTCTTGGATGCCCTTCTCGTTCGGCAGATGTGGCTGCTAAACTGCCGTGGACTCAGCTGCTGCCCTCTCAACTGTCGTCAGGGCCAGATCGATTTCCCGACTAAACTTTGCAGTCTGACGCTGCTGCTAGGCCTCCATGAACTGCTGAAAGAATGTGAACAGCTTGGACTGCGTCAACTGTCCCCGAAGGTGGCTGCTGCTGCTGGAGCATCTCTGGAACCACCAGGCTCGGCCTGTGTACTGCTGGTGGAGGGGCTCCTCCGAATATAGCTGAAACACCAACCCCAGCTGGCATGACTGGGCTGCGGTACCAGGGGCTGGCTGTTGAGGACGAGAGGTGGCAGACCTCTCATCAGTGTCCCCCTGACCTGGACGATGTGATCTAGGCTCGACCATCCTGGAGACAGATCAAACAAGAAAACAATTGCTGAGAATGAGTCAAAATAGCAAAGGAGGATAGTTTATATTCAAAGGAAGACAATAAGCAACAAAATATAGATATACGGAATCTGATAAGGAGTTTTTTCTAATGTGATTGAGTACCTTCAAAAATATCCTAATCCTACTGTAGGCTGCAGTGATACTCTAGTTTGAATACCACTGCATTTCTAAACTCGACCTGCATGGACCACCACTAAAAACGTGTCAGGACCCGCACCCAGTGTAGGGGCACGAGAAGTGGTTACGTCCAGCCTACGCCGCAGTGTCGGCAGTAGAACGCTGTCCTAGGTCACATACATCTAACAGTTATAAGGTACCTGTATAGTATATACACTCCGAATGGAGGTAACATAATAAAGTATAACTCAATCACAACTAAGGAAGAAAGTACGATAAGATAGAATAGATGAAATCACAGAATCCACAGATGATAAATACAAGATAAGAGAGATAGCTAGAAGTCTAAGATAAACAACTCCACAAATCCAGAATAACAAATCCCCAATAAGTACAAGTGTATCTAATAAGACATGAAGATAAATAGATACTAGTCTAGCTAACTAGCCTAGTCTACTGGGGTAATGTCCTCTGCAAGTGCTGGGTCCTCCTGAGAGTCCAGCTCACATGTGTCATCTAGGCCTGATCCATAATAAGTGGGACACAGCTCCTCAAGGTCATCTGTAATATTTCAACAGGTCCAGTCAGAACGGGAGCGAGCACAGTATATCTCACGCAGTTCATATCATGACAGGAATATAATACAGGCAATAGAGTAAGATACATGAAATGCTGAAGAGTATACATGAAGTAAAAGAGAAGACTGTAAAGAAATGTATACTATAAGTAAAGAGCTACAGTGAACTAGTGATTTAGAGTACAAGATAGACACATGAACGGCTTGATAATAAATATGAGAGGTTGTACATGGCTACACTACTTTAAAAATTGTCCACATGACTATTTATACTCCCCCATACCCCAATCAATACACAAGGATCCGTTCAAGTTATGTTATTGTACATGATTTCACATGGGGGCCCATAAACGGGTGCACATGAATATAACATGGGGGCTCCGTAAACATGAGAGTACATGAATCACGAGAGTGCACATGAATAGTAAAAGCACAGGAATACATGATGAAAGTGAAACACACATGACATGATGTATCCGATGCTCCCAAGGGGGATAACATCGTATGAAAAGATCCATATAGTACTAATCCGTGTTTCCATTGTGTCAGCATTAAGTAAAATAATCTAGAGCAAGAATATAGTCCTAGCAAGTATGTATTCGCCTGATATATTGAGTGTCTGAATGAAATACTGCCTGAGGAGTGGTATCTGGCTCATATTCAGAACAGTACAAGTCACAACATATCCAAATTGGTAAAATAAACTACTATGATGTATTCTACATGATATTTGGATCAATCTAGGCTAAAGTCAACCTTTGGTCAACTCTAGTCAACTACTCTAGTCAAACTAGGTCAAACCTAACACAACAAGTCTTACTAGGCCTAACCAAGACTATCCTAGCAAGCACACATCATTCACAAGTCACACAAGTCTAACATAACCCAACACTCATGTGTACATACTCCATATGCTATAGGTTATACTACATAGGCTATATGCTAACACAATGATATAGGCATACACACGTATTTAATTACCACATATATATTCACTAGAATCATTTGGACAATATACTTATATCTTTATTACATTACATTTATCATACTAAATTATATATTATGTATGTATACATATACATATAGAGAGAGATAGAGTCATACATGTGTGTGTGTGGATACATAGGATTCCATGTGTGTAAAACCGGTTTTCAGTGTGTTAGTGACATGGGTATTCAAATCAGTGTGTCAATGGTGAGGGTGCAATGTGCTTGTGTGTAAACATGTGTGTGTATAGAACATTATTCTCAGATTTCATAGTGTGTAGATGGGACTCAATATTTCAGTGTTCTCAGTTTTCACAACAGTACAAAGTGTGTGTGTAAACAGCCTTAACATCTCAGGAACAGTCCCAAAGTAAATCGAAATTAGATTTTTCATGCAAATATGAAACCCTACATGTAGTTAAATCTTAGTCTACACATTAATGCACACACAGTTTTAAATTCTCAGATTTTAGTTCATACAACAGTGTATCAACAATGCATTCATTCCCAGGTTCTCAGTTTAGACAATCCTAGGAAATTGAAACCCATTTGTCAACACCACCATGATGATTCCCATTTGGCAACAAAACTCAGATGAAAATAGGTGAACCAATATTGAAATTGAACCAACCAATTCAAGAAAACACCATGGCAATTCAACTCTCAGGTTTTGTAATATAAACCACAGTTTAGGTTTCAGTTAGTAACAGTGTACATAACAACCCAATTGCAAATCGAAAGCTGAATTCCCATGCTAATATAAACCCCCAATATGGTAGGTCAATCCCAGATATATATAGGTGTACATACACCACAATTAAATTAATGAAACATTTACATATTCATCAAATTCTCAGAAACCAACTGACAGTTGTATCAAAAAAATATAGGGGAAATAGACAATTTTGAATTGAAAATAAACAATTATATCTAGATTAATAGGTTGGTAATGATAGACACACATGTGCACGTGTCGGAGGGTATCCTAGTGTCCAAAAACTGGACACAACGTATCCAAAACCCAACAATACACGAAACTGAGACAGTGCACACAGAGGCATCGTGTACGTGTTCACTGAGATCGTAGACACGACACACGACTCCTTACGACACATGGTCATGCACACATGTAGCCCACGTGTAGTGCTACACAGTGGACCCACCATGACGTCTTCACGACGTGTCTAGAGTGGACACGATCACGTGTTAGTGCGCGTGTCTGTGCGTGAATCCTGACAGTGCACGAGCAGTGCGTGTCCAGTGCAGGCAAGCATGCTCCGCGTGTCGTGCATCATTTGCTCCAAAATTTTGGAAGCATGATGACAGTCACTGTCCCATCCTTTCTACCAAATTTCATGTCTCCATGTGCCGTATCCGTGGAGAAATCAGACACGGGTAGCAGGACACCCGGTCGAGACCCCGTGCTGCGTGTCCAGTACAAATTAGGATACGAAAATGACACGAACAACAATTCAGTCTTCACAAAAATTATTGTACACACATAGATCTACGTATTCATGCAATTAGATTAACAAAATACTAAAATCGAATCCTTAGTGGCATTTTATCAAACACTTATACATACATTATGACACGTGTCCGATACGGACACCAAACGGACACGATTTCTAACCAAATTCTAGGGACAGCTAGGGCACACCTATATCTAGGCTAGGATGCAAAGAAATCAGAATATTAGCACAATTTGAGGAGTTTTACATATAGGTGCCAATAGCAAGAAAAAGCTTCAAATGGGGGTGTTCTCCTTACTAGCCAAATGCTCCAAATTGATCCAAAGCTGGGATTACTCTCCACAAACAGAAAATATGAGAGTGTTAGGCTCTAATACAAGAAACTAGAGTTAAAAAGGAATTAAAATAAAGAAACTATGGATTGGGGAAGAATGACCATTTCTTTCTTTTTTCTATGTGTTCATTCAATACAAAAGAGGCAAGAACTAAATAAGGAGATTATTTATAGGGAGGGGAACCAATGTTGGCCGGCCATAGAGTGTATGAATTAGGGTTAGGGTTTAGTCTAATGGGCTATGGGCCTAGTTGCACTAGTCATGGAATCAATTCCTAAGTCTCAAGCCTATGAACCAAATCACTAATCCTCCTATTTCAAACTTGATTTCTAAATGACTAACTTAGGTTGATTTAAGTTAGACTAGAGTCACACCATGCTAACCAAGTCACCATAGCTAGGGTCAACACCTAGGTTAGTCTCCAAAGTCTCAACTAGTCAAGGTCAAAAATCACAATCACCAATTCAATAAATTAAAATAAATTCAAAAATTCACAATGACCAAAATATTCTCAATCTAAAATGTTAGTGCCGAAAGTGAGGTTGATTGGAGTCGCAACAATACATTTTGATGATTTAAGCTCTTAGAAGATCATGTGGGTGCATATCAAAATGATCGATCATCGCTCTCCTTCTATAGTGTGGACATCTTGTCTATACTTGTTCTTGGACATAACATTTATCTAGTTGAATTGAATTGTTTAAAGAGTGAATTGGTAGCAAAATTTTATGCTAAGTGTCAAAAAAGAAGAAATTTGTCCCTCTTAATACTTACAAAGGTTCGCTAGAGTAGACGAGTATACATGATCCTTTCTCCTTTTGGCATATCTATATAGCATGGAAGGAAGAGATGGGTGCTTGGGCATCAACTTAAAAAAAATCTAGTGTTTGGGTCTCAATTATATTATTACACCATTGTATTATTTACAACACCCTTATTTACCAAGTTTTCCTTAGTAATTGGGTTTATTTGTTATGGGCTTTTTATTTCATGGGGTTCCCATATAGGTTCATTTGATAATGGTTTGGGCTAACTTTATATTGGGTTATCCTGGTGGATCAGATTACTTGTGAATATAAACTAGGAATGAGCATGGTTTGGTTTGGTTTGATTTTTAGGTCAATTTCGAAACGAACCGCCATATTTTGTTCTCCAAAATAAGAACCAGACCAGACCGTTCAAATTTGTATAATCTGACCAATCCAACCCGTCAATCTCGAATCGATTTGGTTCTTTTATGCAGATGTACACATCAAATAAATCATTCGAAAACATATCAAGAGCTTTATTAAATTTCTAATAATAAACAGATAGCATGTCCTAAATTTATTAAGACATGTAATACTACTTTAATGACCCAAAAAAAATGACATTCTCTACTAAAAAAAGTCAAGCTAAAACAAATGATTAATAGCCAACGGTCAATAATAAATTTAAACCCATAAAGTCATCTTAGTACCCATGATGTCCAAACATGTTTTTAAGTTTCTAAATTTTGAATCAGCCTTAAAAATAAAATAAAACTAAGAGAGACATAGAGCATAACAAAATCAATGTTGTGCGACCCAATCCAAGATTTTTTTTTGTTTGGTTCGGTTTTATTGGTTCTTCCACACCTCTAGTTTAACCTCATTAATATTCATCTCTTTCCAAATTTCAACCCTATCCTAACTTCATCATCTGTCTCTTTCCTAAATACTAACCCTAATTTTGTCATATATCATTTTTCATAAATTTTCATTTCTTTCTAATTCTTAACAATAATCATCTCCTCCTCCCCTCCCTCCCTTCTAACTGTTGTTTCACTCTCAACCACTCTCTCTTACAGCCAATGTGGTTGTAAATAGCCACAATTGTCCCTACCACAATTGTCCCTATAGTCTATTTGAGGGACAACAATTGCAAGCACAAATGTTGTTGTCCCTTGTGAGGCATGCAGGGGTACCAATAATTGCATGCATCCACACTTGGTATGAGGAGGCTGCAAACAAGTAAACATTTATTAAACAGAAAAAAATTATGTTTAGGAGCAAAAAGTTCTACTATAGTTGTGGATCCTTAAAAAGATAGATTTCGCATAAAGCCCAAAGTTTGCAAAAAATTGCAAACATTGGCTCCTTAGCAGAAAAAAGTCGCCTTCGCCAAAACTGGCTACTTCACCAAAATTGCTCAAAAAAGGCTACCTTGCTGAAATTTGGCTAATATAGCAAAATTGGCTCCTTAGCAAAAAATGAAAAGTTCGTTGAAATTCCTTTGCCAAAAACAAAAAATTAGCTCCTTGCTGAGGGAGGAAGAGACACCCATTGAAGGTGCGACACTAATGGGATTCAATGCGTTCATAAAAATTAAAAAAATTAGTGACTAACAAGATAATATGCTGATCATAAAAATCTTGGATAACTTCATACCCAGAGGGGAAGATGCCTCAATGGCCCTGATAGGGATATTCCTTGGAGGAGCCAAAGTATTATCATCCCCGTTAGCAGAAAAGTGAGATGCGATCTTTACTCCGGGAGATACCATTTTTGTGGAGATACCATTTTTGTGGTGATCTTCTTCACTCTAAAAAGATTGAAGAGCATTGGGACGTAGACCCTTTTCTTCACCTTTTTGTAGATTACCCCTCAACTGGCTTAGTCTAGGGCTTATTAGCTTATGGTCATTCGACAAGTAACAATGTAACCCCATGTTCCCAATTTTACTATATTATTATTTTTCCAATTCCTAATTATTATTTTAGGCATTATTGTTATTTTCAATAATTATAGGAAGGAGTTGTAATTTGGAATTTTTGGAAGTGGAATGAAAATTATACAATTTGCAAAGGAGTGGCAAGTTTAGTAAATAAGTAATTATCATTAAGGTGAAAACCTTCTAGAATTACTTAATTAAGTATGCTTAGCTTAATCATGTGATTAATTAAAGCCTAGGGAATATTCCTTAAAATATAACATCTTTCTAGAATATTCTAAAGAATATTCCTAGAATATTATTTTCTAATCCATGTGATAATCCCTTGTAGATTATTCTTCTTAATCCTATAAATAGCCCTTAATTATCATTAATGATCATTCATTTCTGAGTCCAAGCCTAAGCCCTAACCCATTTGTAAAGTCCAAAATCCTATTCCATTTCCTTCGTGTCCAATTTGTGTTTGTGTCCACTAAAGCCTCGTGTCAAGCTATGTCGGCCTCGAGTTCGACCCCAAGTGTAGTGTCCTGTCCCACTTAGCTCAACCAAAGGAATCAAAACGCAATGACGTTTGGACTTAGCTATGCAACGACTTGCTCGAAGTCCCACTCGGTCGATGCAACTTCTTGTTCAGGTGGGTGACTTCGATAAACTTGCCTCTATTGGCCTTCACACTAATAAAATAGAGTTTTCATTGCACTTAATATGCTTGATAATAAAATAGATGAACCCACATAGTAAAGGAAATAATCTCGCATTGAGTCAGCGTGTGTAGAACATGAAAAATATCAACTTGTTGCCTAGATGTCTCTCTACAATGTGTTTTCAAAGTTGGCACTCGGTCTTTCGACCTCACGATTGAGATAAAGAGAATTTTGCCATGGGCTATCGACTTGATATCATAGCAGGCACATTTGCACGATGCCAATACACATTTCCACAGTTTCAAGGATCGCCATATAGAGTATGACTTGGTTAGTAATGTTGCATAGAACACGATTGGTTTATGGCATGGAATACGGTTGGTTCAATGTCAAGTAAAAGGGCTATCAAATAGTTGTTCCAGAATTTGAGTCAAAATGATGTAGTAACACGGAAAATGCTTGCAACCATGGGTCGATGAGGCAATCCATGGTTTGAAAGAGTTGTGTAAAAGTATGAGAATTAAAGTATGAGAAATGATACTAAGAATGGTAAGTCGAGTTGAGTCTTGCATGGTCATTGGACAACTTATGCACAAGGTTTGGTTCCTCGAATGATCGCCGGGGCACCGTGTTCGTATCGGCCTAGGAGGAACTGCAAGTATTGTATGACCTTCAGCGGCGGTGCGACACGCATCTAAAGTGGGCGATACAATACAAGCCGTGGGACCTTCGATGGAGCTTGCACCTCGTGTCACGCCTCGAGTCGACAAATCGTTCATCCCCGGTAGTATTATGTCGAATCGATCGTCCTCACTAAGGCGTGATGCCGTACGAGTCTGGAATTGCACTCGTACAAGGCAAGAACGTTACGTTTGATCATTATATTAAAATATCAAGTTGAAACTTCACAAACTACATCAGAATTGAACACGTAGTTTAGGAAGATAGAAATATGCTTTTCATTCATAGCTTACAATGAAGTGCAAGTCATAATTATATTGGATGCCGTTGCGGCTACATTGATTGAAACAAAAAAAATACTCGACAAGCTGCCTGAACTAATACTTGTCGTTCCATACATTTGTCCCTTTATACATAAGCCTTTGATGAATTGGCTTCAAAATACTTCAGAATAGGAAAATTTTCAAAATGCCTCTCCACACTTCAGCTTCAGTTTAGAGCTCCCGCAGCACCTAAGGAGTTGGAAAGGAGGTTAGCACACTTGCTAAGTGGACGAGACGAACCCACTCGTCTAAACTGACTCTAATTTTTAAGGTAGACATCTTTAGAGTTTTCTTTCTATTTAGAACTAAATGAATTCAGTTCATATCGATAGCCACCTTTGAAGTAGTAAAGCATAAAACGAAACATAACGATTTATCATAGTTCTTACCACGGCCGTGCTCGTCCCTACATAAAAACAAATATAATACTTACTACCTGCATAAGACAATAGGCGAGTATGATACTATCTTATATGTGCGGTCACTGGTGTTACACACCACTTGGGACTATCTCAAGGCATTTCGGCCCGTTCAGTCTATGTTGCAAGCCTGACTGATGGTCCCACAAGGCATCAGTGCCGAAGCACGATTATTCATTCCTCCTAGGTCGATTCGATACCGATGCCCCGAATATCGATTCGAGGAAAATTAAACTTGTGCACAAGCTGTCCATGACCATGCCAATGCATGAACAGTTTAATATATGCAAACAGATTTGTATAGCGCGAACAGTATTGAGCGATATTATAATTTCTCCCAACTCATGCAACGATTTCATTTTCCCTAAAGCCATACTTTCAATTAGCATCCCGTAGGCACCAAATTTCCTGAGGTATCATAAGCCACAATCGACGTTTCATATTATTTTGCAGCTTGAAATAGTCTATCTTTTTACTAGAACCTTAAACTTTCTCCTTTTGGTGCGAAACTTATATTTTTAGAGTAGATTACTCTAAATCGATACATTTTCCCAAGTTCTTGATCTTAGTGGATTAGTATGCATTTAACTTGGCATCGTCGATTTGAATAAGTTCGAGGCAAAGAATTTTCGTTTGCGGGATATAGTAGAAAAGAAGGGGCCGAATCACCCATCAAGTATTTTGATCGTGCCGACCGTTGAAGCGCTTCGCAATGTTCAAGCTTTAGTTACGCGAGCTCCTGCAATGGCACCAACACTTAGTCAGAATTCTTTTTTTAATCCTTCATTTCAAAATTTGTAGAATACATTTAAAAAATGACGCAAAAGCACATTCATCAAAACCAAGCGGCAAAAACTCCAAGAAAACCATACAGCAGTCCGATCCTATCGAAGGGACTCTTATATAGAGCCCATTTGTCGAGACGCAGTTTGTTGCATCTAGGACATATTCCAACAGAAGCCGTTCTATTAATTGGATCGATTCTCGTAACATTCGTCCAAATCGATTTGATTGATGCCGCAAGGTGTTATCGTTTACCAAGCTCAGCGATCGAGTCAGATGACCATCTAAGTTCTGGACCGATCTGACTCGGTTCAAGCATATTACGGAGTCCGCCACCGATTGGAAGCGGGGCACTACATAATATACCACTAAGAAAAAGTTTTATCCCGAAACATAAGAACAAAGGTCTGACCTTAAATTAACGAAGGGTACTTCTCCTTCATCCCTGCCTCCATTTTCTACATCGACTCTTCAAATGAATGGTTCCGCCAAAGCACGCGGACCAAGAACATCGATCGATTTCGTAATACCTTCTCCTTACGGTCCAAAATTTGAATAGGCTTCTCCGAGTAAGATAAGTCAATACGTAGCTCCAACTGATCGAAGCTAACCACGTGACTTGGATCGTGCATGTATTTTCGAAGTTGTGAAACATGGAAAACATTATGCACATCAGCCAAGGCAGGAGGTAGTGTGATCCGATAAGCAACCGTTGCAACTCGCTCGATAATCTCGAAGGGGCCTACAAATATCGGGCTCAATTTGCCTTTAACGTCGAACCGCATCAAGCCATGCATGGGCGTTACTTTCAAAAACACATGGTCCCCGACCAAAAATTCTAGTGGTCGTCGACGAAGATCTGCGTAGCTCTTTTATTGACTTTGCGCGATATAGAGTCTATCTCGGATCAAGCGGACCTTTTCGACGGCCTGCTCCACCAGTTCTGGTCCGAGCACTTGTCGCTCTTCGGCTTCGTCCCAACATACTGGAGAATAACACTTTCTCTTGTAGAGTGCTTCATATGGAGCCATCTGAATGCTCGACTGATAACTGTTGTTATACGCAAACTCTGCAAGCGGCAAATGCGTATCCCAACTAGTCTTTAGATTGATTGCACACAGACGCAACATATCCTCTAAGATTTAATTTACCCTCTCCGTCTGACCGTCTGTCTGGGGGTGGTACACAGAACTAAAATTTAGTTTGGTCCCCATCGCTGCTTGTAGGCTCGTCCAGAAACATGATAAGAATCGCCTGTCTCTGTCCAAAATTATTGTGACAGTACCCCGTGCAGTCGAACAATTTCGTCGATCTAGATTTGCGCTAACCAATCGATGCTCCATCCTACTTTAATTGGATTGAAGTGAGCCGACTTGGTCAATCTATCAACAATGACCCAAATCTTATCGTTCCCCCATGGCATCTTCGAAAATCCCATAATAAATTCCATCGAGATGTTGTCCCACTTCCACTCGAAAATGGCAAGGTTCTGCAGCTCTTCGCCTGGCCTTTGGTATCATGACCCGCACCCGGTTTTCGGACGCGAACGCGTGAGCAAGCCAGCTATACACCAAATGGACTCCAGTCCGATTCGAATACGTAAACACTGTCACGGCTATGGTAATCTGCAAAATCATGGCAAAACAAATCTATATCTCAATCCATAATAAGTGTATAAAACATGAATGAACACTATGGGTCATGGTCTGCAGCCCACTAGCATATATGTTCGATAAGACTCTAAAGAAAGTAACAAGAGTCTAAAACTGAATCAATAAACAGGATAACTAATAATAAGGAATGTAAAGCACGAAAGGATAACAAACGTAATAATGATACCTGAATCCCACAAGAACTGCAAATCCTCCGCCATCCAGAACTACTAGCTTACTTCATGCAATCGCTAAACTTGAAGAGATCATCAGGTCCTCAGAGGACATAGCAAGATACATAATATACATGCCTATGTAACAGTTTTATCATGTACAAGAAAATAGGAACACGACAAATGACTACGAACACGAACACGAACACTAGAACAACTACGCGTAAATGAACTGCCGAGCGAACAATGAACACAAGATCAATGTAAGGACCAAACCCTCATCCCGAGTGTGGACTCATGGGTTTGAACTAAGCACTAACCCTCATCCCGAGTGTGGACTCTCTGGTTAGTACTAACCCTCGTCCCGAGTGTTGACTCTCTGGTTAGTTCACGGCAAGGCACCCTCGTCCCGAGTGTGGACTCTCTGGTACAAGTATAACATCCTCATCCCGAGTGTGGACTCTCTAATGTAAACACCCTCGTCCCGTGTGGACTCTATTGTGTAAGTCAAGTCATGTCAAGTCAACACCCTCGTCCCGAGTGTGGACTCTCTGGTGCAAATAATCGACATCCTCGTCCCGAGTGTGGACTCACGGATGTAAACAGATCAAAAACAATATCCTCGTCCCGATTGTGGACTCTCTGGTGCCAAGGAAATAATATCAAGGATTTAGCAGTTCAATTACACGTACTCCTTCTATGACACGACTTAAGCAAGATACTGACGAGACACTCCAAGTGTGAACCACAAGACCAAACATGAACACGGCTATATGGAATAAAAACAACTCAAAAGAATATAATACGAAAAGCACATGTCCATAAACAACCAAAATTGGAAAATAAAATATAATGCATGTAAATAAAACTGTAGAGAAAGGCAAAATATACTTGCCTGGAGGTTGCACGCAGATCTAACAAAATATAGTCAACTGGAAAGTCGATAAGTCCAAATCATCATAACTGTCCCCAAAAGCTAAAATAGACATTGCCAACATTCTCATAATAGTCAAATTAGCTAGGATTGCCTGTCCTTACGTCCAATTCTGGACACAGGGGCAAAATGATAATTTCGGACCAAAACGGTATCCGTCGTTGGACCCGTTTTGCACCAAAAAGCGTGCCAGAGTCAATGGTCTCTAAAGTCGTCAAACTACATGTCTACGGAATCGTTTTGATGATACGAACCCAACAGTATGTCCAATATAGATTTCGGTGGGCCGTACATAAAATTGCCCGTTGAATCGGATCGTGGGACCCACGAAACGACGATCCAATCAACTGTCTCAGAATCGGAGCAAACTTGGCATGCAGGACCAAAAAATGATACGGTCCTGTTGGCGCAAGTTTCGTCTCGATCCGGGGAACGTGCACAAAGTAATTAAAAAAATTGCACATAGGCTGATACGGTGAATTTCGATGGATATGCATCAAATTCGTCGCACACACGCGACCAATTTGAATTCCGTCAAAGCCCACACGTCCACGAAGTCGATACGCACCTTTCGATGCTTTCGGTTCGCGACCACGTCGCCCGGATTGGCAGAACGCACGTCGTATCGAAGGTTTTCTAATTTTTTTCAAAAACTATTTTTCTTGATTTTTAATCCGATTTCTACTACTGTCTAATCCTCGATAAATAAAACTAATAATGAGGTTTGCTTCACGGTTAGGTTGTCTAAAATTCTGTTCAAATAGTTTCTTAAAATTGTTGATCGTTCGACAGGAAATAGCCTTCCAAATGGGGTGTTGTGCCCGTTACAACTCTGTTTACGAACAAAGTTTTCATCAACTTCGAGTCAATTTCACGGGCCAATTCATTTGATTTACTTAAATCCTAATCAACAGGGCTTCTAGAGGGTTACATGGGTTGTCCGTAGGATTTTACAAAATTGAAATCGATGAACTGGATACGTAGAAATCTAGTCGGGAATCATGGTACCTTGACGATGTGCCGATGTCGCTGCTGTGTTTCCTTGCGCGCGACCGGCCGACTCCGGTGATGCCTGACCGCGCCCGACCGCCGGTGCACGCACGTGGGGAGGGGGTTGCCTGGGTCGGCGCTGGTGAGGTCGAAGATTTGGGGTTTCATGAATTTCTTTCCTCTTTCCCTGTCGTTACTCTCGTTATATAGGAGCGGCTCAGCCGCTGTGCCAGTCGGGTTCGCGTGGGAGGGCTCAGGTTTGTTTACTGCTTGAGGATCACTTGGGTGGTTGGCCCCTTTGCATGGGCTTGGGTTGCTCGGCCCATGTTCGGGTTTGGGGGGGGGGGGTCTGCTACAGTTGGTCGTGGGCCTAGCTGGGCTAGGCCACATTCTGTTGGGGAAAAATCAGTTCAGTTATACATATAACTAAATATATTTATATCCATATATCTATATACTTTTAAGACTATATATATTTATACATACATATATTTCCTATATATGCATAAATACGTATATCCATATAAATACGTATATATCCACACACACACACACACACACACATATATATATATATATATATATATATATATATATATATATATATATATATATATATATATATATATATTCACACACATATTCCTATATATTATACATACAGACATATATATAATATATTTATATATACATACAAATACACACATATATAATATACATTTATATATATATATATATATATATATATATATATATATATATATATATATATATATATATATATATATATATATATATATATACACATATTTAATATATATCTATATTTATATACACATATATGTATCTATATTTACACACATCCATATACATATATACCTCATATATTTATATATTAATAAATACTCAATTAACAAATAATAATATCTAATAGCAATAAATATATTTATTTAATCACCACAAAATAATAAAATAATACTTAACTGGTGATTTGGTGAATCCATACTACTCACTCTTATCCGGGTCCAGAAAATTATAAAATATTGTAAAACAATATTTAATAATAAAATACCAATTTTGTATGAATAATCAAATAATTAAAAATGTACATCAATACCTAAAATAATTTAGGAAATATTTGAACACACATAAAATATGCCTACATGGTCGTCTTTGGTCTCACTACAAGATTACATGGGCTTGGATTTAGTTCGGCCCAGTTCGGACTAAATTGGTTCAACCGGGTTCCAGCAAAGTCAATAAATCTAATAATAATTAATTAAACTATTTCGAATGGTCATGCTATAACTTGGCCTGGTTTTCCTAGTTGGGACACACCGATGGCTTGGCACTCCCTTACCATGGCTAAACACTAGTCAAAGCACGCTACTGCACTACCCGTGCCATAATTCCTAGTTGTCTTGTATTTCGAAACTCAACCATGGCTAAAGTCTTCTACCGTAATAACTAACTAAATAATTATTTATAAAAATTCTAAAAATCACCATTTAAATCAAATAAATAATAAAAATATTTTTTAAAATTTTTTGGGAAGGGAGGCTACATTTGGTGTTTTGCCTTCACTTGCTGACATGCCATGCACTGCGATACGAAAGTAGCTACGTCTTTCTTCATGCCGTGCCACCAAAAGTTTGTGTGCAAGTCTTTGTACATCTTGGTGCTTCTAGGATGTAACGAGTACTTTGCATAATGTGCCTCCGTCAGAATTTTTTTCTGGGTTCGGCAGTTTCAAGAATACAGAGCCTTCTTTTTAGTCGTATTGTCCCGTCTCCGTCTTTCGTAATGTCAGTCGCCCTTCCTGTTGAAATCAGCTCGCGTATCTTCTTCAGGAATGAATCGTCTTTCTGTACGGTCTTTATTTTGCTAAGCATGCTCGACCCTAGCTTCAACTGAGCTAGGTGCAGGTGTCGATACTCAATTCCGAGTTCGATACCCATCGCTTCAAGGTCTCACCGTATTCCATTATTTAGGGCCAATGATCCCATAAATATTCTGCTCAGTGCGTCGGCTACGACGTTTCCCTTGTCAGGCGTATATTCGATCGTTAGATCATAATCTTTTATGAGTTCGAGCCAACGTCGCTGTCACGACCCGCACCCAGTGAAAGGGCACGAGAAGTGAATACACCCAGCCTACGCCGCAGTGTCGACGGTAGAACGCTGTCCTGAGTCACAATATCTAACACAGTCTAAAATGAGCTCCGAATGGAGAGTAAAATAATAAGTACTCAATCACAACACTAAGCTGGAATAGAATAGAAAATCTCAAGAGAGTCACAGATATAAATAAAAGTCTAGGTGTAAACCACCAGAACAAAACTCAAGTACAACTCATAATGTCTAAAATAGAAAGACAATAAAATACTAAGTCTCAGCTAGACTATATGCAAGTTCTCAGCGACTGCTGGATCCTCCTGAGGGTCCACGTCGCCAGTGTCATCTAAGCCAATGCCATAATAAGTAGGGCAGAACTCCTCATCATCACCTGTAAAATTTTCAACATGCCAATCAGGACAGAACGAGCACATATCTCTCACAACAGTTTATATCAGGATTGGACATATAAAGCAAGCTATAGAAAACTATACATGAATCGCTGTAAAGAAAATCAACAAGAGAGAGACTATAAGGTGAGATATAATATGATAAATAGAGAAATGTAACCATCTACGTGATTTAGAGCATGAATTGGTTATGTAAACGGTTTGGGTTGCACATGGATAAACTATAGAGTTGCACATGGATACCTACTGGGAATAATGATCACATAACCAACTACACTCTCCCTGCCTCCAATCAATACACAAGGATCAAGACATGATATGTTATTGCACATGGATAACAACTACTTTATACATGGAGCTCATATGGTCATGAGTGTACATGAATAACATATGAGTGTACATGGATAAATATGAATACATAGAGTACATGATGGCCACGATAAAGTACATGAACATGATATACTCGATATATCCGAGGGGATAATATCGTATGAAAAGATTCAGAGGGTACTAATCCGTGTGAACATCGTGTCAGCATCAAGTATACTAGTCTATAACAAGAGAACATATCCAAAGAAGTATAAAAAGATCAGAGAATGTACTCGCCTGGCAAACTGAACTGCTGATGATAAAGTGTAGCTAAATCGGGGCAATATAAACCTATTTAAAGTATACACATGTCACAACCAAGTCTACAATATCAAAAGAAATAGCTACAATGCAAGACTACATGCTTCTAGGTCTCTTTTGGTCAAACTCAACCCTCGGTCAACTCTGGTCAAACCTGGTCAACGCTGGTTAAACCTGGTCAAACCTGGGTCAACTAGTCCGTCTACTAATTTTTAGGTCATACACAAATTCTAGGTCATTCGGAGTTCGTTTGAGTTGAATTGGATCAAGTTTGACCCAAAGTTGACTTTTGTCAATTTGGTCAACTTGTCGGCCAATTCGACTAAACTAGGCTCAAAATGACAAATCAAATCTGTCCTAAGACTCCTATAGTTACTACCATAACTACGATCTATTCTAAGAGGGTTCTCAAGCATACAAACTATGCACACATAGGTATATATACACACATGTGTATTTACAATACAAGCCAAACTCTAATTCTAACAAATGATTGTGTGTGTGTCCTGGAGCTTACTGACATGGGGTCAAATCTGAGATTAAAAACAGCAACCAAAACCATGGTATACCACAAATTTAATATACTATTTATACATATAAACAAATAGGAAAACTATACATAAAATATATATATATATATATATATATATATATATATATATATATATATATATATATATATATATATATATATATATATATATAAAATATATATATATATATATATATATATATATATATATATATATATATATTTTATATATATATATATATATATATATATATATATATATATATATATATATATATATATATATATATATATATATATAAAATATATATATATATATATATATATATATATATATATATATATATATATATATTTTATATATATATATATATATATATATATATATATATATATATGTCTATCTATACAAATGCTCAAATGGAAAGATTTGCAATGGTTTGAAATAATTTAAAGAATCAAAAATCTGGAACTAACTCCCCTTGACCCATTCTCAACGCATATATAGGCTTGCAATAGGTTTCAAAGGGGTCTTCTATATACATATATATCTATATATATACATAGCTATAGAGAAAAGTGCAAATGCTCATAATTGATAGGAAAATATGAAATAAAACCAAGGGTTGGTTCCCACAAATCCAAAAACTCATGTACGTACTGAAAACTCAAATTTTATAAGTTAAGTTGCTGGAAATCAAATTATCACATTCAATCCCAAAAATTTATATTTAAAGAAAACTCATTTTTCACACAACGACCCAAAATGAGATATACACCAAATGAACCCGCGAAACTCGGCATACACGTTGGTCTTGACCCACGTGATGTGCTCGTATACTCTCGGATTTGAAATCGTGTTCGTGTCATATCCACAGAACGCGTATCAGAATTTCCCGATACCGCGTGACAACGTGCACTTGTGCGTGCGTTCTCGCTCGTTTGAGCACCGCACACACAACGATACGCTCCGCGCTCGTGCACATAGCTGGGGGGGTCCTGGGGTAGGTCTAGGACATGGTGACACAGCGACACGCCGCGCCGAAGCGACGCACGCAGCCCTGCACCCGCGCGTGGCCTGCTGCGCGCGCGCGCCCGCGCGCCCTCGTGCTCGCGGTTTCGCCTCCGTGGCTCGCTCGTCGGGCCACGCCACGAATCGGGGTTGGTCCCTCGGGTAGTCTAGATATAGTTCGACATGTCCCAGGTCCTGGAATGGGTCTTCGGTGCGTCGTGTGCGCGTACGAAGTCCGTTTCAGCGACAAAAATTAGCCTGAATGTACAGTGCGGCTGAGCGGTGCACGTCGGATTTCTCCGCGCTCGTTCAACGAAAAGCCGTGAAATTTTACGAGCATGGGGGCAGAGGTTGCCCCCACATGCTTAAGAAATTTCATGCAAAATACGGCTTGTGCATCGAGATACAACGCACAGACAGCAGGGCACACACGGTGTCACGCCCTAGAACCAGAATACTGGAGAGCGGGGGCAGACATAGCCAGCTACGTATATTGAAATGGATTCCATCTCGCTATACGGTCACGGCTGTCTAGATACATGAGGGTTTATCTACAAGCCAACAGTCTCCTATGGTCATGAACAAGCCTAGTGTCTCAATCACAAGCAAGTAAGTAAATGTTACAAGATGTATGATCATTAAATATACAATAATAAGGCATCCCAAATATTACATATTCAGCTGATCATGAAGCTAGTCGTTACAAAATATGAGGACTAGCAAGAGTTTAGTCATACATGATCAACCCTAGGATCTGTCAATCATGTTACAGCCCGTAGGCAGACAGTAAGTAAAGTGCAATCGAGCTAAACAGGTGCTCGTCGGCTAAACGTCTCAAAAGAATATTTTTACAATAAAGTGGGAGATCAAAAATAAACCCA
Organism: Iris pallida; assembly: GCA_029216955.1. Classification (NCBI taxonomy): domain Eukaryota; kingdom Viridiplantae; phylum Streptophyta; class Magnoliopsida; order Asparagales; family Iridaceae; genus Iris; species Iris pallida. The sequence continues at coordinate 2,516,803 of JANAVB010044818.1, read as the reverse complement.
CTCGTTGCCAGGGTTCCGTCTAGTGGCCACCATCTGGCTGGAAGGTCGGTAGATCCTCTGGAGCTGCTCCGAAATCTGGCCATACAAAACCAGCTGGGTCAGACCCCAGAAAGAGCAAGTGCCACAAAGGAGGCTTCACTTAGGAACTAAAACCAGCAATCAGCACAGTTATAAATAAAGTAAGAACTGGAAATAAAGAAAATACATCAGGATGATATACGACGAGATAACCATGAAACTATTCAGATAACCAGGTTACAACCCGTAAACCAAACAAGGACCGGGGTTGTAACCCTTCGTCTGAACAGAACTTGGAATTCTCACCATTTATCGGTAAAATAAATACAGGCATTCTGGTCATTCAATAATCTGGAACAAGATCAGGGCAAGACTAGACTGGTTAGACTCCATCCAATCATTTCACGGCCAAACAAGACCTACGGCTTGATACTTTAACTAACTAGGGTTATCACAGGCCTAGTTACTAACAAGATGCAGTGAGAATCTTCCACAGCCACAAGCCCTGCAGACCATCCAGGTTACCCAGGTCAAAATTAGGGGTTGAATTCAGGTGGGTACACCGTCCAGGAAACGCGTGTACCCTTAGGTAGCTTGAAGGGTGCAACACATGACAGTGTGCTGGAAATGTGCCCTACTCAACGGCAGGCTACAGATCCCAAGCGCGCCCAGGTAACGGAATTGCCTGTAGCTGGGAGATCTCTTCATGACTACTGTATTAATCTAGTTATTAGCCTTAGTCCATTTTAGTAGGTGCTCCTGACCGTGGTACTCAGGAGTCCCCTCCTAGACATGATGCAAGACAGGACTGGATTATTTGTACAAACAAAATCACCCACGGTGTCCAGGATTAATTATACAGGTCATGTTATGTCAGGTAGCCGTCGCAACAGCTGTTCAAGATAATCATATCGGGTTTATCATGTCAAGTGTTCTTGTCAGGAGTGCGCCACGACGGGCCACTATCAGGTCATGTCAGGTTTTTTTGTCAAGAGTGCACCACTATGGGTCACTATCGTGTCATGCTCAGGTATCATTTCCAAACATATTAAACAAATCCATGATTTTCAAGTTCATAAAAAAAGGCGTAAGGATATAAAATGGACGTAAAATATCTAATAAAATATCAATATTCAGGGCTATAGAAGAGCCATGCGGCTAAAGCATATGCGGCCAGGAATGATCACATGCGGCTGGAAGAGAACAACCCATGCGGCTGAATGGATATGGGTTCATGCGGCCCGAAATCCGAGTTCATGCGGCCCGGAAAGGTCGGTCTCAAGGCAGTACGGGCGTGCGGCGTATGCGGCTGCAGGAGCTTATGCGGTCAGGAATGGAGGGGTCTCATGCGGCTGAAGGGAATCAGGGTCTATGCAGCTCGGGATCAGTCAGTCATGCGGCTGAGAGGACTCAGGTCCTCATGCGGCAGCGGGAGACTGCGGTCTATATGGCTCGCGAGTATTGGAGTTCATGCGGATCGGGATGGGCGAAGTCCCATACGGCAGCGGGGAGAAATGCCTATGCGGCTGGGAGCAAGGGTGCATATGCGGTTCGGAAAGAAGGGCCCCATGCGGCTAGAAGTACAAGAGCCTCATGCGGCCGAAATAAATACTTGCCGCATGAACTTGTCATGCGGTCAAGTCCAGTTGATAGTGTATGCGGTTTCGAAGCTGACTTGCCGCATGAATATTCATGCGGTCAAGTGCTATAATGCGGCTCGGAACTGTGCTTCTTCTCCAGATTTTCGAGAAGAAGTACACCATAAGCTATGGCTTCCAAGCTGCATAACTCTATCATCCGGAGCCCAAATTCGAACTTCCATAGGTCAAAATGGGGTAGAACAAAATACTCTACAACATGGAACCATGAAAACTCGGAAATAACAAGATTAAGTAGATCAAAACCCAAGAAATCTGAAAATAAAGTAAACTTAGATCTACAAGAATCTAGCCATGGAAATGAGAAATATCAAGTACTAAAGTGTTTTAGAATGTAGTAAGGAAGAGAATGAAGTAATAAAATTGGAGTTCCTCCATGAACCAAGTTGCACTTGCCTAGACCTCTCTCTTCTCTCTCTGGTAGGTAAGGAAGTAAATGAGAAAGAAGAAGATGATAAATGAAGAGAGAGAATGAAGAGGACTAATAAATACAAATGGTGGTGGTAGGTAGGGGGTTCATCCAAGGGTTCATCATGAACCCAAGCAAAACCAAGCCAGGCCGAACCAACCCAAGGAAATAACCAAGCCAAGCCAAGAAGGAATTAAGCAAAGAAATCATGCAATACAAGAATAAATACATACACGTATTCCAGAAATACGTAATACGAACCACAGGCATTACACACGGCCTCGTGCACGGGATCCGTACACGTGCGTCCGATGCCCGAAACGCTATAACTAGGCAGACAATCAATCATGCAAGCAAGGAATCGAAGGTATGAGGCATAAGAAAGACATTATACCTCACGAGTCAAACAAGTCGGGATACCGCGATCGGATGTCATCCTCACGCTCCCACGTTGACTCACCCAAAGAGTGATGACCCCAAGCAACTCGGACTAACTTGATAGTCTTATTCTTGAGGATCTTCTCTCTCCGGTCCAATATAGACACGGGCCTCTCCTTATATGAAAGGTTGGTACCAACAACCAATTCCGAATGATCCAGGATGTGGCTCGGGTCTGGGATATACCGTCATAATTGGGATACATGGAACACGTCATGCACCTCGCTTAGCGACGGCGGAAGAGCGAGACGATAGGATACATCTCCTACTCGCTCCAGAATATCGAACGGTCCTATATACCTAGGACTAAGCTTTCCCCGTACGCCAAAACGAATGACGCCACGGTTAGGCAAAATCCTCAGGAATATATGATCGTCGACCGAAAACTCTAGAGGACGCCGATGAGAATCGGCCCAATGGCGCTGGCGATCTTGGGCAACTCTAAGATGATCTCTGACTCGCCTGACTACTTCAACTGTCTGAGCGATCATTTCTGGACCAAGCATCTGCCTCTCTCCAACATCATCCCAGGCTAGCGGGGATCTGCACTTCCTACCATATAGTGCCTCGAACGGTGCCATCTGGATACTGGCCTGGAAACTGTTGTTGTACGAGAATTCTACCAGGTGCAAGTGATCTTCCCATGAACCGCCGAAGTCAAGTGTACAGGACCGCAACATGTCTTCAAGAGTCTGGATCGTGCGTTCTGACTGGCCATCTGTCTGTGGGTGATATGCTGAACTGAACTGGAGACGAGTTCCCAAACTCTCTTGCAAGCTACGCCAAAAGTGCGACGTAAATCTGGAATCTCGGACCGAGGTGATACTGAATGGCACTCCGTGTAATCTGACAATATGTCTGAGGTACATCTCTGCTAGCTGAGCCGTCGACTGACCAACTCTGAATGGAAGAAAGTGAGCTACCTTCGTGAGCCGGTCAACTATAACCCAAATAGCATCTCTACCAGCTGGGGATCTAGGCAATCCGGTCACAAAATCCATAGTCACATGCTCCCACTTTCACTCTGGAATGGACAAAGGCTGAAGAAGTCCAGCCGGTCTCTGATGTTCAGCCTTGACTTGTTGGCAAACCAAACACCGAGAGACAAACCGAGCTATCTCCCGCTTCATGCCATTCCACCAGAAATGTTGCCGGATATCACGGTACATCTTCGTACTGCCGGGATGGATGGAATACTGCGAACTGTGAGCCTCTGCCATGATCTCCTGCCGGATATCTCTGCTGGGTACACAAAGACGCTTCCCATATCGAAGTGTACCGTCCTCATGAATGCATAACTCTGGTCTTCGTCCTGCCTCACACTCTGCTCTGAGTCGCTGAAGCTTGGAATCTGCTGACTGTGCCATCCGAATCCTCTCGACTATAGTGGACTGAACTTGCATACTGGCCATCAATGCCACACTGGAAGGGAGAACAACTTCTATGCCCATCTTCTGAAGATCTGCTAACAGTTCTGGCTGCGCTGTTAGGAAATAAACTCCGGCTCTCCTGCTCAAAGCATCTGCAACAACGTTGGCCTTCCCAGGATGATACTACAAGTTGACATCATAATCCACAAGAAGCTCCAGCCACCTTCTCTGACGCATGTTAAGATCCTTCTGAGTGAAAACATACTTCAGGCTCTTGTGGTCGGTGAAAATCTCCACCCTATCTCCATACAAGTAGTGCCTCTACAACTTAAGTGCAAACACTACCGCTGCCAGTTCTAAATCATGGGTTGGGTAATTCTTCTCATGATCACAAAGTTGTCGTGACGCATAAGCTATTACCTTCCCATACTGCATCAGAACACATCCTAAACCTCTGCCTGAAGCATCACAATATACTGAGAATCCTCCTGTTCCATCTGGAAGCGTGAGAATAGGAGCTGTTATCAGGCCTCGCTTCAACTGCTCAAAAGAACTCTGACACTCTGCTGTCCAAGCAAACTGCACATCCTTGTGGGTCAACTGCGTCAATGGCGCTGAAATTCGAGCAAAATCTGAAACAAACCGCCGGTAGTAGCCGGCCAATCCAAGAAAACTACGAACCTCTGCAACTGTGCTGGGTACTGGCCATGACTCAATAGCCACAATCTTCTGGGGATCTACTTCTACTCCTCCTCTGGTGATGATATGACCCAAGTACGAAATACGATCGAGCCAGAACTCACATTTACTGAACTTGGCATATAACTGGTGCTCTCTGAGGATCTAAAGAACCACACGGAGATGCTGCTCATGCTCCGCCTCACTCTTGCTATAGACCAGGATGTCATCCAAGAACACAATCACAAACTGATCCAAGTAAGGCATGAAGATACGATTCATGAGGTCTATGAATACCGCCGGCGCATTAGTCGCTCCAAAAGGCATAACAAGGAACTCCTAATGCCCATATCTCGATCTAAAAGCTGTCTTCGGGATGTCCTGCTCTCTGACCCTGATCTGGTGATAACCTGAGCGCAAATCAATCTTCGAGAATACTGAAGCCCCCTTGAGTTGATCAAACAAGTCATCTATCCTCGGAAGAGGGTATCTGTTCTTGATTGTCACTGAGTTCAAGGTACGATAATTAATACATAATCTGGACGTACCATCATTCTTTTTCACAAGAAGCATCCGGGCTCCCCAAGGCGATCCACTAGCACGAATGAATCCCTTAGTTCTGAGTTCTTTAATCATCTTGTACAATATCTCCAACTCTGACGGCGCCATCCTGTAGACTCTCTCTGAAACTGGGGCTGTCCCGGGAATCAAGTCTATAGTGAACTCGATCTCCCGCTCTGGCGGCATACCTGGAAGCTCTTCTGGGAAAACATCTGGGAACTCATCCACTATCCTGGGCAACTGAACTGCTGCTACTGCCATCCGCAATACTGGAGGAGAAGGCTCAACTTCGCCTCGGGAGAAAGAAAACTCTGGCTCGCCTGGAATGCTAAAAACAACCCTGCCGATATGGCAGTCTATTCTAGCATACTGGTTCCTCAACCAATCCATCCCTAAGACCACATCATAATCGGCCATCGGGAATTCTATCAATCTAGCGGGGAACTCTCTACCGCTAACTACGATCCGACACGAGAAAAATACTCTATCTACTCCCACAAGTCCGTTACCAGTAAGTATATTGAGCCTTACTGATAATGACTCGGGCTCCAATCCTACCCGTGTCGCGAATCGTGCAGACATAAAAGAATGTGATGCACCAGAATCAAATAAAGCTGAAGCTGGAAATGAGTTGACGAGAATAGTACCTGCCACTACCTCTCCTGGTGCCAATCCTTCCTCTGCGGTCATCACCATAGCCTGACCGTGCCCTCGGGGTGCTGGTCCCCTCTGCTGAAATCCTCGCTGCCTACTCTGACTCAAGGCTTGGGCTTGTGCATGCTGCTGGGGGTTCTGCTGTTGGAACATCTAGAACTGAGGCGACAAAGGCCTCGGCAATGGGTACTGTTGCTGCTGCTGGACCGGTGCTGGTCCTCTCACCGAAGAGCTAGAAAGGTTGGACGATGATGAACCACCCCTATTCGGGCAGGATCCAACCCTATGGTCTGGTGCTCCACAAGCCAGGCATAATCCCTGCGTCCTGCGACACTCTGCTACCACATGGCCTGGCTTTCCACAATGAGAACATCCCACTGCGGAAGACTGCTTCTGCTTCTGCTGCTGAGGGTGCGTCGGAGTGGAATGCTGAACCGACGTCACTGAGGCCGCTCGCCTCGGAGCTCCAATAGTCAAGGCCCTGGCTGTCGGGGCTGGTGCTGAAGACTGATTCATCTGGCCGTGAGATCTCTTCCGACCTCCGGCCCTGTCCACGATCCTCTGGGAGGTATACTCATGCCTCCGGGCTGCTCTCAAGACTGCATCAAAAGTCTGATGCTCAAACTGTTCAACTGCCAACAAAATCTCCAGGTGAAGTCCCTGCTGGAATCGCTGGGCTCTATCATACTCGGTTGCCACCAAGGTGGGAGCAAACCGACTAAGTCTGGAAAACTCGGCCGCATATCCGTCGACCGTCCTGCCTCCTTGCTTTAGATTAGTGAACCTCGTCTGTAGATCATATCGAGCTACAGCATCAAAATACTTGGTCTGGAATCTCTCTCTGAACACTGCCCAAGCAATGGGTACTGCTAATCCAATGGCCTGAGCCACCCACCAGCTGCGGGCAAGATCTAGCAACTTCAGGTGCACCACGGCTACCTTCTCATTCTCTGGGGTCCTGGCTGCCTCGAGAATCACCTCAGTGTCCTGAAGCCAAGCATCTGCTGCGATAGCATCTTCACTACCATCGAAGAAGGGAGGGTTCAAGCGCTTGAAGCTGTTGGCCGCGCTGTTACCCTGATGACCTCCTCTGGCCAAAGCATCCGTCACCGCCTGGTGCAAGGCATCTCCACGACGATCTTGGAAAGCTATCAAGGTCCTGACGAGTCCTACTAATGTGCCATTATCAGGTTCGGCAGGCTGAACTGGCTGAACTGGGGGCTCTTCTCCAATAGGCTCGACTCTGGAGGCTACTCCGGAGTGCTGGACTTGATCTCCGGGTTGCTGCTGGTCTGCGGGAGGTGCTCCGCCTTGCTGGTCGGTAGGACCACGAACAATGCCGCTGAAGAAGACGACATAGGGAACAATAAGGAAGGACCAGGACAGATCAACGATACAAGCACATGATCAGGACAAGAATCCAGGGATTCAGAAGATACGAGCAGAGATCAAGGACGAATACTGATTGAGACATCTATCCGGTAAACCCTCACATATCTTGATTTACAAGACCTGCATGGGCTACCACTTGAACCATGTCACGCCCCAGAACCAGAATACTGGAGAGCGGGGGCAGACACAGCCAGCTACGTATATTGAAATGGATTCCATCTCGCTATACGGTCACGGCTGTCTAAATACATGAGGGTTTATCTACAAGCCAACAGTCTCCTATGGTCATGAACAAGCCTAGTGTCTCAATCACAAGCAAGTAAGTAAATGTTACAAGATGTATGATCATTAAATATACAATAATAAGACGTCCCAAATATTACATATTCAGCTGATCATGAAGCTAGTCGTTACAAAATATGAGGACTAGCAAGAGTTTAGTCATACATGATCAACCCTAGGATCTGTCAATCATGTTACAGCCCATAGGCAGACAGTAAGTAAAGTGCAATCGAGCTAAACAGGTGCTCGTCGGCTAAACGCCTCAAAAGAATATTTTTACAATAAAGTGGGAGATCAAAAATAAACCCACTCGTTGCCAGGGTTCCGTCTAGTGGCCACCATCTGGCTGGAAGGTCGGTAGATCCTCTGGAGCTGCTCTGAAATCTGGCCACACAAAACCAGCTGGGTCAGACCCCAGAAAGAGCAAGTACCACAAAGGAGGCTTCACTTAGGAACTAAAACTAGCAATCAGCACAGTTATAAATAAAGTAAGAACTGGAAATAAAGAAAATACATCAGGATGATATACGACGAGATAACCATGGAACTATTCAGATAACCAGGTTACAACCCGTAAACCAAACAAGGACCGGGGTTGTAACCCTTCGTCTGAACAGAACTTGGAATTCTCACCATTTATCGGTAAAATAAATACAGGCATTCTGGTCATTCAATAATCTGGAACAAGATCAGGGCAAGACTAGACTGGTTAGACTCCATCCAATCATTTCACGGCCAAACAAGACCTACGGCTTGATACTTTAACTAACTAGGGTTATCACAGGCCTAGTTACTAACAAGATGCAGTGAGAATCTTCCACAGCCACGAGCCCTGCAGACCATCCAGGTTATCCAGGTCAAAATTAGGGGTTGAATTCAGGTGGGTACACCGTCCAGGAAACGCGTGTACCCTTAGGTAGCTTGAAGGGTGCAACACATGACAGTGTGCTGGAAATGTGCCCTACTCGACGGCAGGCTACAGATCCCAAGCGCGCCCAGGTAACGGGATTGCCTGTAGCTGGGAGATCTCTTCATGACTACTGTATTAATCTAGTTATTAGCCTTAGTCCATTTTAGTAGGTACTCCTGACCGTGGTACTCAGGAGTCTCCTCCTAGACATGATGCAAGACAGGACTGGATTATTTGTACAAACAAAATCACCCACGGTGTCCAGGATTAATTATACAGGTCATGTCATGTCAGGTAGCCGTCGCAACAGCTGTTCAAGATAATCATGTCGGGTTTATCATGTCAAGTGTTCTTGTCAGGAGTGCGCCACGACGGGCCACTATCAGGTCATGTCAGGTTTTCTTGTCAAGAGTGCACCACTACGGGTCACTATCGTGTCATGCTCAGGTATCATTTCCAAACATATTAAACAAATCCATGATTTTCAAGTTCATAAAAAAAAACGTAAGGATATAAAATGGACGTAAAATATCTAATAAAATATCAATATTCAGGGCCATAGAAGAGCCATGCGGCTAAAGCATATACGGCCAGGAATGATCACATGCGGCTGGAAGAGAACAACCCATACGGCTGAATGGATATGGGTTCATGCGGCCCGAAATCCGAGTTCATGCGGCTCGGAAAGGTCGGTCTCAAGGCAGTACGGGCGTACGGCGTATGCGGATGCAGGAGCTTATGCGGTCAGGAATGGAGGGGTCTCATGCGGCTGAAGGGAATCAGGGTCTATGCGGCTCGAGATCAGTCAGTCATGCGACTGAGAGGACTCAGGTCCTCATGCGGCAGCGGGAGACTGCGGTCTATACGGCTCGTGAGTATTGGAGTTCATGCGGCTCGGGATGGGCGAAGTCCCATGCGGCAGCGAGGAGAAATGCCTATGCGGCTGGGAGCAAGGGTGCATATGCGGTTCGGGAAGAAGGGCCCCATGCGGCTAGAAGTACAAGAGCCTCATGCCGCCGAACTAAATACTTGCCTCATGAACTTGTCATGCGGTCAAGTCCAGTTGATAGTGTATGCGGTTTCGAAGCTGACTTGCCGCATGAATATTCATACGGTCAAGTGCTATCATGCGGCTCGGAACTGTGCTTCTTCTCCAGATTTCTGAGAAGAAGTACACTATAAGCCATGGCTTCCAAGCTGCATAACTCTATCATCCGGAGCCCAAATCCGAACTTCCATAGGTCAAAATGGGGTAGAACGAAATACTCTACAACATGGAACCATCAAAACTCGGAAATAACAAGATTAAGTAGATCAAAACCCAAGAAATCTAAAAATAAAATAAACTTAGATCTACAAGAATTTTGCCATGGAAATGAGAAATGTCAAGTACTAAAGTGTTTTAGAATGTAGTAAGGAAGAGAATGAAGTAATAAAATTGGAGTTCCTCCATGAAGCAAGTTGCACTTGCCTAGACCTCTCTCTTCTCTCTCTGGTAGGTAAGGAAGTAAATGAGAAAGAAGAAGATGATAAATGAAGAGAGAGAATGAAGAGGGCTAATAAATACAAATGGTGGTGGTAGGTAGGGGGTTCATCCAAGGGTTCATCATGAACCCAAGCAAAACCAAGCCAGGCCGAACCAACCCAAGGAAATAACCAAGCCAAGCCAAGAAGAAATTAAGCAAGGAAATCATGCAATACAAGAATAAATACATACACGTATTCCAGAAATACGTAATACGAACCACAGGCATTACACACGGCCTCGTGCACGGGATCCGTACACGTGCGTCCGATGCCCGAAACGCTGCTGTAACGTCGTCAAAATCAAATCCGTCTTCACAAAAGTTTATTAAAATAATATTATCTAAACATGCATGAAGACAGAATCGAAAAACAACAACTTTCTATCCTAAGCAATATTTCGTCGAACATGTGCCGTAAATGACCGACACGTGTCCGATACCGCCATCAAACGAAGTCGAAATCAAACCAAATTTTGTGGGCAAGTCTAGGGCACCTATATGGATGCAAAAATGAAAGAAATTCCAGAATTACTATAGTAGGTTAGGGTTTACCTATTGAGTGTCAAAAACTCAATGAATGGAGCCCCTCGGTTGTCATGTCAGCTGATTTCCCTCAAGCAAAAGCCTCCGCCTCCTTGCTAACAATGCTCCAGCAGATCCTCCTCTCCTCGACGAGTGCAACAAAGTTCGTTTGGGAAGAAACAGACTCCGGATGAAGGAAATTAGAGTTTTGGAGAAGGGAATCTATTAGGGTTCACTTGTGGAGGCTAAACTTCACAAATGAAGAGAAGAGGGAGGGGGTACTGCTGTTGGGCGGCCAGGTGGGGAGATTTAGGGTTAGTATTTCACTTGGGCCAACTCATTCTCAAGTAGAAATAGGCCCAAGTCAAAAAGGCTTAAAGTCAAGTATGCAAAAAGGCTAAAAAAATCAATTAAAACCTTAAAAATAATCTCAAGCCTAAAATAAATTCTAAAAATAAAAAAATAACAATTCTAAGGCATGGTTAGGCCTCTATACAATGTCCACTAAGGTTAAACCAGTTGCTAGCACAACACAAGTCAACATATCTAGAAAATCACAAAACGGCCAAAATGGCTAAAAAGACTAAAATATCCTTCTATGAAAAAGTGGATGCTACAAGTCTACCCCCTTAAAATAATTTTGTCCTCAAAATTAAAGACAAACTGCATGATTAAGAAATGACAAAATCATACCTCAAGACTGAAAAAGATAGGGGTATCGTTCGCGCATCTCATCCTCTCTCTCCTAGGTGGACTCTTCTGGAGAGTGATGCTTCCAAGCCACGCGAACTAAGGATATCGACTGGTTACGCAGCACCTTCTTCCGTCGGTCTAGAATCTCTACAGGCTGCTCTAGATAACTGAGAGTAGGGCCCACCTTAATTTCGAAATGGTCCAGTACATGGCTAGGATCTGCTACATACCGTCTCAACTACGATACGTGAAATACATTGTGGACTCCCGCTAAGGAAGGGGGCAAGTCCAGTCTGTATGACATGTCATCGACCCTTCCACTGACAACGAAAGGTCCGACATATCGTGGGCTAAGCTTTCTTCCTCTACTGAAACGAATAGTGCCTCGAGTCGATGAAATCCTCAAGAATACCATATCTCCAACCTAGCATAAGCATGGTCTCAATTAACTAGAACAATCATATAATCAACAAAATCACAAACAAACAAGATTCTAATACTAGTCTAAGCTATACCTCATACTGCAAAGGTCTCCGGTGGCTGTCGGCCCAATGCCGCTGTCTGTCCTGCGCCACGCGAAGTCGATCCCTGATGAGCTTTACCTTCTCAGCTACGTCAACAATCATCTCAGGTCCCAATAACGCTCGCTCTCCAACATCATCCCAAGACAAGGGAGTATGACATCTATGCCCGTACAATACCTCGAATGGTGATATACTAATGCTGGCATGGTAACTGTTGTTATATGCAAACTCTACCAAGTACAGGTGATCCTCCCATGATCCTCCAAAATCTAGAACACAAGTCCGCAATATGTCCTCGAGAGTCTGAATAGTCCTCTCTGACTGTCGGTCCGTCTGAGGGTGGTATACAGTACTGAATTTGAGCTGAGTGCCCAAACTTGTCTGCAGACTCTGTCAGAAATAGGAAGTAAAATGACTATCCCGATCCGAGACAATGCTCACCGGAACTCCATGTATCCTGACAATCTGCCGTATATACAACTCCGCTAGCTTTTCAGTAGATGTCCCCACTTTGAATGGCAAAAAGTGGGCCAATTTGGTCAACATGTCCACGATGACCCAAATCGCGTCTTTCTTCCCTGGTGAACGCGACAATCCAGAAACAAAATCCATCGTGATGTGCTCCCACTTCCACTCTGGAATGGGCAATGGCTGCAATAGTCCTCCTGGTCTCTGTCTCTCTGCTTTAACCTGCTGACAGACTAGACACCTGGCTACGAAGTGTGCTACCTCCCGCTTCATCCCATACCACCATACATGCTCCTTTAAATCTCTACACATCTTGTTGGCACCTGGATGCATGGTGTACTGAGAGCGATGGGCCTCCTTTATAACCTGCTCCCAAAGCTTACCGCTAGGCACATACAGTCTGGAACTGTGTCTCAATATGCAGTCCTCCGTAACAACGAGCTCCATATCTGCCAATCCTGCTCTCGAATACACCGCAGAGTAACATCGTCGAACTGAGCTGACTTGGTCCTCTCCATCAAGTCTGATTGAATCTGAAGGCCCCAAATCTGTATCTGAACTCCTGGCATGATCACTTCGATCCCCAAACTCTCCAAATCTGCTAATAGGTGACGATCCATCGTCAAGCACGTAGCTACCGGATACCTACTCAAGGCATCGGCAACCACGTTAGCCTTCCCTGGATGGTACTGCAATAAAATATCGAAGTCCTTCATCAACTCCAACCATCTGTGCTGCCTCATGTTGAGCTCTTTCTGTGTAAACACATACTTCAAGCTCTTGTGGTCGGTGAAGATCTTCACACGCTCTCCGTATAGATAGTGCTTCCACAGCTTCAGAGCAAAGATAACCGCTGCCAACTCCAAATCATGGGTAGGGTAGTTCTTCTTATGCGGACGTAACTGCCTGGATGCATAGGCAATCACCTTTCCATGCTGCTGCAAGACACAACCCAAACCCTTCCCTGAGGCGTCACTGTAGATAGTGAACCCGCCTGATCCTAATGGTAATATCAAAATCGGGGCTGTTGTCAGTCGCTTTTTCAACTCATCAAAAGCAATCTGACACTCCTCTGACCAGACAAATTCTGCGTCCTTCTGGGTCAGCCTAGTCAATAGCTCTGTAATTCGAAAGAAATCCTGAACAAACCTCCTATAGTATCCTGCCAATCCCAGAAAGCTCCTGATCTCTGCGACTGAACTCGGTGTTGTCCATGCCTCAACTGCTCTGATCTTCTTCGGGTCGACCGAGATCCCATCTTCGGTCACCATATGACCTAGGAAATCAACTCGATCCAAGAAGAACTCACACTTCGAGAGCTTACCGTAAAGCTACTCCTTCTTGAGAGTCTCCAGAACCACTCTCAAATGCTCCTCATGCTCCTCTGGGGTCTTCGAATACACCAAAATGTCATCGATGAACACCACCACGAACTTGTCCAAGTACTGATGGAACACCTTGTTCATTAAGTTCATGAACACCGCCGGGGCGTTAGTTAACCCAAACAGCATCACCATGAACTCAAACTGGCCATACCGAGTCCTGAAAGCTGTCTTCAGAATATCCTCCTTCTTCACCTTCACCTGATGATATCCTGACCTCAGATCAATTTTGGAAAATACCTTCGCTCCGCTCAGCTGATCGAACAGGTCATCGATCCTCGGCAGCGATTACTTGTTCTTGATTGTGAGGCTGTTGAGTGCCCTGTAGTCGATACATATCCGTGCCGACCCATCCTTCTTCGGTACAAAAAGTACTGGCACACCCCACGATGAAGAACTCGATCGGATGAAGCCCTTGTCCTGCAACTCATCCACCTGCTTCTTCAGCTCCACAAGCTCACTGTTGTTCACTCTATAGACATACTGAGATATCAGCTCTGCGTCGGGTACCAAGTCTATAGATAACTCCACATTCCTGTCCGGAGGCAACCTTGGCAACTCCTCCGAAAACACATCCATAAACTCAGCTATCAGTGGATGTGGCACGCTCTACTCCTCTGCTGAAACTCCGCAGAAAACTTCGCTGCTCTGCCCTGACTCCTGCCTGGTGAACTCGAACTCTGGCTCTCCTGGCATGCTGAAAAGAACTCTACCCCCGCGACAATCTATACTGGCATGGTGCCTGCTCAACCAATCCATACCGAGTACAATATCGTAGTTCGGTAGTGGCATCACGAGCAGACTCACATCCAATTCTCGGCCTCCCAAAACTACTCTTCGATCCTTACAAACATTACTGACGAGGATAATACCACCCCCAGTCATGATCTTGCAAGTCTTAGTCAAAGGTTCAGAAGAAAGCTGGTGTCTAATGGTAAATGATACAGACACAAAGCTATGGGAAGCACCCAAATCAAATAATACGAATACGAAAAAAGAGTCGATAAGGACAGAACCTGCTATTAGATCGCCTGCTGCCTCGGTATCCTCCACTGCCATGGCGAAAGCTCGCCCCTGCTGGCCTCCTCTAGTCTGCTGCTGGTGCTGAACAAACTTCTGCTGCTGAGTCGGCAAGGGTTCCCTCTGCTGCTCCATTGGAGCCTTGGTTCCTGCTCCCTATCTCTTACGTCCGAAAGCCTCAGGACACTCCCTCAACTGATGCTCCGATGAACCACAGAGTAGGCACTTGCCTAGCCTCTTCCTGCACTCACTCCACCTGTGCCCTGGCTTCTTACAGAAGTCACAAATAGTGGCCTGCTGCTGTCTCGGTGCCTGCTGACCCGGTCTCTGCTGTGCCTGCTGGAATGGCTTCTGCTGCTGGAAGGACCTCTGCTGATGCTGCTGCTAAAAATAGAGCTTCTTGGCTGGTCTTCCACTGCCACCGGCTGAAATAACGTATAGGCAACTCTAGAGGGGGGTGAATAGAGTTTGTGTCGATAATCACCAAATAAAAATTTAACTCTATTTCACCTCCACAAACAAATATCAAGATAGTAAATAAATCAGAGAGAAATACGGAAGTAAATAAAGATCAAGAAGAGCATACGCAAACACAGCAGTTTTAACCTGGTTTCTCTCGTGGAGGACTAGTCCAGGCCTGAGAACTCTAGCTCAGGATTAAATCCACTATTTGTGAAATAGTAGTTTACAACCCGTGCCTTTTCTTCAGAAGAGCACGTCAACTTCTTACGGAGGATCGCAGTGGCGATTGCTTGGAATTTTCCAAGCGACTTCTTTTTTTCAACTCTTGCACAAAAACTTCTAGCTGAATCGCATTTGAGTACCTTGGGGCTTAGGAAGTTTTGTGGCTAGTAGATTGGAAGAGTAAGGCTCTTGACTATATAGGCTATGTAAGAGAAGAAGAAGAGAAGAGTGGATGGTTTCAAATGAAAGAAACCAAGGCCTATTTATAGGGTTCGGGACATACAGAATTCGGCCAGAATTCGGTATAAATAATTCAAATTTTTGGCCGTTGGACAGCTTGTAGCAAGCAGGCCCTAAAAATTAGGGTGCTGGAAATCGGGGGACAGAGTTCGGCCCGAACTCTGTCTCCAGAAGACAGAATTGGTCCATTGGGCTTTGTGGAGCTTGGGCTTGGTTCAGGAATTGGTCTGTTTGTATGGTAGAGCTTGGAGAGATATGTCTAGGGGTTGAGATGACTCAGTGCGACTCAACGTACACATTCTCCTAGACTCAATAAATTGAAGATTACAGACTTGGAACAAGTAGGAAAACCAAGAGCCCTTTGATGATACATTTTTTCTGATATTTGAGCAGTCCTGAAGACGTCTTTTTCCTTGACAGCAGTCGTCCGAAGATAAACAGATCTGGAAATCTGAATACCTTTCGGAGGAACCCCCGATGCGAGGCCCCGGATAGGTCGCTAGGCGGTTCGGAGAAATCTTTTTGTATGACGCCGTCTTTGCTCCAACATTAATTTTTCATTGCCTATGTCCTGGTTTGATCATGTTAGATCATGCTTACTGTATGTCTACAAATACATGTTAGGCCAGCAAAATATGTTGCAGTACGATACAAGCATTGCAATGTAATATAGGACAATTAGGACAATGCTAAGTTTAAGTAGCAACATGATAGTGAGTATATGAATATTAGTGACATTATTATGTTAAACTTAACTGATTAGCCATATTCAAAAACACGATGTAATTATTGGGCCAACACCGACTGTTTGGGAATCACGACCTCTCTTCTGCTTCAGCTCCAGATCATCCTCTGCTGCCATTGCTTCCATCAAAATCTCCTCAAATATAGCATTCCTGTTGCTCTTGGTTAAGGACTTGACTTCCTTAACCAAACCCTTCCTGAATCTTCTAGCCTTCGCTGTCTCGCTAAGGCCCTCCACAAATCTTCCCAGGCGGCAGAACTCCCTGGCCCTCTACAGTCTGGTTTCCCTGAACCAGGTTCTTAAACTACGTGTCCAACGCGCCAAGTGCAGTATCAGGGAAGAACTTCTCCTTGAAAAGATTCTTAAAAGCCTCCCAAGTTTGCCCCGTAGTACCAACCCTGGGGTCGGTCTGGTACCAAGTGCAGGCAAGGTCCTGTATCATGCTTCTAGCTGCTTCCACCTGGAGTCTAGCCGGTATCTCTGCGAGACAAAAAATCTCCTCTATGTGCTCGATCCAGTCGTCTACGTAAAGGATACCCTCCGTACCTTTGAAGTCCTGCGGCCTCATCTTCTGGAAATCCTGAATACCTGGAGTCCTCGGCTGGTATGGCTGAATCTGCCCTTCTTGGGGTTGGGCAGTCACCTTCTCTACTGCCACCATCGCTAACTGGTAGGCATTATCAATGCCCTGCCTTATGTCCTCTGCCTGGCGTCGCTGCATCTCCATTATCTGCTGCATGAAGGCGAAACACTGTGCCACATCAACTGTCCCCAGGGGCGGTGGTGGTAGCATCCCCTGAACTCCTGGGGTAGTCCTCGGAGCTGGTGGAGGAGCACCCCCAAAAGTAGCAGACAGGCCCACCTGAGCTGGAACAAGAGGTACTGTGGTCCCTGGGGCCTACTGAGTCGAACAAAAAGTAGCCGACCTCTCAGTGGTATCCCTAAGACCAGAGTGCTACGATCGTGTCTCCACCATCCTGAAGACAGATCAAACAAGGAATCAATTACTGAAAAAGAAGCAAAATTATCAAAGGAGGACAGTTGTTTTCAAAATTAGACAATTAACAGCAAGAATTGATAAGAGTTTTCCTAATGTGATTGAGTACCTTAACTTATATCTTATATCCTATTGCAGGCTGTAATAATACTCTAGTTCGAGTACCACTACGAATCATACTAGTTGTGATTGGACTGACCTGCATGGGCCACCACTAAAAATGTGTCACGACCCGGACCCAGTGAAAGGGGCACGAGAAGTGAATACGCCTAGCCTACGCCGCAGTGTCGGCGGTAGAATGCTGTCCTGAGTCACAATATCTAACACAGTCTAAAATAAGCTCCAAATGGAGAGTAAAATAATAAGTACTCAATCACAATACTAAGCTAGAATAGAATAGAAAATCTCAAAAGAGTCACAGATATAAATAAAAGTCTAGGTGTAAACCACCAGAACAAAACTCAAGTACAACTCATAATGTCTCAAATAGAAAGACAACAAAATACTAAGTCTCAGCTAGACTATAGGCAAGTTCTCAGCGACTGCTGGATCCACCTGAGGGTCCATGTCGCCAGTGTCATCTAAGCCAATGCCATAATAAGTAGGACAGAACTCCTCATCATCACCTGTAAAATTTTCAACATGCCAATCAGGACGGAACGAGCACATATCTCTCACAACAGTTCATATCATGATTAGACATATAAAGCAAGCTATAGAAAACTATACATGAATCGCTGTAAAGAAAATCAACAAGAGAGAGACTATAAGGTGAGATATAATATGATAAATAGAGAAATGTAACCATCTACGTGATTTAGAGCATAAATTGGTTATGTAAACGGTTTAGGTTTCACATGGATAAACTATGGAGTTGCACATGGATACCTACTGGGGATAATGATCACATAACCAACTGCACTCTCCCTGCCCCCAATCAATACACAAGGATCAAGACATGATATGTTATTGCACATGGATAACAACTATTTTATATATGGAGCTCATATGGTCATGAGTGTACATGAATAACATATGAGTGTACATGGATAAATATGAATACATAGAGTACATGATGGCCACGATAAAGTACATGAACATGATATACTCGATGTATCCGAGGGGATAACATTGCATGAAAAGATCCAGAGGGTACTAATCCGTGTGAACATCGTGTCAGCATCAAGTATACTAGTCTATAACAAGAGAACATATCCAAAGAAGTATGAAAAGATCAGAGAATGTACTCGCCTGGGAAACTGAACTGCTGATGATGAAGTGTAGCTAAACCGGGGCAATATAAACCTAGTTAAAGTATACATATGTCACAACCAAGTCTACAATATCAAAAGAAATAGCTACAATACAAGACTACATGCTTCTCGGTCTCTTTTGGTCAAAGTCAACCCTCGGTCAACTCTGGTCAAACCTGGTCAACGCTGGTCAAACCTGGGTCAACTAGTCCGTCTACTAATTTTTTGGTCATACACAAATTCTAGGTCATTCAGAGTTCGTTTGAGTTGAATTGGATCAAGTTTGACCCAAAGTTGACTTTTGTCAATTTGGTCAACTTGTCGGCCAATTCGACTAAACTAGGCTCAAAATGACAAATCAAATCTGTCCTAGGACTCCTATAGTTACTACCACAACTACGATCTATTCTAAGAGGGTTCTCAAGCATACAAACTATGCACACATAGGTATATATACACATGTGTATTTACAATACAAGCCAAACCCTAATTCTAACAAATGATTGTGTGTGTGTGTCCTGGAGCTTAATGAAATGGGGTTAAATATGAGATTAAAAACAGCAACCACAACCATGGTATACCACAAATTTAATATACTATTTATACATATAAACAAATAGAAAAACTATATATATATATATATATATATATATATATATATATATATATATATATATATATATATATATAAATATAAATTTAATATACTATTTATACATATAAACAAATAGAAAAACTATATATATATATATATATATATATATATATATATATATATATATATATATATATAGTTTTTCTATTTGTTTATATGTATAAATAGTATATTAAATTTATATATATATATATATATTTTATATATATATATATATATATATATATATATATATATATATATATATATATATATATATATATATATATATATATATATATATATATATATATATATACACAAATGCTCAAATGGAAAGATTGGTGTAACACCCAGTTTTCTAAATGAGGGTAATTTTGAATTTTGTAATTTAGTATTTTAATAATGATATTTAAATCATGATATGATTTTTGGTGATTTTTAATCAATTTTTTAAACTATTTTAAGTTATGACTTATGATTTTGGTGTTTGGCTAGTGTAACCTTAAAGACTGTTGACCTAGAGCCTAGCCATGTGATTAGGATATTTAACTAGTACATTTTAGCCTGGAGGGTATTTTGGTCATTTTAGGATTTATTTGAATTTATTATGATTTATGGGAATTTGTGTGAATTTAATATTAATTAAATATTGCTATGTGTTATGTTAGTCTTGACTAGTTGAGACTTTGTAGACTAACCTAGAAACTAACCCTAGTTGGTGACCCTAGTCTAACTCTAGTTAACCTACTTTATTAATTAGAAATTAGTTTTAAAGTAGGGAGGATTAGTTTGGGTGGAATTAGTCCATGACTAGTGACTTAAGTCAATGACTTATGACTTACCAATTTTAAGTCTAGTGTTTAAGCCTTAGGCCCATGAATTAAGCCCAAGACCAATCCTAACCAAACCATGGAAGCCACTATTAGGTTTTCCTTGCCTATAAGTAGTCTCTTAAGAGTGTTCTTGCCTCTTTTTAGGTTTGCCCTAATTTTGGTGGAAAGGTATTTTCCCCTTATGCTCAAAATTCCTAATTAATTCATTTTAGCTCCTTTTTAATCCTAGACTTTTGCAATAGGATCTAATTTATGTTTATATACTGTTTTTGGAGGATCACCTCAGTTTGTGTATTGATTGGAGATTTGGAGTTGCCATTTGGAATCCCCTCTTTGAAGCTCTTTCTTGAGTTTTGATACTCAATAGGTAAACCACCTAAACCCTTGTTTCTTCCTGATTTTCTTGCATAATAGGTTAGGTTTAGGGGTTACCTAACTGCCCACGAAGTTTGGACACAATTTGTGTCCATTTCGTGTCCGTATCGGTCGGACACGTATCGTATTGATATACTAGGTGTTTGTAGAAATGCCACATAGGAATTAATTTTCGTATTTTTGAAATGTAATTGCATGGATTTGTAGATCTAGGTGAGTGTATTAATTTTTGTGAAGGTGTCATGGTGTTTTGTGTCCTTGTGCGTCGTGAATTTCGTTTGGACACGCAGCACGAGCCCGTAGGCCGTGTCCGACATCTCGGGGGTATATCTCGGGACACAGGACACGTCGTGTCCTAAATTTTTATGGGATTCATGGGGCATTGTCTGCGACCATGCTCCCAAAATTTGGGAGCATCTCATGTACCACGCAGGTAGAAATCGAGGTCTCATTGGTCGCGCACTGTCGCTCGCGGGCTACTGTGCGCGTGCACAGGCGCGACTGACACGCGTGTCGTATCGTTTTTGTGTGACTCGTGGACTCAATACAGGGTGTGTCAGTCCTAGAGCTACCCTAGGCGCACCACTGGACACGAGCACGTGTCGTGTCGTGTGTCGCGTGTGGGATGCACGTGCACGCGTGCACGACGATTGTCTTTGCACTCTCAAGTGTCTGTGTTCAGGTGTTGTTTGGACCCGATTCGTGTCCAATTCTTGGACACGAATGCACTCTCTAGTACCCTCACGTGTATGTCATCATTTACCAACCCTATGTTTGTTAATTAGATGTGATTTTGAATTCGAATTTTCGAATTCCCTGTTATAACACTGATACGGCTGATACCTATAGGCTGCATGTTAATTTCTGAGTTTTGATTTCATTTCCTTCCTGTTTTGTGATGTTTAACTGTTAAATTAGTTCACCCACAAAGTTGTTAACTGATGAATGATCACTAGGTTAATTTTTTATTGTGTATATACCATGGTTTTCGAATATGGGAGTTGGATTGGGGTGTTCCTGTCCAACAGTTTCAGAATTCTGAAACCTGTGAATGATTCTCAGTATACACACACATATCCTGAGTTTCTTTATACCCTACATGCTATGCATACACACACACACAGCCCTGTTCACTCAACACATACACACACATTCTCATTTTTCCTCACACTTACAGTTTTAACTACTAGCCTATGTTATTCCCTCACACCCAAGTCCACACATTTCCCTCCACACATTGCCTACACACATATGATGTATACTCACACCCATCACACATGTCACAGTCTCCTACACACACACACACACACAGCCCTGTTCACAATCTACACACACACTTCTTAAAAACCTGTCACACTGTTCATTAACCCTTCACATACAAACTGAAACCTATTGAAACCTATTTCCTGTTATCCTTACACTGTCACACACAAATCAGCAATTACACACACATTTATGATTCCAGTTTCTCTCACACTCTCACATCACACACCCATGTGAATGACACACACACAAACTCACATTATATCACAATTTCTCTCATAGCATACTCACACACACATGGGTACCATACACACACACAAAACTAAAATTTCAGCACACACACACCCTCTATCCTAGAAACCTATCACTGATTTCTTATGTATCACTATCATACACATATTTCTGAAATTGATTCACACAACACATACACACACATTGTTCATTGCTATGGTACACTCACATATGTCTTCCTCACATCACACACAATCACTCATAGCTAGCACATACACACACAAAATGCCAACACACACTTTGCCTATTGCACAATACCACACATATGAAATTGACACTCTTTCACTCTCTTCCTATCTCACTATATATAATGTATATATAGGTAGTGTATGTATATGCCTATATATGTATAGATGTAAATATGCATATTGATATGATATAGATAATGTATATAGTGTTTGTATATATATATATATATATATATATATATATGTGTGTGTGTGTGTGTGTGTGTGTGTGTGTGTGTGTGTGTGTGTGTATAGGTATGTGTGTTGGTTTGTAGACTTGTATAGCCTTGGTTAGACCTAGTTAGACTAGCATAGGCTAATTTGACTAGTTTAGACTTGGTTAGCCCTAGTTGACCTAGTTTGACTTCTAGACTTGACCAAGTTGACCAAGAGTTGACCTTGGTCTAGATTGACCTAGAATTGACTTGTTAAGCCTAGGTTTGACCAACCTAGACTAGCTTGACCAAGTTTGACCTCGTTTGACCTAGTTTGACTAAATTAGACTAGAATTGACCTATTTTGACTGTTAGGGTTTTTTAGAGTTGACCAAAGGTTGACTTTAGCGTAGATTGACCCCAAACTTCATGTAGATGCATTGTAGCAGTCTATTTTCTTGTTTTAAACTTGTTGTGACTTGTACTGTTCTATAGGAGACATACACCACTCCTCGGACAGTATATTCTCTTCGAACATTCAGGATACCAGGCGAGTACATTCTCTGATCATTTCATATCTTATTTAGGATTATATTTCCTGCTTTAGATTACTTTACTTGATGCTGACACGTTGGTAACACAGATTGGTACTATTTGGATCCCTTCTGAGATTTATCCCCCTCGGGAGCATCAGATACTCTTGTCTCGTGTGTTTCACTTATATTATGTATCTCGTGCTTCTATTATCATGAATCTTCATAAATCAGCTTGTGATTCCTGTACTCTCATGAATCACAGAGCCTTCACGAATCTTCATGAATCACTCACGAATCACCCTATATGGGCAGTAGTATAGTCGTGAATCTTAACGTAACTTGACTGGATCCTTGTGTATTGATTGGGGATGGAGGAGTATAAATGAGCATGTGAATAATTCCAAAGTAGAATAGTCACGAATCACCTCTTTAGTATAGTCATGAATCACCCTCCAGCTGTTCACATGTTTTATCTTTACTCTAAATCACTAGAATCACTGATTAGTTCTCTATTATACTGTAGATATTTACTTACAGTCTCTCTCTCTCTTTTACATTATGCTATTCTTCAGTTTCATGTATCTTACGCTCTAGCATGATTATATTTTCTATTCTGTTATGATTTATTGAGATGTATTGTGTTCGCTCCCGTTCTGA
Source organism: Iris pallida (assembly GCA_029216955.1). Lineage (NCBI taxonomy): Eukaryota > Viridiplantae > Streptophyta > Magnoliopsida > Asparagales > Iridaceae > Iris > Iris pallida. The sequence goes on along the minus strand of JANAVB010044818.1, from coordinate 2,493,405 downwards.
CTGGACCTGTTGAAAATATTACAGAGGATGAGGATGAGGCCCTATGTACCACCTATTACGGAGCAGGCTTAGACGACACCTGCGACCTGGTTCCTCTGGAGGACCCAGCTACAGTACAGGATGCTACTCCCATAGTCTAGGCTAGATAGCTAGGCTTTATCTTATTTTTTCCAGTATTGTTTATTTTGACTTTCAGTTGTTGTTCTGAAAAGTTGTATATATGTAGAGACTTGTTTTGAGCTGGATGTTCTTGAGTTGTTATCTTAGACTTCTATCTGATTGTATCTTTGTGGATTCATTTTATTCCATGTCTATCTATCTTTTTATCGTACTCTACCTTAGATGTGATTGAGACTGTATTACTATGTCACCTCCATTCGGAGTGTATATACTGTACATGTACCTTATATATTGTTAGATATTGTGACCTAGGACAACGTTCTACCGCCGATACTGCGGCATAGACTGGACGTTGTTACGTTCTCTTACCCTTACAGTGGGTGCGGGTCGTGACACATTTTTAGTGGTGGCCCATGCAGGTCAAGTTTATGTAGTGGTATTCGAACTAGAGTATCACTACAGCCTGCAGTAGGATTAGGATATTTTTGGAGGTACTCAATCACATTAGAAAAAACTCTTATTCAGATTCCGTATATCTATATTTTGCTACTTATTGTCTCCCTTGAATATAACTGTCCTCCCTTGCTATTTCGACTCATTCTCAGCAATTATTTCTTTGATCTGTCTCCAGGATGGTTGAGACGAGATCACATCGCCAGGGCCAGGGGGGCGCCGATGAGAGGTCTGCCATCTCTCATACTCAGCAGCCAGCCCCTGGTACCGCAGCCCTAGTCATGCCAGCTGGGGTTGGCGTTTCATCTGCGTTCGGAGGAGCCCCTCCACCAGCAGCAGGGGGTATGCCTCCACCAGCTCGGAGGCAGGACCCAGTCATTCCAGAGGTGCCTTTCCAACAGCCGTCGCCTACAGGATACGTGGACGTGGCACATATATTCACCTACTTTCAACAGTTTATGGAGGTACAGCAGACCCGGCAGGCCACGAGCATGGAGTTGGCCCTTACGACAGTCGCAGCTCGACCAGCAATCCAGCAGCCGAAGACACCGGGGATAGAGCAGTTCCAGAAGATGAGCCCCAGAGACTTCCTGGGGACGGAGGGGATTTTATATGCTGACGAGTGGATTGAGCATATAGAGGAGATCTTCCGCCTGGCCCGGATACCGACAGATCTCCAGATAGAGGCAGCAGCTAGCCGGATGCGAGATCTTGCTCGCACCTGGTATCAGTCAGACCCCAGGATGGGGGTAGCTGGACAGACCTGGGAGGAGTTTAAGGGCTTCTTCAAGAAGAAGTTCTTTCCAGATGCAGCGCTCCGAGCCTTGGAGTCACAGTTTGAGAGCTTAGTTCAGGGAAGCCTGTCAGTAGAGGAGTACGCTGGGGAGTTCGGCCGCCTCGGCAGATTCGTAGAGGGCTTGAGCGAGACGGCGAAGGCCCAGAGGTTCCGAAAGGGTCTGGTCAAGGAAGTCAAGTCCTTGACCAAGGGCAACATGAATGCCACTTTCGAGAAGATTTTGACGGGAGCTTTATTGGCTGAGGACGATCTTGAGCTGAGGCTCAAGAGTGGGTGAGACCCTATTGGGGGCAGCAGCAGCGGAGGACCGGCCAAGAGGCCGCACGTTCAGTATCAGTTTCAGCAGCAGTTCTAGGGTCAGGGCCATCAGCATGGACAACAGCAGCCCAGACAGTATCAGGCACCCAGACAGCAGGCAGTCAGTTGTCCCTACTGCAAGAAGCCGGGGCATGGATGGGGTGAGTGCAGAAAGAGGCTGGGCTGGTGTCTACTATGTGGAGCAGCGGACCACCAGCTGAGGGAGTATTCCCAGTACATAGGCAGAGTAGCACAAGGAGCAGCACCAGGAGGAGGAGCCAAGGCTCCGGTAGGTCAGCAGCGGGGACCGTTACAGACACAGCAGCAGAGATTTGTGCAGTATCAGCATCAGGCTGGAGGAGGCCAGCAGGGGCGAGCTTACGCCATGACAGTCGAGGATGCTCGGGCAGTGGGAGAGGTGCTTGCAGGTTCTGTTCTTTTCGATTCTATTCCCACCTTGCCTCATTATATCTATCTTGAAATTCGATTCCATCTTTTCCTACTTGTTCCCTTATTGTTGATAAGTTTTGATCTGGTATTTCTTTTGATTTGATTTTCTTTCGAGATAAGTCGTATGGGCTAGGTCGCCTAAGTTATGGGATCTAGAGTCTTCTATAGTCATGTTAGCTAGCATAGTGAGGACATATAGTCAGATTTTGGATGTATTTCTCGGGTGTGGGAATTTAAGGTTTTTGCTGCCAAGCATGCGACAATGCGAAAATTTTAAATACCATAATTCTAGAGGTATGTACCTTAGTCAAGGACTCTGTGATTATCGTAGCCTTGCTCACTAGCATGATGAAGATTCTGAGTATCATGATTTTGGACAGACGCATATGATTATCGGACTGTGTGGATCGAGACTTTGATTGTGGGGTGTTGATCTAGGAGGATTACTACCATTTTAATTTCGAGGACGGAATTTTTCTAAGGAGGGTAGACTTGTAACATCTAGTTTTCTAAATAAGGGTAATTTTGAAATTTTGTATTTTAGTCTTTTAATAATGATATTTAAATCATGATATGATTTTTGGTGATTTTTAATTACTTTTTAACTATTTTAAGTTATGTCTTATGATTTTGGTGTTTGGCTAGTGTAACCTTAGAGACTGTTGACCTAGAGCCTGGCCATGTGATTAGGATGTTTAACTAGTACATTTTAGCCTAGAGGGTATTTTGGTCATTTTAGGATTTATTTGAATTTATTATGATTTATGGGAATTTGTGTGAATTTAATATTAATTAAATATTGCTATGTGTTATGTTAGTCTTGACTAGTTGAGACTTTGTAGACTAACCTAGAAACTAACCCTAGTTGGTGACCCTAGTCTAACTCTAGTGAACATACTTTATTAATTAGAAATTAGTTTTAAAGTAGGGAGGATTAGTTTGGGTGGAATTAGTCCATGACTAGTGACTTAAGTCAATGACTTATGATTTACCAATTTTAAGTCTAGTGTTTAAGCCTTAGGCCCATGAATTAAGCCCAAGACCAATCCTAACCCAACCATGGCAGCCACTATTAGGTTTTCCTTGCCTATAAGTAGTCTCTTAAGAGTGTTCTTGCCTCTTTTTAGGTTTGCCCTAATTTTGGTGGAAAGGTATTTTCCCCTATGCTCAAAATTCCTAATTAATTCATTTTAGCTCCTTTTTAATCCTAGTCTTTTGCAATAGGATCTAATTTATGTTTACATACTAATTTTTGAGGATCACCTCAGTTTATGTATTGATTGGAGATTTGGAGTTGCCATTTGAAATCCCTTCTTTGAAGCTCTTCCTTGAGTTTTGATACTCAATAGGTAAACCACCTAAACCCTTGTTTCTTTCCTGATTTTCTTGCATAATAGGTTAGGTTTAGGGGTTACCTAACTGCCTACGAAGTTTGGACACAATTCGTGTCCATTTCGTGTCCGTATCGGACACGTATCGTATTGATATACTAGGTGTTTGTAGAAATGCCATATAGGAATTAATTTTCGTAATTTTGAAATGTAATTGCATGGATTTGTAGATCTAGGTGAGTGTATTAATTTTTGTGAAGGTGTCATGGTGTTTTGTGTCCTTGTGGGTCGTAAATTTTGTTTGGACACGCAGCACGAGCCCGTTGGCCGTGTCCTGCATCTCGGGGGGTATATCTCGGGACACAGGACACGTCGTGTCCTGAATTTTAGTGGGATTCATGGGGCATTGTCTGCGACCATGCTTCCAAAATTTGGGAGCATCTCGTCCACCACGCAGGGAGAAATTGAGGTCGTATTGGTCATGTACTGTCGCGCGCGGGCTGCTGTGCACGTGCACAGGCACGAGTGACACGCGTGTCGTGTCGTGTCTGTGTGACTCGTAGACTCAATGCAGGGTATGTCAGTCCTAGAGCTACCCTAGGTGCACCACTGGACATGAGCACGTGTCGTGTCGTGTGTCGCGTGTGGGATGCACGTGCACGCGTACACGACAATTGTCTTTGCACTCTCAAGTGTCTGTGTTCAGGTGTTGTTTGGACACGATTCGTGTCCAATTCTTGGACACGAATGCACTCTCTAGTACCCTCACGTGTATGTCATCATTTACCAACCCCATGTTTGTTAATTAGATGTGATTTTGAATTCGAATTTTCGAATTCCCTGTTATAACACTGATATGGCTGATACCTATAGGTTGCATGTTAATTTCTGAGTTTTGATTTCATTTCCTTCCTGTTTTGTGATGTTTAACGGTTAAATTAGTTCACCCAAAAAGTTGTTAACTGATGAATGATCACTAGGTTAATTTTTTATTGTGTATATACCATGGTTTTCGAATATGGGAGTTGGATTGGGGTGTTCCTGTCCAACAGTTTCAGAATTCTGAAACCTGTGAATGATTCTCAGTATACACACACATATCCTAAGTTTCCTCACACCCTACATGCTATGCATACACACACACATCCCTATTCACTCAACACATACACACACGTTCTCATTTTCCCTCACACTCACAGTTTTAACTACTAGCCTATGTTATTCCCTCACACCCAAGTCCACACATTTTCCTCCACACATTGCCTACACACATATGCTGTATACTCACACCCATCACACATGTCACAGTCTCCTACACACACACACACACACACACACACTGCCCTGTTCACAATCTATACACACACTTCTTAAAAACCTGTTACACTGTTCATTAACCCTTCACATACAAACTGAAACCTATTGAAACCTATTTCCTGTTATCCTTACACTGTCATACACAAATCAGCAATTACATACACATTTATGATTCCAGTTTCTCTTACACTCTCACATCACACACCCATGTGAATAACACACACACAAACTCACATTATATCACAATTTCTCTCATAGCACACACACACACACATGGGTACCATACACACACAAAACTGAAATTTCAGCACACACACACCCTCTATCCTAGATACCTATCACTGATTTCCTATGTATCACTATCATACACACATTTCTGAAATTGATTCACACAACACATACACACACATTGTTCATTGCTATGGTACACTCACATATGTCTTCCTCACATCACACACAATCATTCATAGCTAGCACACACACACAAAATACCAACACACACTTTGCCTATTGTACAATACCACACATATGAAATTGACACTCTTTCACTCTCTTCCTATCTCACTATATATAATGTATATATAGGTAGTGTATGTATATGCCTATATATGTATAGATATAAATATGCATATTGATATGATATGGATAATGTATATAGTGTTTGTATATATATATATATGTGTGTATAGGTATGTGTGTTGGTTTGTAGACTTGTATAGCCTTGGTTAGACCTAGTTAGACTAGCATAGGCTAATTTGACTAGTTTAGACTTGGTTAGCCCTAGTTGACCTAGTTTGACTTCTAGACTTGACCAAGTTGACCAAGAGTTGACCTTGGTCTAGATTGACCTAGAATTGACTTGTTAAGCCTAGGTTTGACCAACCTCGACTAGCTTGACCAAGTTTGACCTCGTTTGACCTAGTTTGACTAAATTAGACTAGAATTGACCTATTTTGACTGTTAGGGTTGTCTAGAGTTGACCAAAGGTTGACTTTAGCCTAGATTGACCCTAAACTTCATATAGATGCATTATAGCAGTCTATTTCCTTATTTTAGACTTGTTGTGACTTGTACTGTTCTATAGGAGACAGACACCACTCCTCGGACAGTATATTCTCTTCGGACATTCAGGATACCAGGCGAGTACATTCTCTGATCATTTCATATCTTGTTTAGGATTATATTTCCTGTTTTAGATTACTTTACTTGATGCTGACACGTTGGTAATACGGATTGGTACTATATGGATCCCTTCATGAGAAGTTATCCCCCTCGGGAGCATCAGATACTCTTGTCTCGTGTGTTTCACTTACATCATGTATCTTGTGCTTCTATTATTATGAATCTTCATGAATCAGCTTGTGATTCCTGTACTCTCATAAATCACAGAGCCTTCACGAATCTTCATGAATCACTCATGAATCACCCTATATGGGCAGTAGTATAGTCATGAATCTTAACGTAACTTGACTGGATCCTTGTGTATTGATTGGGGATGGGGGAGAATAAATGAGCATGTGAATAATTCCAAAGTAGAATAGTCACGAATCACCTCTTTAGTATAGTCATGAATCACCCTCCAGCTGTTCACATGTTTCATCTTGTACTCTAAATCACTAGAATCACTGATTAGTTCTCTATTATACTGTAGATATTTACTTACAGTCTCTCTCTTTTACATTATGCTATTCTTCAGTTTCATGTATCTTACTCTCTAGCATGATTATATTTCCTATTCTGTTATGATTTGTTGAGATGTATTGTGCTTTCTCCCGTCCTGACTGGACATGTTGAAAATATTACAGAGGATGAGGATGAGGCCCTATGTACCACCTATTACGGAGCAGGCTTAGACGACACCTGCGACCTGGTTCCTCTGGAGGACCCAGCTGCAGTACAGGATGCTACTCCCATAGTCTATGCTAGATAGCTAGGCTTTATCTTATTTCTTCCAGCATTGTTTATTTTGACTTTTAGTTGTTATTCTGAGATGTTGTATATATGTAGAGACTTGTTTTGAGCTGGATGTTCTTTAGTTGTTATCTTAGACTTCTATCTGTGTCACCCTCATTTTTTCGTATTTCGTATTTATGCTCGTAGTTGGATTTTGGCTTGTATTTTTAATTTTCTCGACTTGCAGAATTTTGGGTTCTCTCGTATTTCGGGTTTTGGTTCGGCTTTGTTTTAATTGGTTTGGTTTAGTTGGTTTAATATGTAGTGGAACACCTTAACCTACACTCCTCCCTCATTTCCACCACAACCACCCTCATTATATCCCCACCTAACTTTCTCTCTCCTCTTTACTCTCCATTAATCTTCTTCTTCTTCTTCTTCCTTCTTCCACACAACACCACACCATAGGCAAGTGCTCCTTGCCACTACATAAGGACCCAATATTATTTGTCCATTAGCTTAAGGAGATAGTTTTGAACAATCTTAGGTCTTGATGTTTTGTGTTTTGAAGCTTCATCTGTTCTAGATCTAACTTTTTTCCATTTTCGAAAATTAGTGGTTTTGATCTATTTTGAGTTGGTTTTGGTGGGTTTTGATGCCTCTATGTAGTAGAGAATCAAATTTCACCCAAGTTAGAACTTTGAAAATCCGAATTTGGAGTTTTATTGGCAAAGTTGTGAGATTTTGAACTTTGGAACCCATTGTTAGTGTTCTTCTCAGCCAACTTGGAGAAGAAGAAGGCCACCCGGACCCGTGCCCGCGCCACGCCGTTGTGCGCGCGCTCCGCCGTGCTGCGCCCTCCCGCGCGCCCTTGTGCGCGCACTCCGCTGCGCTGCGCTCTTGCGCGCGCACTCCGCTGCGCTGCGTCCTCCCGCGCGCACTCCGCTGCGCTGCGCCCTCCCGCGCGCACTTCGTGCCGCATCCTCCCGCGCGCACTTCGTGCCGCGTCCTCCCGCGCGCACTCCGCTGCGCCGCGCCCTCGCGCGCGCACTCCGCTGCGCTGCGCTCTTGCGCGCGCACTCCGCTGCGCTGCGTCCTCCCGCGCGCACTCCGCTGCGCTGCGCCCTCCCGCGCGCACTTCGTGCCGCGTCCTCCCGCACGCACTTCGTGCCGCGTCCTCCCTCGCGCCCTCCGCTGCGCCGCGCCCTCCCGCGCGCACTCCGCTGCGCTGCGTCCTCCCGCACGCCCTCCCGTGCGCACTCCGCTGCGCTGCGCCCCGCGCGCCTCGTCGGACGCGCCCTCGCGCGTTCTGGCTCCGCGTTGCCCCCGCTCGCGCCTTTGGTGTGTTGCGGTTGTTCCTCGAGCGCGTCTCTTGACACCGCTCGCGCACCCTAGCCCGAGCCTTGCCCGGCGCCCCCCTTGGGTCGCCTTTAGCCCAGCACACCCTGTGCTCTGGTGGACCTTGGTCCTTGGTTTCTGGCTAAATTTTGTTTTTTGAGATTTTCTTGTCCACCACACGACTTGACTTGGTCTAACACGTCTTGACACTATTTTCTATGATTTGACATGATTTGGCTTGCGGCTAGTTTTTCTCCTATCTTGTTAATAACTTGGCGTATAACTTCGTAACTTGGTAACTTGGTAACTTGAACCTGTAACTTGATAACTCGGCTCGACTTGAAAGTGGCCTGCGGAGGCGCACTCCTGACTTGACATGACTTGACTTGTCCTGATAGCATGTAACTTGACTTGTCTTGACACCGTGGGTGTACTACTTATTGCTCTGTGCAAATCACTTGTCTTGTCTTGCATCATGTCTAGGACGTGACTTCCTGGGTACCACGGCCAGGGACTCGCGCTAAATTGGATTAGGCTAATTATTAGATCAAACTAGAACATGGAGAATTCCCAGTCACAGGCAATCTCGTTATCTGGGCGCTTTAATGGACTTGTAGCTTGCCGACGAGTAGAGCACATTTCCAGCACACTGTCATGTGTTGCACCCTCTAAGTCACCTAAGGGTACATTTGTCTCCCGGGCAATGTACCCACCTATAACTCTCAACTCGCGGAAGGATAACTGGATGGTCTGCAGGGCTTGGGATTTGGAATTCTCACTTGCATCTTGTTAGTAATTAGGCTTGTGACAACCCTAGTTAGTTAAGTAGTAAGCCGTAGTACTTGTTTGGCCGATTGTAATTGAATGGTGTCTAGCTCTGTCCAAGTCTTGTCCAAGCTCCAGTACCTGCTATCTCCTGAGCATGTTTGTTTTACTTATCTCTAACGATAAATGGGTAGAGACAGTGAGCTATTCAGGCGAAGGGGTACAATTCCGGTCCTTATTTGGTTTAAGGATTGTAACCTGGCTCCCGGAATGGTTCCACGTCCCTAGTCGTTTATCGCCCCGTGTACCTTACTATTTGTATCTTCTTTTATTCTTTATGTTCTGATATGCTGGCTTTCGTTCTTATTTGTGGCCTCCTTTGTGGCACTTGCTCTTTCTGGGGTTTGACCCAGCTGGTTTTGTGTGGCCAGATTTCGGAGCAGCTCCCGAGGATCTACCAAGCTTCCAGCCCAATGGTGACAACTAGACGGAACCCGGGCCAAGAGTGGGTTTTCCTTTTTGTTTCACCCACTTATATGTAAATTTATTCTTTTGAGGCGTTTAGCCGACGAGCACCTGTTAGCTCGATGCACATTTACTTACTGTCTGCCTACGGGCTGTAAACATGATTAACAAAATCCTAGGGTTGATCATGTATGACTGAACTCTTGCTAGTCCTATCATTTTGTACGACTAGCTTCATGATCATCCAATATGTAATATTTGGGACGCCTTATAATTATGTATTTGATGCTCTAAGATCTTGTAACTCTGTTAATTGCTTGAGATTGAGACAATAGGCTTGACCTTAAGAGACTGCTGGCTTGTAGTAAACCCTCATATCTAGACAGCCGTGACCGTATAGTTGAGATGTATTCTATTTCAATATACGTTGCTGGCTGTGTCTGTCCCCGCTCTCCAGTATTCTGGTTCTGGGGCGTGACACGGTTTAAGTGGTGGCCCATGCAGGTCTTGTCAATCAAGAAATGTGAGGGTTTACCGAATAGATGTCTCAATCAATCTTCGCCCTTGATCTCTGCTTGTATCTTCAAATCCCTGAGAATCTCGACCTGATCACGTTGCTTGTATCATTGATCTGTCCTGGTCCTTTCCTTATTATTCCCTATGTCGTCTTCTTCAGCGGCATTACTCCCGGACCTGCCAACCAGCCAGAGGAAGCTCGACAAGCGCCCCAGCGCCAGGAAGATCAAGCTCAGCACTCTGGAGTAGCCTCCCGAGTTATGCTTCCTGGAGGCTCAGAACCTCCTGTTCAGGCAGCTCCGCCCGTTCAACCAGCTAGACAGGATGAGGGGCCTTTGGTAGGGCTTATCAGAGAACTGCTTGCATCCCAAGATCGTCGAGGCGACGCCTTGCACCAGGAAGTTCATGATGCACTAAACCGAGGAGGTCCCCAAGGAAATCAGGCGGCCAACAGTTTCAATCGTTTGAACCCTCCCTTCTTTGACGGCAGTGAAGATGCGATTGCCGCGGACGCTTGGCTTCAGGATACCGAGGTGGTTCTAGAAGCAGCTAGGACACCCGAGAATGAGAAAGTGGCGGTGGTACGCCTACAGTTGTTAGACTTGGCTCGCAATTGGTGGGCAGCTCAGGCCATGGGGTTAGCAGCACCCGTCACTTGGGCGACGTTCAGAGAGAGGTTTCAGATGAAGTACTTCGATGCGGTGGCACGGTACGACCTGCAGACCAGATTCACCAACTTGAAGCAAGGAGGCCGGACGGTCGATGGCTATGCGACCGAGTTTTCCAGGCTGAGTAGGTTCGCCCCCACCTTGGTGGCAACTGAGTTCGATAGGGCTCAGCGGTTCCAGCAAGGGCTGCACTTAGAGATATTATTGGCTGTGGAGCAGTTCGAGCACCAGACGTTCGATGCAGTATTGAAGGCAGCAAGGAGGCATGAGTATACCTCCCGGAGAATTGTGGACAGGACCGGAGGCAGGAAGCGGTCCCACAACCAGATGCACCAATCTTCAGCTCCAGCCCCGGCAACTAGGGGTATAACTATTGGAACTCCGAGGCGGGCAGCCTCAGTGACGTCGGTTCAGCATTCGACCCCGACGCACCCGCAGCAGCAGAAGCAGAAGCAGTCTTCTGCAGTGGGATGTTCTCATTGCGGGAAGCCGGGCCATGTAGTGGCAGAGTGTCGTAGGGCACAGGGATTGTGCTTGGCTTGTGGAGGAGCAGACCACCATATAGGGACCTGCCCGAATAGGGGAGGTCCATCATCATCCAATCTTTCTAGTTCTTCGGTGAGAGGACCAGCCCCAGTTCCAGTCCAGCAGCAGCAGCAGCAGTACCCGAGGCCATTGGCACCCCAGGCCCAGGCCTTTCAGCAGCAGAACCAGCAGCAGTTCACCCAGGCTCCAGCACAGAATCGACAGAGGGGTTTCCAGCAGAGGGGACCCGCAGCTAGAGGTCAGGCTATGATGATGACCGTGGAAGAAGAAGTTGCACCAGGTGAGGTAGTGGCAGGTACTATTCTCGTCAACACCTTACCAGCATCTGTATTATTTGATTCTGGTGCATCGCATTCATTCATGTCTGCACGATTCGTGACACGGATAGGATTGGAGCCCGAGTCATTATCAGTGAAGCTCAATATACTTACTGGTAATGGTCTTGTGGGAGTAGATCGAGTGTTTTCCTCGTGTCGGATCGTAGTTAGCGGTAGAGAGTTCCCCGCTAGGCTCATAGAGTTTCCTATGGCAGACTATGATGTAGTCCTAGGCATGGATTGGTTGAGGAACCATTATGCTAGGATAGACTGCCATATTGGCAGAGTTGTCTTTAGTATTCCCGGAGAGCCAGAGTTTTCATTTTCCAGAGGCACAGTAGAGCCATCTCCTCCAGTATTGCGGATGGCAGTAGCAGCAGTACAGTTGCCCCGGATAGTTGAAGAGTTTCCAGATGTCTTCCCAGAGGAACTTCCAGGAATGCCACCAGAGCGGGAGATCGAGTTCACCATCGACTTGATTCCCGGGACAGCACCAGTATCAGAGCGAGTCTACAGAATGGCGCCTTCAGAGTTGGAGATTTTGTACAAGATGATTGAAGAACTTAGAACGAAGGGATTCATTCGTGCTAGTGGATCGCCTTGGGGAGCCCCGATGCTTCTTGTGAAAAAGAAGGATGGTACGTCCAGGCTATGTGTTGATTATCGTACCTTGAACTCAGTGACAATCAAGAACAGATACCCTCTCCCGAGGATAGATGATTTATTTGATCAACTCAAAGGGGCTTCAGTTTTCTCGAAGATAGACTTGCGGTCAGGATACCACCAGATCAGAGTTAGAGAGCAGGACATCCCAAAGACGGCGTTCAGATCGAGGTACGGGCATTGGGAGTTTCTAGTTATGCCCTTTGGAGCGACCAATGCGCCGGCAGTGTTCATGGACCTCATGAACCGTATTTTTATGCCTTACTTGGACCAGTTTGTGATAGTGTTCCTTGATGACATCCTGGTCTACAGCAAGAGTAAAGCGGAGCATGAGCAGCATCTCCGCGTGGTTCTTCAGATTCTCAGAGAGCACCAGTTGTACGCCAAGTTCAGTAAATGCGAGTTCTGGCTCGATCGCATTTCGTACTTGGGTCACATCATTACTCGAGGAGGAGTGGAAGTGGATCCCTAGAAGATTGTGGCTATCGAGGCATGGCCAGTACCCAGCTCAGTGGCAGAAGTTCGCAGCTTTCTTGGATTGGCCGGCTACTACCGGCGATTCGTCTCTGATTTCGTAAGGATTTCAGCGCCGATGACTCAGTTGACCCGCAAGGATGTGCCATTTGTATGGACAGCAGAATGTCAGGAATCATTTGAGAAGTTGAAGCGAGGTTTGATAACGGCTCCCATTCTCACCCTTCCAGATGGGACCGGAGGATTCACAGTTTATTGCGACGCTTCAGGCAGAGGATTGGGATGTGTTTTGATGCAGCATGGGAAGGTAATCGCTTATGCGTCACGTCAACTCCGTGATCATGAGAAGAATTACCCGACCCACGACTTGGAGCTTGCAGCAATAGTGTTTGCACTTAAGTTATGGAGGCACTACTTGTACGGAGACAGAGTAGAGATATTTTCTGATCATAAGAGCCTGAAGTATGTTTTCACCCAGAAGGATCTTAATATGCGGCAGAGAAGATGGCTCGAGCTACTGGTGGACTACGATGTAGATTTGCAGTATCATCCAGGGAAGGCCAACGTTGTAGCAGATGCGTTGAGCCGGAGAGCCGAAGTTTATTTCCTGACGGCGCAACCAGAGTTATTGTCAGATCTTCAGAAGATGGGGATTGAAGTGATTCTTCCTTCCAATGTGGCCTTGATGGCCAGCCTACAGATTCAGTCCACCATAGTTGAGAGGATCCGGACAGCACAGTTAACAGATTCCAAGATTCAGCGGCTCAGAGCAGAGTGCGAGGCAGGGAGAAGGCCAGAGTTATGTATTCATGAGGATGGTACACTTCGACACGGTACGCGTCTTTGTGTACCCAGTGGAGATATCAGACAGGAAGTCATGGCAGAGGCACACAGTTCGCAGTATTCCATCCACCCAGGCAGCACGAAGATGTACAGAGATATTCGTCAACACTTTTGGTGGAATGGTATGAAGAGAGAGATAGCCCGGTATGTCTCTCGATGTTTGGTTTGCCAACAAGTCAAGGCTGAACATCAGAGGCCAGCTGGACTTCTTCAACCTTTGCCGATCCCAGAATAGAAATGGGAACACATAACCATGGATTTTGTGACTGGGTTACCCAGATCTCCGGCAGGCAGAGATGCTATTTGGGTCATTGTGGACAGGCTTACCAAGGTGGCACATTTTCTTCCATTTAGAGTTGGACAGTCGACGGCGCAGCTAGCAGAGATGTATCTCAGGCAGATCGTCAGACTTCGCGGAGTGCCAGTCAGCATCGTATCAGACAGGGATACGAGATTCACATCGTACTTCTGGCGCAGTCTTCATCAAAGTTTGGGGACTCGTCTCAAGTTCAGCTCAGCGTATCATCCACAGACAGATGGGCAGTCAGAGCGTACTATACAAACTCTCGAAGATATGTTGCGGTCATGTACCCTTGACTTCGGTGGTTCGTGGGAGGATCACCTGCACCTGGTGGAGTTCTCGTACAACAATAGTTTCCAGACCAGTATCCAGATGGCACCCTTCGAGGCTCTGTATGGCAGGAAGTACAGATCTCCGTTAGCATAGGACGATGTCGGAGAGAGGCAGATGCTCGGTCCAGAACTGATTTCTCAGACGGTAGAAGTGGTCAGGAAAGTCAGAGAGCACCTCCGAGTTGCTCAGGATCGCCAACGCCATTGGGCCGATGCTCATCGGCGTCCCTTAGAATTTGCTGTCGGCGACCATGTATTCCTTAGGATCTCGCCTACCCGTGGCGTCATTCGTTTTGGCGTACGGGGAAAGCTTAGTCCTAGGTATATAGGGCCGTTCGATATTCTAGAGCGAGTAGGTGATGTGTCCTATCGTCTCGCTCTTCCGCCGTCGCTAAGTGAGGTACATGATGTATTCCATGTATCCCAATTAAGACGGTACATCCCGGACCCGAGCCATATCCTAGATCATTCGGAATTGGTTGTTGGTACCAACCTTTCGTATGAGGAGAGGCCCGTGTCTATATTGGACCGGAGAGAAAAGACGCTCAAGAACAAGACTATTAACTTAGTCCGTGTTTCTTGGGGTCATCACTCTCTAGGTGAGTCAACGTGGGAGCGTGAGGACGACATCCGATCGCGATATCCCTACCTGTTTGACTCGTGAGGTATAATATCTTTCTTATGCCTTACGCTTTCCCTTCCTTGCTTGCATTGTATGATTGAACTGCTTAGTGTAGCTTGTCTGTGCTTAGTATGGCTTGTCGTGGCAATCTCTAGCTCCTTGATTAAATTCCGAGGACGGAATTCTTTGAAGGTGGGTAGAGTTGTCACCCTCATTTTTCCGTATTTCGTATTTATGCTCGTAGTTGGATTTTGGCTTGTATTTTTAATTTTCTCGACTTGCAGAATTTTGGGTTCTCTCGTATTTCGGGTTTTGGTTCGGCTTGGTTTTAATTGGTTTGGTTTAGTTGGTTTAATATGTAGTGGAACACCTTAACCTACACTCCTCCCGCATTTCCACCACAACCACCCTCATTATATCCCCACCTAACTTTCTCTCTCCTCTTTACTCTCCATTAATCTTCTTCTTCTTCTTCCTTCTTCCACACAACACCACACCATAGGCAAGTGCTCCTTGCCACTACATAAGGACCCAATATTATTTATCCATTAGCTTAAGGAGATGGTTTTGAACAACCTTAGGTCTTGATGTTTTGTGTTTTGAAGCTTCATCTGTTCTAGATCTAACTTTTTCCTATTTTCGGAAATTAGAGGTTTTTATCTATTTTGAGTTGGTTTTGGTGGGTTTTGATGCCTCTATGTAGTAGAGAATCAAATTTCACCCAAGTTAGAACTTTGAAAATCCGAATTTGGAGTTTTATTGGCAAAGTTGTGAGATTTTGAACTTTGGAACCCATTGTTAGTGTTCTTCTCAGCCAACTTGGAGAAGAAGAAGGCCACCCGGACCCGTGCCCGCGCCACGCCGTTGCGCGCGCGCTCCGCCGTGCTGCGCCCTCCCGTGCGCCCTTGTGCGCGCACTCCGCTGCGCTGCGCTCTTGCGCGCGCACTCCGCTGCGCTGCGTCCTCCCGCGCGCACTCCGCTGCGCTGCGTCCTCCCGCGCGCACTCCGCTGCGCTGCGCCCTCCCGCGCGCACTTCGTGCCGCGTCCTCCCGCGCGCACTTCGTGCCGCGTCCTCCCGCGCGCACTCCGCTGCGCCGCGCCCTCGCGCGCGCACTCCGCTGCGCTGCGCTCTTGCGCGCGCACTCCGCTGCGCTGCGTCCTCCCGCGCGCACTCCGCTGCGCTGCGCCCTCCCGCGCGCACTTCGTGCCGCGTCCTCCCGCGCGCACTTCGTGCCGCGTCCTCCCGCGCGCCCTCCGCTGCGCCGCGCCCTCCCGCGCGCACTCCGCTGCGCTGCGTCCTCCCGCGCGCCCTCCCGCGCGCACTCCGCTGCGCTGCGCCCCGCGCGCCTCGTCGGACGCGCCCTCGCGCGTTCTGGCTCCGCGTTGCCCCCGCTCGCGCCTTTGGTGTGTTGCGGTTGTTCCTCGAGCGCGTCTCTTGACACCGCTCGCGCACCCTAGCCCGAGCCTTGCCCGACGCCCCCCCTTGGGTCGCCTTTAGCCCAGCACACCCTGTGCTCTGGTGGACCTTGGTCCTTGGTTTCTGGCTAAATTTTGTTTTCTGAGATTTTCTTGTCCACCACACGACTTGACTTGGTCTAACACGTCTTGACACTATTTTCTATGATTTGACATGATTTTGCTTGCGGCTAGTTTTTCTCCTATCTTGTTAATAACTTGGCGTATAACTTGGTAACTTGGTAACTTGAACCTGTAACTTGATAACTCGGCTCGACTTGAAAGTGGCCCGCGGAGGCGCACTCCTGACTTGACATGACTTGACTTGCCCTGATAGCATGTAACTTGACTTGTCTTGACACCGTGGGTGTACTACTTGTTGCTCTGTGCAAATCACTTGTCTTGTCTTGCATCATGTCTAGGACGTGACTTCCTGGGTACCACGGCCAGGGACTCGCGCTAAATTGGATTAGGCTAATTATTAGATCAAACTAGAACATGGAGAATTCCCAGTCACAGGCAATCTCGTTATCTGGGCGCTTTAATGGACTTGTAGCTTGCCGACGAGTAGAGCACATTTCCAGCACACTGTCATGTGTTGCACCCTCTAAGTCACCTAAGGGTACATTTGTCTCCCGGGCAATGTACCTACCTATAACTCTCAACTCGCGAAAGGATAACTGGATGGTCTGCAGGGCTTGGGATTTGGAATTCTCACTTGCATCTTGTTAGTAATTAGGCTTGTGACAACCCTAGTTAGTTAAGTAGTAAGCCGTAGTACTTGTTTGGCCGATTGTAATTGAATGGTGTCTAGCTCTGTCCAAGTCTTGTCCAAGCTCCAGTACCTGCTATCTCCTGAGCATGTTTGTTTTACTTATCTCTAACGATAAATGGGTAGAGACAGTGAGCTATTCAGGCGAATGGGTACAATCCCGGTCCTTGTTTGGTTTAAGGATTGTAACCTGGCTCCCGGAATGGTTCTACGTCCCTAGTCGTTTATCGCCCCGTGTACCTTACTATTTGTATCTTCTTTTATTCTTTATGTTTTGATATGCTGGCTTTCGTTCTTATTTGTGGCCTTCTTTGTGGCACTTGCTCTTTCTGGGGTTTGACCCAGCTGGTTTTGTGTGGCCAGATTTCGGAGCAGCTCCCGAGGATCTACCAAGCTTCCAGCCCAATGGTGACAACTAGACGGAACCCGGGCCAAGAGTGGATTTTCCTTTTTGTTTCACCCACATATATGTAAATTTATTCTTTTGAGGCGTTTAGCCGACGAGCACCTGTTAGCTCGATGCACATTTACTTACTGTCTGCCTACGGGCTGTAAACATGATTAACAAAATCCTAGGGTTGATCATGTATGACTGAACTCTTGCTAGTCCTATCATTTTGTACGACTAGCTTCATGATCATCCAATATGTAATATTTGGGACGCCTTATAATTATGTATTTAATGCTCTAAGATCTTGTAACTCTGTTAATTGCTTGAGATTGAGACAATAGGCTTGACCTTAAGAGACTGCTGGCTTGTAGTAAACCCTCATATCTAGACAGCCGTGACCGTATAGTTGAGATGTATTCTATTTCAATATACGTAGCTGGCTGTGTCTGCCCCCGCTCTCCAGTATTCTGGTTCTGGGGCGTGACAATCTGATTGTATCTTTGTGGATTCATTTCACTCTATGTCTATCTATCTTTTTATCGTACTCTACCTTAGATGTGATTGAGACTGTATTACTATGTCACCTCCATTCGGAGTGTATATACTGTACAGGTACCTTATGTATTGTTAGATGTTGTGACCTAGGACAGCGTTCTACCGCCGACACTGCGGCGTAGGCTGGACGTTGTTACGTTCTCGTACCCTCACAGTGGGTGCGGATCGTGACAATTGGCAATGGTTTGAAATAATTTAAAGAATCAAAAATCTGGAACTAACTCCCCTCGACCCATTCTCAACGCATATATAGGCTTGTAATGGGTTTCAACGGGGTCTTCTATATACATATATATATATATATATATACATAGCTACAGAAAAAAGTGCAAATGCTCATAATTGATAGGAAAATATGAAATAAACCCAAGGGTTGGTTCCCACAAATCCAAAAACTCATGTACGTACTGAAAACTCAGATTTTATAAGTTAAGTTGCGGGAAATCAAATTATCACATTCAAACTCAAAAATTCATATTTAAAGAAAACTCATTTTTTACACAATGACCCAAAATGAGATATACACCAAATGAATCCGCGAAACTTGACATACACGTTGGTCTCGACCCATGTGATGCGCTCGTATACTCTCGGGTTCGAAATCATGTCCGTGTCGTGTCCACAGAACGCGTATCAGAATTTCCCGATACCGCGTGACAACGCGCACTTGTGCGTGCGTTCTCGCTCGTTTGAGCGCCGCACACACAACGAAATGCTCCGTGCTCGTGCATGTAGCTGGGGGGGTTTCCTGGGGTAGGTCTAGGATATGGTGACATAGCGACACGCCGTGCCGAAGCGACGCACGCAGCCCCGAACCCGCGCGCGGCCTGCTGCGCGCGCGCCCGCGCGCCCTCGTGCGCGCGGTTCCGCCTCCGTGGCTCGCTCGTCGGGCCACGCCACGACTCGAGGATGGTCCCTTGGGTAGTCTAGGTATAGGTCAACGTGTACCAGGTCCTGGAATGGGTCTTCGCTGCGTCGTGTGCGCGCACGAAGTCTGTTTCAGCGACAAAAATTAGCCTAAATGTACAGTGCGGCTGAGCGGTGCACGTCTGATTTCTCCACGCTCGCTCAACAAAAAGCCGTGAAATTTTACGAGCATGGGGGAAGAGGTTGCCCCCACATGCTCAAAAAATTTCACATGAAAATACCACCTGTGCATCGAGATACAACACGCGGACAGCAGGGCACGCACGGCCTCGTGCACGGGATCCGTGCACGTGCGTCCGATGCCCGAAACGCCGCTGTAACATCGTCAAAATCAAATCCGTCTTCTCAAAAGTTTATTAAAATAATATTATCTAAACATCCATGAAGACAGAATCGAAAAACAACAACTTTCTATCCTAAACGACATTTCGTCGAACACGTGCTGTAAAGGACCGACACGTGTCCGATACCGCCATCAAACGAAGTCGAAATCGAACCAAATTTCGTGGGCAAGTCTAGGGCACCTATATGGATGCAAAAATGAAAAAAATTCCAGAATTACTATGGTAGGTTAGGGTTTACCTATTGGGTGTCAAAAACTCAATGAATGGAGCCCCTCGGTTGTCGTGTCGGCCGATTTCCCTCAAGCAAAAGCCTCCGCCTCCTCACTAACAATGCTCCAACAGATCCTCCTCTCCTCGACGAGTGCATCGGAGTTTGTTCGGGAAGAAATGAACTCCGGATGAAGGA
The DNA here is from genome assembly GCA_029216955.1 of Iris pallida. NCBI lineage: Eukaryota > Viridiplantae > Streptophyta > Magnoliopsida > Asparagales > Iridaceae > Iris > Iris pallida. Next base: position 2,474,048 of record JANAVB010044818.1, on the reverse strand, counting down.
AATTTGAGTTTTGGAGAAGGGAATCTATTAGGGTTCACTTGTGGAGGCTAAACTTCATACATGAAGAGAAGGGGGAGGGGGTACTGCTGTTGGGTGGCCAGGTGGGGAGATCTAGGGTTAGGGTTTCACTTGGGCCAACTCATTCTCAAGTAGAAATAGGCCCAAGTCAAAAAGGCGTAAAGGCAAGCATGCAAAAAGGCTAAAAAAAATCAATTAAAACCTTAAAAATACTCTCAAGCCTAAAATAAATTCTAATAATAAAAAAAATAACAATTCTAAGGTATGGTTAGGCCCCTATACAATGTCCACTAAGGTTAAACCAGTTGCTAGCACAACACAAGTTAACATATCTAGAAAATCACAAAACGGCCAAAATGGCTAAAAAGACTAAAATACCCTTCTATGAAAAAGTGGATGCTACAGTCGTTGCTATAAGTTGAGTTCTCGTTGTGTAAACAAGTATTTTAGGCTTTTATGATCTGTGTAGATTTTGCAAGCCACACCATAGAGGTAGTGCCGCCAGAGTTTCAATACAAACACGATCGCCGCCAATTCTAGGTCATGCGTCAGATGGTTTTTCTCGTGTTGCTTCAACTGCCGTGAAGCGTAGGAGATGACTTTAAATCTCTGCATGAGTACGCACCTGAGACCAGTTCCCGATGCATCGCTGAATATCTGAAAGCCTTCCGAACCATCTAGAAGTGTAAGGATTGGAGCTGAGATGAGCCGTTGCTTCAACTCTTGAAAGCTGGATTCGTAGTCGTCACTCCATTTAAATACTACTCCCTTCTGGGTGAGGCGAGTCTGTAGCCCCACTTCTCAGAAATTTTGAATATTTTATTATTCATTTTATTTGAATAGAGATTTTAGATTTTGATAAATAATTATTTAGTTTATTACGGTAGATGATTTTAACTATGGTTAGGAACTGGAGTACAAGGTAACTAGAAATCGTGGCACGGATAGTGCAGTTGCGTGTCTTGACTAGTGTATTAGCCATGCCAGGGAAGGCCGAGCAATAGTGATGTCCTAACTAGAAAAATCAGGCTAAGTTGTGACATGAACATTATAAATAGTTTAATTATGCATTATTAATATTATTTGACGTTTAGGAGACCCGGTTGTACCAAACCAGCCCGGACTGGACCCGTACCAAGCCCAAGCCCATGTAGTGATGCAGTATGATAAAAGACGTCCGTGTGGATATATTTTAAGGGGTATTTGTTTCAGTGACATAGTAGCAATTTTATAAAAGTTGGTTATACATATATTATATATATCTTTAATATTTTAAATAATATTTGATTTTGAAGTATGTCAAATGATTTCCTTAAAAATATCTTAATCGACTTTTGGGGATATTTGGGCTATATATATTTGAGTGTAAATATATTCGTAATGGACAGACACAGTTTTTGTGTATACCACCCAGAGTTGTTATTTACAAATTTTAATATTCAGGATTTAATAAAAAATATTAGTTAATCATTGTTTATATTATTCTGTAAATATGGCTTATATATATATATATATATATATATATATATATATATATATATATATATATATATATATATATATTTTATATAAAAAATATATATAATATATATTATATATATATATATATATATATATATATACATATATATTTTATATAAAATATATATATATATATATATATATATATATATATATATATATATATATATATATATAAAATATATATATTTTATATATATATATATATATATATATATATATATATATATATATATATATATATATATATATATATATAAAATATATATATTTTATATATGGGTCTTCTTCTCCAGAGCTCCTTCCCCTCCTTCCGCTTCGCCCATGGCACATCCCCCCCGGCCGGCGCCGGCTAAGCCCTCCCCCCTTTTCCACATTCCACCGCTCCTCTCCCCCCCCAATGCCTCCTCGCCTCCTCCCCTCTTCGCCCAAGTCAACCTCATCGGACCTCCTCGGCGTTCGGGCAACTCAAGCTCCCCACCATCCTGCGCCTCTCTTCCATTCCCGTATCCCCCCCACCCTGACCCGCGGTCGCCGGAAGCACCATCCGTCGCCCCGGCGCCCCCCCCACCTGGGTATCCGTCGACGGCCTCCTCGCTCCTCCCTCCCCTCTATCTTCGGCTCCCCCCTCTCCGGTACCTCCCTGCCTGGACGGCAGACCTCATCTCCTGTGCCGCGCGCTCCCCTCCGGCGCCCTTCGCTTCCCGCCGCAGGACGCTCTCCCCCATCACCACCTTCCCGGGACTCGCGCCTCCTCCCTCGGCTTCGAGCAGCTTCCCCTCGGCAGCGATGGTCTCTGCGCCTTTAGCGGCGGAGCCCCTCGGGCGTGCCGCTCTAGTTGGGGGCGGTAGCGACTTGGCCCCTGGCCGGGCCGACCCCTCCGGCCGGCCGTACCCCTACTCCCCCTCGGCTGACCCGGTCGCGAACGTAGCCCCCCCACTTTCTCCTGCTCCTCCCTCTCTTGGTCGAGAGCTCAGCTCGACCTTGTCGGCCGATCCATCCCCAAGCTGGCGGAGAAGATGCGGTGGTCCCCTTCCCCGATCCTCCCCACGCCGCCCTCACCAGCCCGATCTTCCCCTGGGCTCGCTCCTCCGCTCCGTTGGCCACCCATCGGCGCCGACTGGCCTCTTCCAGTCTACCTCCCCTCACTCGGCAGTTTCACCTGGCATCCGGGCGATCGTCCCTCGGCTAGCGCCGAGCCTGCATCGGCTCCCCCCCGGTGGGGCTCGCGAAGCAGAACGTCCCGCCCCCCAACGTTTTGGTTCCCGTGCCCACCTGCCACCTCGGGAACCCAAGCCCTCGTCCTGCGTGCGTTGACCCATCCCTATCCGGGACGTCAGACTCCACGCATTCTGCACAGTTTACTCACCTGCTCTCCGCGCAGTTGGAGAATGCCCAGGACCCCCTCTGCGCAGTTGGAGTCATCCCCCTCAGTGCACTTCACTCCTCATCTCTTTGCGCAGTTGGCAACACCACGTGTTCCTCCTTTGCGCTGCCCGCAAGCTCACCTCCCACCCCTTCTGCGCAGAAGGACCAATCCTCTGCGCCTTCCGCTGGGCTCTTCCTAGCACGTTTTGGTCTTGTGGGCCACTCCTAATTTGCGTCCACCTCAGCCCCGAGTCCCTCGCCCCCCCTTCGCGCTGGCCCACCTTCTCGAGTCTAGCCAAGGCTCCCCAGGCCGGCGCTTGCGCGGACTCCCCTCTCCCACAGACCGTCGCCTGCTCGGGCCCCACTTCAGCGCAAGCATCGCCTCCCCAGGCGTCTGCCTGTGCGGACATTCCCACCCTTCATGCGCCCTCCTACGAGGCTTATTCTCCTTTCCCGGTGCTCCACCTACCCCACCCCCTCCCGGCCCTTGCCGTGACCTCTTCCGCGGTGGCGTCCGCATTTCCCTTCGCCTTCCTTCCCCACCCCCTCCCCGGAGTCGGACGTTCAGCCTCTGAGCCCCCTGCGACTTCGAGGCCCCTTCCCTCCGCGTCCACATCCGACATCCCACCTCTCCCGGACAGTGCTACGGGCCCCTTTCCTCGGGTTTCCTACGCCGAGGCTGCTCGCCCGGATCAGGACAGGCGTATTCCGTCGACGGCGGCGAAGATTCTGCTCTCCGACATTGATATCCCGCCACCCGCCGTTGGTGACCCCATTCGGGTACCCATCGTCGCGACGGAGATCTCCGCCCTGTCCACCTCCTTCTCCAAGTCGTTTATACTCAAATTCGGCTCCGACTGTCCTAAGATTTTTGCTGCCTCGGATACTATCGCCAAGTGGGGCCTCTCCGCGGCCTACCGCGTCGTACTGCTAGACCCCAAACACATGCTTTTACACCTCTCTTCCGACTCGGACTTCGCCATTGTCCGAGCCAAGGGAACGGTCAAAATGGGCACCCAGATAGCTAAGGTTGTCAGATGGTCCCCCAAATTCAACCCGAAAATCGACTCTACTATCATCTCCACATGGATCATCCTGCCTAACCTCCCCCTGGTCTGTTTTCCCGTAGCCGTCCTCAAACGAATCGCCAACTCCTTTGGAACTTTGGTCGCCATCGCCGAAGAAACCCGTAACCTTTCCAAGTACAATTACGCGAAGATTTGTGTCGAACTGGAACTCGCGATCGACCCCCCCAAAACTATTGAGATCAAGCTCGGAGATCAAACACACAACCAACCGCTGATTTACGACAACAACATTATCTTCTGCAAACACTGCCAGATGAGCGGCCACTTATTGCAGCACTGCTTCCGCGGTCACCCAGAACTAAAGAAGTCCACCACGCGCCCCCGTCGCGCGCCGTCCGACCTAAGACACCCTGCAACCTCCGCTACGGACAACTCCGCCATCACCATCCACAACTAAAATCCAGATATCCCAACCCAGACCGATGGCCAGACTATCCCACACCCTCACTCAACCGCCACGACTACCTCCGCTATCGTCCCTTTCACTCCCTCCACCCTCCCCCTTCACAATCCCTTTGATCTCCTATCTGGCACCACGTCCGAAGAAGACCTAAATGATTCCAGCGAACCCCCCTCGACACCCCCGATCATCAAGATTGCCCCAAGATCAACGCCCTCACTCATCCCCCTAGCGCCGATATAGCCCACATCACCCAACCCCCCAACCCAACCAACCCTACCACATCACACCCCCTCAAGATCCACTACTCCATCCAACCACCCGTCGAACACCTTTAATGTAGTGCCCCGTCCCGCAAAGTCAATCGGAGGAATCGAAACGCCGACGGCGTTCGGACTTAGCCTTGCAACGGCTTGCTCGGAGACATCGCTCAGGTGGGGTAGTTTCGGTGAACTCTCCTCATCTTTGCCTTTACATAATAAATCGTGTTTTCAACTTGCACAAGTTAGGCTTGATAATAAAAGCTACGCATCCACATAGCTAAGGGAATAATCCCGACGGTTTGAATCGAGTTAGAACATGGAAAACGTCCCACTGTCGGCTTAGAGTTGGTGCACGGCGTGCTTTGAAAATGACACTCGGTCCTTCGTCCCGTGGCTTGGGAGAAGGAAAGTTGGTCTTCGGTGCAAAAGCTGAGAGTTAGCCTAAGTCATAGGCGTCGCCCGCACAAATGCTTGTTAAAGCATGCACGGTCCTTTCCCGCAAGGCTTGGCATAGCCTTTGCTCGTCCCTTGGGTTATGTTGTAGGCTTGAGTGAGTTAGGCATAGTTATGCCGGTCGACCTAAGTCATTCTAAGTGCTGTCCCGCTCATTCTGCGGTTGTCAAGTTAAATAGTCCCACGATCGCAAGGCCCGTCATATGAAGTATGACTTGGGCGACAGCGTTGCATAGAACACGAGTCGGTTTAGAGGCACAAGCCACGGTTGGTTCAGTAGAAAGTTAGCCACGGTCGGTCGATACTTAAGGAAACACGTTATGTTCAAGTTAAGTTGGAAGGCTATGCAGTAGCCGTTCCCTGAGTTCAAAGAACGTTAAGTCTAAGCGATGGTTAGTCGCCGAGAGGAAATATGTCGGGACTGTGGTTCAGTCGCCGAGGTAACCCTGGTTTGGGGCTCTGCAAAAGAAGTGTGAAAAGAGGAAAGAGTAAAGCAAAGGAACTAAGTGATGATGATGAGACCATGATTACGTTAAGTCTAGAAGTTAGCGTAGGCGCGTGGTCATGGACAACTTGTCGACAAGGGCGATGGTTTCTTCGAGCGGCAACCCGGGGCCACGGGACCGACTCGGCCTAGGAAGAAACAGGGTATAGCCGAGCTGGGTATGAAGCAACCGGTAGGTCGGAGACTTGCATCGAGGATCGCAACCGGCGGTGCAAGGGTCCCGAATGCCAGGCTATGTCCACTATGGCTAGTCAATGCCAGTGACCTTTCATATAGATGTGTCGGCATGGGCGGCAATCCGCGTGCGTGCCTTTGGATTGAGTTGAATATGTATGAGTTAAAAAGACACAATGTCGGAGCCTAAGATTTGGCTACAGCGAGGGCGACGTGCTTCGACACGAGATGTGGCATCGAGTGTTAAGTTGTTGGCATAGAGTTGCATGAGTTAGGCTTGAGCTGTTGCGAGTTAAGTCGAGAAGGGCCGTAGGGCAAGTTGTGTAAAGTTACGTTGAGTTGTTGGGCTCGGCCTCGAAATATGAGGCACGACCGCGTTGTCACAACACAAGTGTAAGCGAGACTTAGCGAGGAGGCGCTGCCTCGAAGATATTGAAGCACGAATCGAGTTATGGCACGACCGAGTCGTTACGTCCCAAAGTTTGGCTAGAAAGACAGGTATAAGTCGGTACGTCGACAATACAAGCACGAGAAAGGTCTAGAGGCAAGGAAATGGAGTCCTTCGTGTAGTTGCGTCTCTGATTATGGTCGTAAGGCGGACACGACTTGATAGGTTAACGTTGTGGGCAGCGAGAAGTGGTCTAGAGACAAAGTATGAGTTAACGTTGACATTGCAAGCACGGGATGGTTCTGATACACAAGTTGCGCTAAGGCGCCGGTCCTAAAACTGATCCTAAGGCAAGAATAGAAAGACAATCGAAAAAGGGTTTATGTTGCACAAAGTAAAAGAAACGTGTAGGTTTTGTATGGGTGGGCGAGGAGCTCACTCCACCAGTACAGTGGTACTGACACCCACACAGTGTTTCATGTGCAGGTACAGGTAGAAGCTCGTGGCACGGAGCTCGCTTGGATGCGTCGAGGCACGAAGTTCCTTGGCGATTCGAAGCGTGCGGCCGCATGGATTCGAAGACTTATACGGGACATAATGTATGGACATCGCCTTCCGAAGCTTCCGCTGGATTCAAGTATTGTATCGAGAGATGAGAGAGAGCAGAGTGACTTGTAAATGAGAGAAAAGTGAGCACGAGAGACATTGTAATTTGGCCTTGCGCCCACAGATGTAATCTTGTATTCAATATCAATAAAAGAGATTCTTTTGAATGACTTGTGTTCATGTGTTCTTCTTTAATTCTGCTGCTATAAATCAATGTCTCTGTACGGGACTTCTGTGCGATGACCCCGTCGCAGCCGCTGTAATCGGCCGTTATGGAACCCGCTTTGCACGAGCGCAATCTAGGCTCGTGCGGCATCACGCCTTAGCGAGGACGATCGCTCCTGCGGGAGCGGGGCGTGACATAGTGGTATCAGAGCACGGCTTTACGTCCTTGGACTACCGATTGAATTCTTTAACTTCGATGCTTTCGCAAGACTCTATTGCTTCCGTAAGTTGTTATCGTTGGTGCGCTCTCTCTCAAATGTCCCTCGGCATGTCCATACAATAAGTCTAAATATTTTCGAAAGCTCGTACAAGCGTTCAATTTAACGCATCGGTAGGCCGTTGCCAAATGCGTCGATAAGGCCTTTGTGCCGAACGTTGCAAACTTGACTCGATAGAAAATATGTGCTAATGTTGGCAAAGTCGCACGTGTGCCCGAATAGTCCAACATCGACCTTAGCAAGTTGCGTGCGTGCCCAATTAGTCCAACGTCGACCCTAGAAATTGAGCGTGTAAACTCGGAATATAGTCCGCACAGGATGGCTATGCACACGGCCTTTTGGCTAAGTTGTGTTTCGCGTCGCGCACCTCGACCCTTGGTGCAAACGAATCGCGAGCGATAACAAGTATTGCTCGGTCGGGAACGGAGATACACTTAGAGTGTCTAACGATAGAAACGCTATCGAACTAACGCTTAGGCGTACACGGAAGATTGATTTGGATTTCGAGGAAATAGTGCGAACGACTTAGTGCGTCGATGCGACGCGAGCGACTACGCCAGCGATTCGTCGAACGAATCTGAAGGATGTCTTAGCGCATGACGCGAACGTGATTGAGGACTAGATCGTATGGCTTGAATCCGAGTGGTGTATGTGATAGGTTCGGAGAAGAATAAGAACGAGTGTCGATGACTAGTCGAGTGGCTCGAATCCGAGTGGTGTATGGTTTGTCTTAGGAATTGTTCGAGTGGTGTATTGAGGATTACGATTATTGCGGCAAGGCGATACGATCGCGCAAAGCCTTAGAACGCGTCACGCTTAGTTGGACGTGACTTCGAATGTCCCAAACGAGCATCTCGTTCGGACAACTTGTGAATGAGCAATGCGAGTTAGAAAACGATTCGGAACGATGAATGAAAATAAATGGTCTTGATCGAGAAAACTTAGAGGATCGCGTGTGCGATATCGGATTGATGCAACTGAAATATGACTTGAGTTTTGAATAACGACCTTGCAACGAGCTTGAGGAAAAGTGACTGAACTTGATCTTGAGTATTGAGAAAATTGTGGAATATCCAACTCGGACAACAGCATCAACGCATGACTCGAAATTGGTTGCAAAGAAAGATCGTCAAGTTACGCATATCGTCGATGGTATTGAGGCGTATCAAAGATCGATATGCGATAACTCGGGGGCACTCTGACTCGGCGAATGACGGTCGTGCAAATGTCATTATTCCGTTGGATGCTATACTTGGGATGTTAAAAAAAAAAAATGTGTCGAGGAAAAGATAGACTTGGCTCGAGGATTTTCCTAAGTTGAATGAATGACGATCGAACTTGGCTTGGATGAAAACTGGAATGTTTGGATTTGCTTTGTCGATAACCACAACGTTGACGTTCTTGTCTTATGCGTGCGCTACTCCAGCCTCGCACATGCGTTGTGCCGATTAGGGCGATCACTCTGCGTAAGTGCTGATATGGTGATTCACACAGCGGGAGTGGTCGAACTTGCACGGTGCGATAATTTATGCTTCGACTTGTGGTTTGACGCGAAGATAGACTCGAGATTGAATTGGTGTGCTTGTCGATTGAACTTGAGGATTGAGTAGGTCTAATCCGCGTATCGAGAATGAATGAGTCTAAACTCAAACAAGAGTTACGCCCCGATGAGAATGATTATTCTGCGGGAGCGTTGCATGGTGATTCATGAACCACCGCGGATTATCAGACTCGCGTGAGATTGGGGCGCAACGTATTGTCGAGCGAGACGACCTCGTGATCGAATACATGAATTGGTTAAAATTGGTGAATTGAAGGGATTCGAAGATACGCAACGCGTGCCGTAATACGAATTAGGTGATCGTGCTTGATGTTTAGAAATTTGAGTGACGCGAGCTTGGATAGAAGACCCGTATGATCGACTTTGGTTTGACCCTAGGATTGGGGTCAGTGTTGGCATTATTGTTGGGGAACTATGATTCCAATCCTGACATTGACTTAGCCTCGTAAAGATTAGCCTAGCGGTTAGGCGAGACGCCATGTTTCAAGTGTTAGCAATCGGAATGATTGATCTTGAGGATTGGCATGGATGGATGGCGTGGATCACGAATATAGGAAACCCTGCTCACGAGACTCGGCTGACATACATATATTTCAGGGACGCCTGGATATGTGCACGATGCGACTCGAGTGAGAATAACAAATTCTTTATCATGCGGTTTGGTTGAATGCATGTATTTTGGGGACGCTTGGAATGCGTGCACGATCCAGCCAAGTGATATGACGAGTTCAAGCAAGGCTTGAAAGATGGGAGTGTGTCGAGATCTTGAAATCGTGTTAAAGGAAAGATTGATAATAGTGCGAGCGTGGCTCGGAATCGAAGGAACGCGTAGGCGAAATGTGTACGATTAAGTCTTGGCTACAGAAAGGGTATGATAGCTTGCCTTCAGGAAAGTCTCGAGGATGAGACTTGTTCTGAGTGGTGTATGATGTAGTGCCCCGTCCCGCAAAGTCAATCGGAGAAATCGAAACGCCGACGGCGTTCGGACTTAGCCTTGCAACGGCTTGCTCGGAGACATCGCTCAGGTGGGGTAGTTTCGGTGAACTCTCCTCATCTTTGCCTTCACATAATAAATCGTGTTTTCAACTTGCACAAGTTAGGCTTGATAATAAAAGCTACGCATCCACATAGCTAAGGGAATAATCCCGACGGTTTGAATCGAGTTAGAACATGGAAAACGTCCTACTGTCGGCTTAGAGTTGGTGTACGACGTGCTTTGAAAATGACACTCGGTCCTTCGTCCCATGGCTTGGGAGAAGGAAAGTTGGTCTTCGGTACAAAAGCTGAGAGTTAGCCTAAGTCATAGGCGTCGCCCGCACAAATGCTTGTTAAAGCATGCACGGTCCTGTCCCGCAAGGCTTGGCATAGCCTTTGCTCGTCCCTTGGGTTATATTGTAGGCTTGAGTGAGTTAGGCATAGTTATGCCGGTCGACCTAAGTCATTCTAAGTGCTGTCCCGCTCATTCTGCGGTTGTCAAGTTAAATAGTCCCACGATCGCAAGGCCCGTCATATGAAGTATGACTTGGGCGACAGCGTTGCATAGAACACGAGTCGGTTTAGAGGCACAAGCCATGGTTGGTTCAGTGGAAAGTTAGCCACGGTCGGTCGATACTTAAGGAAACACGTTATGTTCAAGTTAAGTTGGAAGGCTATGCAGTAGCCGTTCCCTGAGTTCAAAGAACGTTAAGTCTAAGCGATGGTTAGTCGCCGAGAGGAAATATGTCGGGACTGTGGTTCAGTCGCCGAGGCAACCCTGGTTTGGGGCTCTGCAAAAGAAGTGTGAAAAGAGGAAAGAGTAAAGCAAAGAAACTAAGTGATGATGATGAGACCATGCATTACGTTAAGTCTAGAAGTTAGCGTAGGCGCGTGGTCATGGACAACTTGTCGACAAGGGCGATGGTTTCTTCGAGCGGCAACCCGGGGCCACGGGACCGACTCGGCCTAGGAAGAAACAGGGTATAGCCGAGCTGGGTATGAAGCAACCGGTAGGTCGGGGACTTGCATCGAGGATCGCAACCGGCGGTGCAAGGGTCCCGAATGCCAGGCTATGTCCACTATGGCTAGTCAATGCCAGTGACCTTTCATATAGATGTGTCGGCACGGGCGGCAATCCGCGTGCGTGCCTTTGGATTGAGTTGAATATGTATGAGTTAAAAAGACACAATGTCGGAGCCTAAGATTTGGCTACAGCGAGGGCGACGTGCTTCGACACGAGATGTGGCATCGAGTGTTAAGTTGTTGGCATAGAGTTGCATGAGTTAGGCTTGAGCTATCGCGAGTTAAGTCGAGAAGGGCCGTAGGGCAAGTTGTGTGAAGTTACGTTGAGTTGTTGGGCTCGGCCTCGAAATATGAGGCACGGTCGCGTTGTCACAATACAAGTGTAAGCGAGACTTAGCGAGGAGGCGCTGCCTCGAAGATATTGAAGCACGAATCGAGTTATGGCACGACCGAGTCGTTACGTCCCAAAGTTTGGCTAGAAAGACAGGTATAAGTCGGTGCGTCGACAATGCAAGCACGAGAAAGGTCTAGAGGCAAGGAAATGGAGTCCTTCGTGTAGTTGCGTCTCTGATTATGGCCGTAAGGCGGACACGACTTGATAGGTTAACGTTGTGGGCAGCGAGAAGTGGTCTAGAGACAAAGTATGAGTTAACGTTGACATTGCAAGCACGGGATGGTTCCGATACACAAGTTGCGCTAAGGCGCCGGTCCTAAAATTGATCCTAAGGCAAGAATAGAAAGACAATCGAAAAAGGGTTTATGTTGCACAAAGTAAAAGAAACGTGTAGGTTTTGTATGGGTGGGCGAGGAGCTCACTCCACCAGTACAGTGGTACTGACACCCACACAGTATTTCATGTGCAGGCACAGGTAGAAGCTCGTGGCACGGAGCTCGCTTGGATGCGTCGAGGCACGAAGTTCCTTGGCGATTCGAAGCGTGCGGCCGCATGGATTCGAAGACTTATACGGGACATAAAGTATGGACATCGCCTTCCGAAGCTTCTGCTGGATTCAAGTATTGTATCGAGAGATGAGAGAGAGCAGAGTGACTTGTAAATGAGAGAAAAGTGAGCACGAGAGACATTGTAATTTGGCCTTGCGCCCACAGATGTAATCTTGTATTCAATATCAATAAAAGAGATTCTTTTGAATGACTTGTGTTCATGTGTTCTTCTTTAATTCCGCTGCTATAAATCAATGTCTCTGTACGGGACTTCTGTGCGACGACCCCGTCGCAGCCGCTGTAATCGGCCGTTATGGAACCCTCCTTGCACGAGCGCAATCTAGGCTCGTGCGGCATCACGCCTTAGCGAGGACGATCGCTCCTGCGGGAGCGGGGCGTGACATTTAACAACCCGAAAAGGCCTCGCTGGTGAGCAGCTCCGAGCAGATCGAGGCACCCCGGCCCCCCACCACCGCCCTCTCAACAGAGCTGACTCCCATTACTTCTCTTCTCCCTCCTCTTTTGGACGCTCACAGCAAGTTTAGCCATGCCTTAACAGGCAGATTTTGGCAAGCCAAGGAAGCAGGATTCCTGGATCGTGGCAATCCCTTATGCGCCCTAGAAGACATTGACAACGATCCAGCCGCCAACTCTACTAACGTCGAGGGAAGCGGCGACCCCGGGAAGCACAACATAGAGACCAGGAGCAAAGGATCTACCGGCACTCTCTCTAAAAAAATCTCCTCCAAGAAGAACAAAAACAATCCTAAGTAGTCGTCGGCAAGGACCATAAGATCCACCTCGAGGCACAACCACCCCCATCCCCTCCCCTCACCAGATGCCTAACATCATCTCCTGGAATGTGAGGGGTCTCGGCAACAAACCGACGGTGAACAGAATCCTCAGTCTCAAGAAGACTCACCTCATAGACCTCTTAATCATCATAAAACTAAAAATCCCTCAAAAAAAATAAAAGCCACTCAACTCAAGCTTGGCTTCACCCACGCCATCGCCGACGGCAACGACATCTGGATATTCCTTGTGCAAGACTTCAAATTTAGCATCATTCAAGACTCGCCTCAGGCCCTCACATGCTGGGTCGAGCACCCAGCCCTCAAATCCCGCTTCGCCCTCTCCGTGGTCCATGGCAGCTGCGATATCCCCGAGCGCAGATTGCCTGGGCTGAACTTCTGGCGGTCCATTCGCCTGGGCTTCCGTGGCTTTGCATCAGAGATTTTAACACCGTGTCTCACAAAGAGGAGAAGTCCGGCGGTCGCCCACCTCTCCAGCCGGCGATGGACGATTTCAACAACTTTACCTTTCTAGGGAATCTAACACATATCCCCTTCCACGGCAACGAATTCACTTGGTGCAACATGCAGGAGGGTCACCGGTGCCAATACTCCTGCCTCGATCGGGCGATGACCAACGACTACTGGTCCGACATGGGCCTGATCACTAACCTCTCCCACCTGAACTCCACCGAATCGGACCACTCCCCCCTCCTCGTCCAGATCAGCAATAATCTCACCACCAATAAAAAAGCTTTTCGCTTCCTCGACTTCTGACAACACCACCCCCAATTCTAGCACATCGTTACCCGTGCCTGGAACTCCGTCAATACCTTCAATCCTATGGCTCGGATGGCTGATAAACTTTCCGCCACTCACAAGGCCCTTTCGTCTTGGAGCAAAGAGGCTTACGGTGACATCTTCCAAGCCATCAGGGAAGCGGAGGATGACGTCGCCCGTGTGGAGATCGCGTTCACCAGTTCCAGATCAACGGAGGATCGCGCATCCCTCAACCTTGCCAAAGCTCTCCTTAAATCTAGACTGCGAGTGGAGACCGAGTTCTGGAGGCAAAAGGCCAGATCAACTTGGGATACTGATGGTGATCGGAACACCAATTTCTTCCATGCCTGTGTCAAAGGCCACAGAAACAAATTAAAACTGTACCAGATTCTTGACGACAACGGCAACCTCATCGACGATCTGGCCGGTATCCAAGCTGCAGCTGTGAACTACTACTCTAACCTTTTTTCTAAAGAAAGAGTAGTTAAGGACGCCTCGTTATTGTCCGTTATACCCTCCCTCATTAGCGACCATGACAACGTCACCCTGCTGGCATCCACAACGGAGGAGGAGATTAGAGCGGCAATCTGGTCCATCAACGAGCACAGCGCCCCGGGACCGGACGGGTTCAACGGGGTTTTTTTTAGAACTTGCTGGGACATCATTAAAGCTGACTTAATCGAAGCTACTACGGCCTTTTTCCAAGGGGCTCGGTACCCCAAATCGATCTCTTGCACCAACATTATCCTCATCCCTAAAAAAGACAATCCCGAATCTTTCAAAGACTTCCGTCCGATCAGCCTCTGCACCTTCACCAACAAAATCATATCCAAGATTGTCGCCAATCGTATGTCTGATCTCCTCCCAAAAATCATCTCCGAAAAGCAAAGCGGATTTGTCAAAGGGCGCAACATATCAGACAACATTCTTCTAGCCTAAGAGATGATCACGTACATGAAGTTCCCTTCGAGGGGGGTAACATGGCCATCAAACTAGACATGGAGAAAGCGTACGATCGTCTGGACTGGCAATTTATGATCTGGGTTCTTAGAGCGTTCGGCTTCTCCGAACCATGGATTGACATCGTCTTCAGATTGTCACCCTCATTTCCCGTATTTTTCGTATTTCGTATTTATACTCGTATCTGGATTATGGCATGTATTTTTATTTTTCTCAACTTGTGGAATTTCGGTATTTCTCGTATTTTGGGTTTTGACATGGCCCGGTTTTAATTGGCTTGGGTTGGTTTGGTTCGGTTTTATGTGTATTGGAACACCTTAGCCTATGCTCCACCCTCAACACACCACATCCCACCCTCTTTAAAACTCCACCAACTTCTTCTCTCTCCTCATAAACCTCCATTAATTTCTTCTTCTTCTTCTTCCTTCACACAACTCTCCACATCCATAGGCAAGTGCACCTTGCCACCACATGAGAACCCTCTTTTATTTGTCCATTTGCTAGATTAGGACATGGTGATCAACATTAGAACTTGGTATTTTGGGATTTGGAGTCTCCATTGTTCTAGATCTAAGCTTTTCCTATTTTCGGTTTTGTATGGTTTTGGTCTATTTAGGTTGGATTTTTATGAGTTTTGATGTTTCCTTGTGGAAGAGAATTCCATTCCATCCTGGTTGGAACTTTGGAAATCCGGATTTGGAGTTCGGATGACCAAGTTGTGATGCCTTGAAGTTTTGGAGCCATGGGAGCTCTTCTCAGCCATGGAGAAGAAGATCTTTTCTCCTGCGTGCGTGTTTTTATGCGTACGCAGCTCTTCTGTGTGCGTGTTCTTACGCGTACGTAGCTCTCCTGCGTGCGTGACTTTTCACGTACGCAGCTCTCTTGCGTGCGTGACTTTTCGCGTACGCAGCTCCCCTGCGTGCGTGTTTTTATGCGTACGCAGCTCTTCTGTGTGTGTGTTCTTACGCGTACACAGCTCTCCTGCGTGCGTGACTTTTGCGTACGTAGCTCTCCTGCGTGCGTGACTTTTCACGTACGCAGCTCTCTTGCGTGCGTGACTTTCGCATACGCAGCTCTCCTGCGTGCGTGTCTTTTCGCGTACGCAGCTCTCCTGCGTGCGTGTCTTTCGCGTACGCAGCTCTCTTGCATGCGTACTTTTGTGCGTATGCAGCTTTCCTGCGTGCGTACTTTAGCTCTCCTGCGTGCGTGCTTTTGTGCGTACACTGTGCGTGCCCTTGTACGTACGCTGCACCCTGAACCCCTTGCTTAATCCATTGGCTCTAGGAGTATTGGTTTTATTTCTCGACTTGGTTTCTCTTTTGTGGATTGGGTTTTCCTGAGATCTGTTCAACACAGCACGACTATCTTGACCCGACATGGCCTAACACAATTTTTTTAGTAATTGTTTATGACTAGTACGGTTTTCGGGATTTTCTGTGAATTTTGATCCTGGTATTCTCTGATCCCCTTGCTAGTGACCCAGTGGGGTGCACACCTAACTTGTAACTTGTAATTAATCCTTGTGACTTGATAACTTGATAGTGGCCCGTGGCGGCGCACTCCTGACTTGTAGCCTGACTTGATAACTTAATGCTGTTGCGACGGCTAACTTAACTTGACCTACCTTGACACCGTGGGTGGTTCTTCTTGCTTGCTTGTTAAATCTACTTGTCCTGTCTTGCATCATGTCTAGGATGGGACTCCTGAGTACCACGGTCAGGGGTACCTACCAAATGGATTAAGGTTAATAACTAGAATAACACAGTAGTCATGTAGAGATGACACAGCTACAGGCAATCCCGTTACCTGGGCGCTCTTCGGATCTGTAGCATGCCGTCGAATAGGGCACATTTCCAGCACACCGTCGCGTGTTGCACCCTCTAAGTCACCTAAGGGTACATTTGTCTCCCGGGCGATGTACCCACCAGAATTTAACCCCTAACTTTCGACCTGGGTAACCTGGATGGTCTGCAGGGCTTGTGGCTGTGGAATCATCTCACTGCATCTTGTTAGTAATTAGGTCTGTGATAACCCTAGTTAGTTAAAGTAGTAAGGCGTAGTATCTGCTTGGCCGTGATTGATTAATTGAAGTATAACCAGTCTAGTCATGTCTTGATCTAGTACAAGATTGTTTCCTGTCTTGATTTCTTATATTATTATCTTGCCGATAAATGGTGGGGAACCAAGTTCTGCTCAGATGAAGGGTTACAACCCCGGTCCTTGTTTGGTTTACGGGTTGTAACCTGGCTATCGGAATAGTTCCATGGTTATCTCGTCGTATATCATCTTGACATATTTTTATAAATTCTAGTATTAATATTAGATTTTCTTGTGTTAATTGTTGGCTTTTGTTCTTATTTCGTGGCCCCCTTGTGGCACATGCTCTTTCTGGGGTTGACCCAGCTGGTTTTGTGTGGCCAGATTTCGGAGCAGCTCCCGAGGATCTACCAAGCTTCCAGCCCAATGGTGACAACTAGACGGAACCCGGGCCAAGAGTGGGTTTTTCTTTTTGTTTTGCCTACTTTATTGTAAAACTATTCTTTTGAGGCGTTTAGCCGACGAGCACCTGTTAGCTCGATGCACTTTTACTTACTGTCTGCCTACGGGCTATAATCATGATTAACAAATCCTAGGGTTGATCATGTACGACTAAACTCTTGCTAGTCCTAACATTTTGTAACGACTAGCTTCATGATCAGCTGAATATGTAATATTTGGGACGCCTTATTATTGTATATTTAATGATCATACATCTTGCGACCTTACTTACTTGCTTGTGATTGAGACATTAGGCTTGTTCATGACCATAAGAGACTGTTGGCTTGTAGTAAACTCTCATATATCTAGACAGCCGTGACCGTATATCGAGGTGGTTTCCATTTCAATATACGTAGCTGCCTATGTCTGCCCCCGCTCTCCAGTATTCTGGTTCTGGGGCGTGACATGGTTTAAGTGGTGGCCCATGCAGGTCTTGTAAATCAAGATATGTGGGGGTTTACCAGATAGATGTCTCAATCAGTACTCGTCCTTGATCTCTGTTCGTATCTTCTGAATCCCTGGATTCTTGCCCTGATCCTATGCTTATATCATTGATCTGTCCTGGTCCTTTTCTTATTGTTCCCTGTGTCATCTTTTTCAGCGGCACTGTACCTGGTCCTACCGATCAACGAAGTGGAGCACGTCCCGTGGATCAGCAGCAACCCGGAGATCAAGCCCAGCATTCCGGGGTAGCCTCCAGAGTTGTGCCTACTGGAGGAGAGTCACCAGTTCGGCCCGTCCAGCCCACAGAGCCAGATGATGGTACCTTAGTAGGCCTCATCAGAACCTTGATAGCTTCCCAGGATCGTCGAAGCGATGCCCTGCACCAGACAGTTCAAGATGCTTTGACTAGAGGCGGTCATCCAGGGAACCGGGCGGCGAACAGTTTCAAGAGATTGAACCCTCCTTTCTTCGACGGCAGCGAGGATGCGATTGCCACGGATGCATGGCTTCAGGATACCGATGTGATTCTGGAAGCAGCTAGGACACCTGAGAATGAGAAGGTGGTGGTGGTACGCCTGTAGTTGTTGGACTTGGCTCGCAGTTGGTGGACGGCGCAAGCCATGGGACTAGTGGCACCCATTGCTTGGGCAGTATTTAGAGAGAGATTCCAGACGAAGTACTTTGATGCTGTGGCTCGGTACGACCTGCAGACCAGATTTACCAACTTGAAGCAAGGAGGCAGATCTGTCGACAGCTATACATCGGAGTTTTCTAGACTCAGTAGGTTTGCCCCCACCTTGGTGGCGACCGAGTTTGATAGGGCCCAGCGGTTCCAGCAGGGGCTACATTTGGAGATCTTGTTGGCAGTAGAACAGTTCGAGTACCAGACGTTCGATGCAGTCTTGAGAGCAGCTAGGAGGCATGAGTATACCTTCCAGAGGATCGTACATAGGACCGGAGGTAGGAAGCGGTCCCACAGTCAGATGCACCAATCATCAGCTCCAGCCCCGGCAGCTAGGGATTGACCATTGGAACTTCGAGGCGGGCGGCCTCAGTAACGTCGGTTCAGCATTCAACCCCGACGTACCCGCAGCAGCAGAAGCAGAAGCAGACTTCCGCGATAGGATGTTCTCACTGCGGGAAGCCAGGGCATGTGGTGGCAGATTGTCGTAGGGCGCAGGGATTGTGCCTAGCTTGTGGAGCAGCAGATCATAGGATAGGGGCTTGCCCGAATAAGGGTGGTTCATCAGCATCCAACCCTTCTAGCTCTTCGGTGAGAGGACCGGCCCCAGCACTAGTTCAGCAGCAGCAGTATCAGTCTTCGAGGCCCTTGCCGCATCAGTCTCAGGTATTCCAGCAACAGCACCCCCAGCAGTATGCACAAGCCCAGGCTCAGATCCAGAATAGGCAGAGAGGTTTCCAGCAGAGGGGACCAACAGCCAGAGGACAAGGTCAGGCCATGATGATGGCTATAGAAGAAGAAGTTGCACCAGGTGAGGTTGTGGCAGGTACTATTCTCGTCAACTCCTTTCCAACATATGTATTATTTGATTCTGGTGCATCGCATTCATTCATGTTTGCACGATTCGCGACACGGATAGGATTGGAGCCCGAGTCATTATCAGTGAGGCTCAATATACTTACTGGTAATGGTCTTGTGGGAGTAGATCGAGTGTTTTCCTCGTATCGGATCATAGTTAGCGGTAGGGAGTTCCCCGCTAGATTCATAGAGTTTCCTATGGCAGACTATGATGTAGTCCTAGGCATGGATTGGTTGAGGTACCAGTATGCTAGGATAGACTGCCATATTGGCAGAGTTGTCTTTAGTATCCCCGACGAGCCAGAGTTTTCGTTTTCCAGAGGTGCAGTGGAGCCATCTTCTCCAGCATTGCGGATGGCAGTAGCAGCAGTGCAGTTACCCCGGATAGTTGAAGAGTTTCCAGATGTCTTTCCAGAGGAGCTTCTAGGGATGCCGCCAGAGCGGGAGATTGAGTTCACTATAGACTTGATTCCTGGGATAGCACCAGTATCAGAGCTAGTTTACAGGATGGCGCCTTCAGAGTTGAAAATTTTGTACAAGATGATTGAAGAACTGAGGACCAAGGGATTCATCCGTGCAAGTGGATCGCCTTGGGGAGGCCCGATGCTTCTTGTGAAAAAGAAGGATGGTACGTCCAGGCTATGTATTGATTATCGTACCTTGAATTCGGTGACAATCAAGAACAGATACCCTCTTCCGAGGATAGATGACTTGTTTGATCAACTCAGAGGGGCTTCAGTGTTCTCGAAGATCGACTTGCGGTCGGGATACCACCAGATCAGAGTCAGAGAGCAGGACATCCCGAAGACAGCATTCAGAACGAGATATGGACATTGGAAGTTCCTTGTTATGCCCTTTGGAGCGACCAATGCGCCGGCCGTATTCATGGACCTCATGAATCGCATTTTCATGCCTTACTTGGATCAATTTGTGATCGTGTTCCTAGATGACATCCTGGTCAACAGCAAGAGTGAAGCAGAGCATGAGCAGCATCTCAGAGTCATCCTCCAGACGCTTAGGGAGCATCAGTTGTACGCCAAGTTCAGTAAATACGAGTTCTGGCTTGATCGTATTTCATACTTGGGTCATATCATTACCCGAGGAGGAGTGGAAGTGGATCCCCAGAAGATTGTGGCTATCGAGTCATGGCCGGTACCCAGCTCAGTGGCAGAGGTTCGCAGTTTCCTTAGATTGGCCGGCTACTACCGGCGGTTCGTTTCAGATTTTGCAAGGATTTCAGCGCCGATGACCCAGTTGACCCGCAAGGATGTGCCGTTTGTTTGGACAGCAGAGTGTCAGGAATTATTTGAGAAGTTGAAGCGAGGTTTGATAACGGCTCCCATTCTCACCCTTCCAGATAGGACCGGAGGATTCACGGTTTATTGCGACACTTCAGGCAGAGGATTGGGGTGTATCTTGATGCAGCATGGGAAGGTAATATCTTATGCGTCACGTCAACTTCATGATCATGAGAAGAATTACCCGACCTACGACTTGGAATTGGCGGCGGTAGTGTTTGCTTTGAAGTTGTGGAGACACTACTTGTACGGAGATAGAGTGGAGATCTTTACTGATCATAAGAGCCTGAAGTATGTTTTCACCCAGAAGGACCTTAATATGCGGCAGAGAAGATGGCTCGAGCTACTGGTGGACTATGATGTGAATTAGTAGTATCATCTCGGGAAGGCCAAGGTTGTAGCAGATATATTGAGCAGGAGAGCCGGAGTTTATTTCCTGACAGCACAACCAGAATTATTGGCAGATCTTCAGAAGATGGGAATTGAAGTGGTTCTTCCAACCAGCGTGGCATTGATGGCCAGTCTGCAGGTTCAGTCCAGCATAGTCGAGAGGATCCGGATGGCACAGTCGGCAGATTCTAAGATCCAGCGACTCAGAACAGAATGTGAAGCAGGAAGAAGGCCAGAGTTGCGTATCCATGAAGACGGTACACTTCGGCACGACACTCGTCTTTGTGTACCCAGTAGAGATATCAGACATGAAGTCATGGCAGAAGCCCACAGTTCATAAAATTCTATTCATCCGGGTGGTACAAAGATGTACCAGGATATTTGTCAGCATTTCTGGTAGAATGGCATGAAGAGGAAGATAGCCCGGTTTGTCTCTCGGTGTTTGGTTTGCCAACAGGTTAAAGCTGAACATCAGAGGCCCGCTGGACTGCTTCAACCCTTACCGATTCCAGAATGGAAATGGGAACATATAACCATGGATTTCGTGACCGGATTGCCCAGATCTCCGGCCGGCAGAGATACTATTTGGGTAATTGTGGACAGGCTTACCAAGGTGGCACACTTTCTCCTATTCAGAGTTGGACAGTCGACGGCGCAGCTAGCAGAGATGTATCTCAGGCAGATCGTCAGGCTTCATGGTGTGCCAGTCAGTATCACCTCGGACAGGGATTCAAGATTCACATCACACTTTTGGCACATCTTGCAGAAGAGTTTGGGGACTCGCTTTCAGTTCAGCTCAGCTTATCACCCGCAGACGGATGGTCAGTCAGAGCGCATAATCCAGACTCTTGAAGATATGTTGAGATCTTGTACCCTTAACTTCGGTGGTTCATGGGAGAATCATCTGCACCTGGTGGAATTCTCGTACAACAACAGTTATCAGGCTAGTATCCAGATGGCACCCTTCGAGGCTCTTTATGGCAGGAAGTGCAGATCCCCGCTAGCATGGGACGATGTCGGGGAGAAGCAGATGCTCGGATCCGAATTAATTTTCCAAACGGTTGAAGTGGTCAAGAAGGTCAGAGATCACCTCCGAGTTGCCCAGGACCGCCAGCACCATTGGGCCGATGCTCATCGGCGTCCCTTAGAATTTGCTGTCGGCGACCATGTATTCCTTAGGATCTCGTCTAACCGCAGCGTCATTCGCTTTGGCGTGCGGGGAAAGCTTAGTCCTAGGTATATTGGGCTGTTCGATATTCTAGAGCGAGTAGGAGATGTATCCTATCGTCTCGCTCTTCCGCCGTCGCTAAGTGAGGTACATGATGTATTCCATGTGTCCCAATTACGATGGTATATTTCGGACCCGAGCCACATCCTAGACCATTCGAAATTAGTTGTTGGTACCAACCTTTCGTATGAGGAGAGGCCCGTATCTATTTTGGACCGGAGGGAAAAGATACTCAAGAACAAGATATTAAATTAGTCCGTATTGCTTGGGGTCATCACTCTCTAGGTGAGTCAACGTGGGAGCATGAGGACGACATCCGATCGCGATATCCCTACCTGTTTGACTCGTGAGGTATAATATCTTTCTTATGCCTTACGTTTTCCCTTCCTTGCTTGCATTGTATGATTGTATGATTGAACTGCTTAGTGTAGCTTGCCTGTGCTTAGTGTAGCTTGTCGTGACAATCTCTAGCTCCTTGATTAAATTTCGAGGACGGAATTCTTTTAAGGTGGGTAGAGTTGTCACCCTCATTTCCTGTATTTTCCGTATTTCGTATTTATACACGTATCTGGATTATGGCATGTATTTTTATTTTTTTTAACTTGTGGAATTTTGGTATTTCTGGTATTTTGGGTTTTGACATGGCCCGATTTTAATTGGCTTGGGATGGTTTGGTTCGGTTTTATGTGTATTGGAACACCTTAGCCTATGCTCCACCCTTAACACACCACATCCCACCCTCTTTAAAACTCCACCAACTTCTTCTCTCTCCTCATAAACCTTCATTAATTTCTTCTTCTTCTTCTTCTTCTTCTTCTTCTTCTTCTTCTTCTTCTTCTTCTTCCTCCACACAACTCTCCACATCCATAGGCAAGTGCACCTTGCCACCACATGAGAACCCTATTTTATTTGTCCATTTGCTAGATTAGGACATGGTGATCAACATTAGAACTTGGTATTTTGGGATTTGGAGTCTCCATTGTTCTAGATCTAAATATTCCCTATTTTCGGTTTTGCATGGTTTTGGTCTATTTAGGTTGGATTTTTATGAGTTTTGATGTTTCTTTGTGGAAGAGAATTCTATTCTACCCTAGTTGGAACTTTGGAAATCCGGATTTGGAGTTCGGACGGCCAAGTTGTGATGCCTTGAAGTTTTGGAGCCATGGGAGCTCTTCTCAGCCATGGAGAAGAAGATCTTTTCCCCTGCGTGCGTGTTTTTACGCGTACGCAGCTCTTCTGTGTGCGTGTTCTTACGCGTATGTAGCTCTCCTGCGTGCGTGACTTTTTACGTACGCAGCTCTCTTGCGTGCGTGACTTTTCGCGTACGCAGCTCCCCTGCGTGCGTGTTTTTACGCGTACGCAGCTCTTCTGTGTGCGTGTTCTTACGCGTACGCAGCTCTCCTGCATGCGTGACTTTCGCGCACGCAGCTCTCCTGCGTGCGTGACTTTTCACGTATGCAGCTCTCTTGCGTGCGTGACTTTCGCGTACGCAGCACTCCTGCGTGCGTGTCTTTTCGCGTACGCAGCTCTCCTGCATGCATGTCTTTCGCGTATGTAGCTCTCTTGCGTGCGTGCTTTTGTGCGTACGCAGCTTTCCTGCGTGCGTATATTAGCTCTCCTGCGTGCGTGCTTTTGTGCGTACACTGTGCGTGCCCTTGTGCGTACGCTGCACCCTGAACCCCTTGCTTAACCCATTGGCTCTAGGAGTATTGGTTTTATTTCTCGACTTGGTTTCTCTTTTTTAGGATTGGGTTTTCCTGAGATCTGTTCAACATAGCACGACTATCTTGACCCGACACGGCCTAACACAATTTTTTTAGTAATTGTTTATGACTAGTACGGTTTTCGGGATTTTCTGTGAATTTTGATCCTGGTATTCTCTGATCCCCTTGCTAGTGACCCAGTAGGGTGCACACCTAACTTGTAACTTGTAATTAATCCTTGTGACTTGATAACTTGATAGTGGCCCGTGGCGGCGCACTCCTGACCTATAGCCTGACTTGATAACTTAATGCTGTTGCGACAGCTAACTTAACTTGACCTGCCTTGACACCGTGGGTGGTTTTTCTTGCTTTCTTGTTAAATCCACTTGTCCTGTCTTGCATCATGTCTAGGATGGGACTCCTGAGTACCACGGTCAGGGGTACCTTCCAAATGGATTAAGGTTAATAACTAGAATAACACAGTAGTCATGTAGAGATGATACAGCTACAGACAATCCCGTTACCTGGGCGCTCTTGGGATCTGTAGCCTGCCGTCGAGTAGGGCACATTTCCAGCACACCGTCGCGTGTTGCACCCTCTAAGTCACCTAAGGGTACATTTGTCTCCCGGGCGATGTACCCACCAGAATTCAACCCCTAACTTTCGACCTGGATAACCTGGATGGTCTGCAGGGCTTGTGGCTGTGGAATCATCTCACTGCATCTTGTTAGTAATTAGGTCTGTGATAACCCTAGTTAGTTAATGTAGTAAGCCGTAGTATCTGCTTGGCCGTGATTGATTGATTGAAGTATAACCAGTTTAGTCATGTCTTGATCTAGTACAAGATTGTTTCCTGTCTTGATTTCTTATATTATTATCTTGCCGATAAATGGTGGGGAACCAAGTTCTGCTCAGATGAAGGGTTACAACCCCGGTCCTTGTTTGGTTTACGGGTTGTAACCTGGCTATCGGAATAGTTCCATGGTTATCTCGTCGTATATCATCTTGACATGTTTTCATAAATTCTAGTGTTAATATTAGATTTTCTTGTGTTAATTGCTGGCTTTTGTTCTTATTTCGTGGCCCCCTTGTGGCACATGCTCTTTCTGGGGTTGACCCAGCTGGTTTTGTGTGGCCAGATTTCGGAGCAGCTCTCGAGGATCTACCAAGCTTCCAGCCCAATAGTGACAACTAGACGAAACCCGGGCCAAGAGTGGGTTTTCCTTTTTGTTTTGCCCACTTTATTGTAAAACTATTCTTTTGAGGCGTTTAGCCGACGAGCACCTGTTAGCTTGATGCACTTTTACTTACTGTCTGCCTACGGGCTGTAAACATGATTAACAAATCCTAGGGTTGATCATGTACGACTAAACTCTTGCTAGTCCTAACATTTTGTAACGACTAGCTTCATGATCAGCTGAATATGTAATATTTGGGACGCCTTATTATTGTATATTTAATGATCATATATCTTGCGACCTTACTTACTTGCTTGTGATTGAGACATTAGGCTTGTTCATGACCATAAGAGACTGTTGGCTTGTAGTAAACCCTCATATATCTAGACAGCCGTGACCGTATATCGAGGTGTTTTCCATTTCAATATACGTAGCTGGCTATGTCTGCCCCCGCTCTCCAGTATTCTGGTTCTGGGGCGTGACACAGATCGATCAACAATGCGTGGTTCTCCGCCGTCATCAACGGCCAGGCGGCGAGATTCTTCCGATCCACCCGCGGAGTTAGACAAGGGGACCCTCTATCCTCCACCATCTTTATTATTGCGGCCGAATCATTCAGCAGAAGCCTTAACAATATGCCCAGCATACCGGGCTTTAATCACTTCCACCCCACCACCGGCTGCCCCCTCATCACTCACCTGGCTTATGCTGACGACATCCTCATCTTCTCCTCCGGAGATAGCGGATCGATCGAGGTTGTCCTGCGTACGGTCAACAAATACACCGCCTGCTCTGGTCAGCACGTCAATAACAACAAGAGCGTTATCTACACCCACCACAAAGTCGACAGAACCCGATCTACTTTGCTTAATAATATGACATCTTTCCATACGGCTTACCCTCCTTTCCTCTACCTCGGATGCCCTCTGGTTTACGGTAAGACCAACTCGGGTATCTACGACCACCTGGTTGACAAGATCCGCAAACTCATCGCGGGATGGCACAACATAACCTTATCCCCCGGAGGGAAAATAATCCTCATCAAACACGTTCTTTCATCCATCCCGATGTACACCCTGATCGTCTTTCATCCATCTCTACTCTCTCGAATCCCTTTTTGCCAAGTTTTTCTTGGGCCACAACGACGGCAAGGACAAACATCACTGGGCTGGCTGGGAGACCATGGCCAAACCCACGGACGAAGGGGGTCTGGGTTTCAGCAAGCTTACGCACATTGAGCATGCATGCTCTATCAAGCTCTAGTGGAAGTTGCGAACCGAGACCTCTTTATGGACGAAGTTCATGAGAGATAGATACTCCAGATTCTCTCATCTGTCAGAGGCAAGCTCTAACAACAGATCCTCGTCGTCGTGGCGTCGCATTATTCAAGGTCGTATCACCGCTGAACCCCTCATCCGTCTTCAACTTGGCGACGGTCGCTCGTCGGCATGCCAGGAGCGGTGGATTGGAGGAGACACCATCCATCCCAACATTCATACCCCTCCGGAGTGCGACATTAGGGACCTATGGGAGGACAACTCCGGGTGGAATTGGAGGAAGGTCAGAGAATGGCTTGGTCAGCAAGCGGCCACCAGCCTCCTAGCTGTTAATATGCGGATCTCGAACACGCATGACTCTTGGAGATGGTCCCCCAACCCGAGCGGGCTATTCACTCTAGCTTCTGCCAGACTGGTAGCCAGAGGCAGTGGGGTTCAGCATCCTGTGCTAGCCAAGTTTTGGCAGGCTTGCATCCCCATCAAATGGTCCATCCTCATTTGGCGAGCCTTTCGCCGCAAGATTTCGACCGATGACACTATCCGTGCCATGGGATTCAGCCTCGCTTCGAGATGCCATTGTTGCGAGGAGCACTCGACGGAGTCGGTTGAGCACGTCTTTCTCTCGGGGGAACTCGCAACCGATCTTTGGTCCGAGCTCTATAATAGACTAAATATGACCCAACCATCCGGGGGCTTCTATGATGTCCTGGCCTATTGGAGCAGCTCCCATGGCCACCAGATCGTAGCAGCCGCAGGTCTTTGGGTGCTTTGGAAGAACATGAACAAATTCAGATACGAAGGTTGGCAACTCCCCCTTCATCAATTGGCTAAAGAAGTCGTCAGACAATACTTCAAAGCTAGAAGGCGCTGCTCCCACGCCCCCCATTTAACCCTTAAGCCTTAATCCGACCTTTCCTCGACCAAAGCCCACAGCTTAGACATAAGATGAATAGACAAAGGTAAGGACAATCATTTACCATTACTATGGTATACATCTATAATGCCCTGCTCCGCATCGGTGCATTACGATGAGTCATTGACTCGAAGAGTTGCGTTGACCCGATGAAGTATCGATGCGAATCGATGCAAGTGTTACGTTGGCCAAAGGTAAGCTTTGAGTCGGTTGGAATCTATGAATCGAATCGATGCAAAGGATAAGTTCCGTTTGAGCAAGTGCTAATGTTAGTTGATCTGGTGTGCAGGCTATGCCTTTATGCTGGATTACGGATCGTGGTATGGGCGCGATAGGCCAAATCAACTGAGTAGTTCAAAGGAATGGCTAAGTCCGAGAGTTAGCTATGCGATCGAGTTATGGAAGCGAGCCGCTTCAACTCAGCAAAACGACAAGGCGTATCGATTTAAGGTGGGCGGGTTCTTGACTCTCTCACCCTATTCCTTCACGTCTAATAAAATATGTTACGGTATGCGTAAGATGTTATCGAGTTAGAGAGCGTGGCTCGACGACGAAAGGTCCAAGTATGTGTCGAACACTAAGATAGAACATTGAACAATCGAACAATTGAAGCGACGTGCATCAAGTGTACGAGTTCGCGGTAGGGCAATGACGGCAGAACATTGAAAGATGATATTGAGATGTGCATCATGTGCACGGCTCCGAGAACATTGAACACTAGGCGTAGAACATTGAATACGGCACTGAGCGTGCCCTCGGGCACTTATGTTACGAAAAGACTAAGTAATACGGAATTATGCTATGAGAATAACTTACGAATGGTACGCGTTGAATACGAGTATGAGATGACTAAGCCGATGGGCATCGTGCATCAATATGGATGTGTTGGGGCATAACGCCGACGGAGCTCCCCATATGAATGGTGGATTATGTTTATGAGACGCGAATATGTTTATGGCACGGGAAACCGTTTATGGCACGGGAAACCGTTTATGGAATGAGACTATGTTTATGCAACGAAGGATTTGGTTGGATTGTTATGTGTGTTTGCTATGGCGCGTATTGTATGGTCAATGGACTCGGATGGCCCGTGCACGGGTACGGCTTCCCTCGAACGGTTACGCCGGGGCACCGGGACCGTTCGGCCTAGGAGGGAATTATGTGTGGTATTTATGGTACACAACATTCGGACGGATTGCGACCGTCCAGTGCTGTGATAAGCTATGATATCCGTAAGTTTGGGATCCTTCGGATACTGGGCTAGCAACCCGTATCGAAGTGATCGTAGGCTTACACATATGAGATGCCAAGTCCATTACGGTGCGAAACACCGTGACCTTCATATAGTTAGGGCCGGTGGGCCGAAATGAGAGCTGGGTGCAGGCGCAGGGCCTGCGACCCTTATGCATATGTCTAAGTTTATGATTGGTTGGTTGCGTGAATCGTATGTTTGCTTATGTTAAGTTCTAACCACTGCAGGCTAAGTAAAATGGGACGGAGATGAGCACGAACACTATGTTTACGTTCATGTTATGGCTAACTGTATCTGCTGCAGGAACACGGTATGGGACACATTTATGATAATGTGCTATGTTTACGTATTGCTATGAAACTGATCCTAAGGCTAAATAGAAAGATCACCAATTAAGATGCATGTTTCACTAAAAGATTAAGTGTTTGGTTTGGGTGCGAGCGGGTCTTGATCAGTGCGAAGCGAGGACGAAAGCACTAATCCCCTACTAGTTTATGTGCAGGCTCAGGATATGATCGGCTCGGGGCGGAGCTTGGCTTGGACGCGTCGAGACATGGAGTCCTTAGCGTTTCAAGGGAAGCACCGCATAGGCGTTCGGACTTGCGACATGGAGATGTTCGGCCGAAGACTACTTGTTGGCTATAAGGAGCATAATGTATGGAACAATGTAATCCTTTGTGAGCTAGAGAGATCATGAGCGTTGTAGCCAATTGGCATAATATGTTGGGCTATTCAGAGCCTTTGTAACCTTCAGTTCTTTATGAATAAAAGAGATTCTTGTGTTACTCTTTTGTTTTCTTCCACTGTTTATGTTACGAATTTGAGATAATCACTATGTGAATCGTTATCTTGCCTTGCACGAGTGCAACTCCAGGCTCGTGCGGCATCATGCCCCAGCGAGGACGATGATTCGGGTGAAATCTAGCGAGGACGAGCGATTTCCTGGATCGGGGCGTGACAAGTTGGTATCAGAGCGGTTTCATCCTTTGGACCGTGTATGAATCTCTTTGACCTTCAGTTGCTTCAATATCGAAATTCAGTTGACTCCACGTTGTTTCCGCAACCGCATGGCTCATGGATCCGCTCGACGCTACACTGGATGTTCCATACAATAAGTCTATATTAAGTTGCGTACGTCTGCCACAAGTATGTCGTGACTATTACGCTATCTCCGGGTGCCATCGGAGAGTGTTGGTTGCATGAAGTGCAACGGGTTATGAGATTATGGTTTCCCGAAGTGCAAAAAAGTTGTGAATGCTGGTCGTACGAAGTGCAACGAATATGGTGATGTTGGTTGCATGAAGTGCAATGATATATGTGTTGTCGGTCGCACGAAGTGCGAGGAGTTATGTGTTATCGGTCGCACGGGGTGCAAGAAGATATGTGTTATTGGTTGCACAAAGTGCAACGGATCGATATGTGAGACGATGCGTATTATGTGGCTATGCGAATGGTTATGTGTTGGTTGCACGGAGTGCAGCAAGTCGTGAATCGTTCGTTGCATCGGTGTAACGAGTTGATATGGTATGATGCGTGTTGTATGGCTATGCGGATGGATAGCGATATGTCGCACGAGATTGAGTAAAGACCTAAGTATCGAGAATGAGTTGTTGCACGAGTTACAACAAGTGAGATTGGAAGATCGCGGATGCGATAGTAACGAGTCGACTTGGTCGCTAAGTCGAGTTGAGTAGGCGAACGTTTATGTTGGCCGTATGTCGTGTTGACATGTGAATAAGCGAATGTTGCGGGTGTGATCGATATGATCGCCAAGATACGGTTAGAGTGAATGCATGTCAAACTTGAGCGAACGCTAGAGCTGGGATCGGAAGGATCGTCATACGGGATAGTTGATTGAGGAATAGATGTCGGACCTATGCGGAATGCGATGTCGAGTAATGACTTGATTTCGAGTGGTATATACAATACCAATTATGCGATCAGTATAGCAAAGTATTGTATCGATAATGATAGGCTCGATCCTGAGTGGTATATGGAATATTACTTAACGATAGCTATGTTAAGTCGCTTGGTGACTTGCGATAGACTTTGTCGATACAATTATGTTGTTACGATATGTTTGTCCGCAACGGACGAAGTAGTACCGAGACTCGAGTGGGAATGACTTGATAGAAGTCGATGCAAGTATGACTTGATGAATTGAGTTGAACGATTATGCGCGAGTCGTATGCATAGATGATACGTCGAATGAAAATTCGTTAAGTATAAGTCAAACGATAAATGGAGCATATGCGAAGGAACGTTACGTTGAGGAAATAGTCGACTAGGTCGAGTTGAGTTAAGTTGGTACGAAAACCATTCGGAATGAATTGAGTAGGTACAGAGAAATTGTGCGAACGAATTTGGGTTAGCGCCATGAGTCGGTAACACGATTGGAAGTGCGAGTTAGGGATATGAGAATGGATATGTGAATTGGAAAGTTGTGTCGCGATTATGGTGGTTAGTTACTACGGAATGGATCTTGGTACGTGAGACTTGATTCGTATTCGAGTTCGGATAATGGCAATGATTGCAACGGGTTTGAGCTTATGAGAAAGGAAGATGTTCAAGTTATGCATATCGACGATGGTATTGAGGCGTATCAAAGACGATGTGCAATAACTCGGAGATACTCTGATTGAATGAACGAAAATTATGTTGAGCATTGTTGTTGGATGAATAAGATGCAAGTTAAGTTGATGGCAGTTTGGATGATAACGGTAGGAACGCTTCGGAGAATTTGAGAGTGAATGGATGTTGCTCGGATGAAATCGAAAGTGTTTGGATTGATTCGTGGATAACCACTATGACATTCTTGTCTTATGCGAGTGCAACTCCAGCATCGCACATGCGTTACGTCAAATTAGAACGATCATCCCGCGTGAGCGCTGGTATGGTGATTCATCCAGCGGGGATGATCGAACTTGCGAGGCGTGGCAAATTTGATATGGACTTGTGGTTTGATACGAAAGTTGTTCGAGGAGTATGGAATGTGTCGAACTATGATCACGAATAGGTAAACTCAGACTTGAGGCGAGTAAATGTCATAAGACTAGCAAAAATATTCGGACGGTAATGCACGAGTGATTCGAGTAGTAACAGTACGCAAGCGCATGAGTCATTCGAGTAGCAACGGCGCATCAGTTGCACGGGAGTAGAGAAATTAAGGATTGGTATGTCGGATTGGGTAGTCCCATAGGAAGTGTCGGGAATTGATTTGGCTTCGTGATAGGATATAGCATGGTTCGTTGTAACTGTCCCTCGTTGATGATCTTCAATTATCGAGCGTAGTTTCGGGGCAGCTGACCCTAGAAGACTTGACCGCCAAATCAAGTGAATGTGGAAAACCATAGGATGACCCTAAAGAAGTCGCATAAGAAATTTTGTCGAAGATAAGGAATAATGTAGTACATGTTAAGGATAAGTTTAAGCGAGTGAGTATCATGATTCGAAAGTTAGCGAGTACTAGATCGATATGGTTTGAAAGTTATGATCGACCGAATGGATACGCAGATAGACTTGGTTAGTCGATGATCGAGTAGATGTTGAGGAACGTGCTTAGCATAGCGATGTGGTAAGGCGATTACGAGAATTCTGCAATGTGCGAGAGCGACGAATAGTAGAACGACCCTAAGAGTTGTGTCGTAGATCGGCTTGAGTAACGGTTGGACTATGTGTGTTGAGCGCGCGATCTATGTTACAAAACGAATTAGTCGGGATTGATTCGAGATTGAGTAAAGGATTCGTACTCGGTTGAGTATCGGAGATAGGCGTATCATAAGAGACCTTGGGTCGGAAAGATTGTTGCTTTTGAGCATCGTAGACTCAAGTTGACCTCTTGTGTCGGGAGAGAGTAAGCACGATGTCTGGATAAGTTACCTAGCGGGGGTAGCCCCAGACGCGATACGTATATGGTTCGAGAACGTGGATCATGTCGGAATAGTTGTGTACGAGACTTAGTACGGATTGTAGGCAAAGAAAATTGTGACATGTGGACTTAGTCCATGTCGTTAAGGCCGAGTGTTATGAATGATTGGATGAAAGACTTGAGTTATGTAAGAGATAGGCAAATAGTTGGGCGAATAGGCATTATGGAGAATTGTTGTGATCGGATGCGCAATGACTTAATACAACGCGAGCGTTAGATGGCCGGCGAGAAACTTATGAGATTGAAGTTATGGTTTGGAGCAAGTTATATGCGAAGATGTTTGCGAGTACGGACTGATTGGTGCTTGAGGATTTAAGTTGAGCTTGTTAGTTGTCCCGATATCCTACAACGGAGCTTAGCTGAAATGCATATATTGGTGGGACGCCTAAAATATGTGTATGATCCAGACTGAGTTGTATGATTCCAATAGTAGTAGTACGAGATCGTGAAGCGATCTATGTGAGGCACTTGGATTAAGTGTTGGTTTCGGTTCGAGGACGAACCTGATTTTGAGTGGTATATTATGTAATGCCCTGCTCCGCATCGGTGCATTACGATGAGTCGTTGACTCAAAGAGTTGCGTTGACCCGATGAAGTATCGATACGAATCGATGCAAGTGTTACGTTGGCCAAAGGTAAGCTTTGAGTCGGTTGGAATCTATGAATCGAATCGATGCAAAGGATAAGTTTCGTTTGAGCAAGTACTAATGTTAGTTGATCTGGTGTGCAGGCTATGCCTTTACGGATCGTGGTATGGGCACGATAGGCCAAATCAACTGAGTAGTTCAAAGGAATGGCTAAGTCCGAGAGTTAACTATGCGATCGAGTTATGGAAGCGAGCCGCTTCAACTCAGCGAAACGACAAGGCGTATCGACTTAAGGTGGGCGAGTTCTTGACTCTCTCTCCCTATTCCTTTATGTCTAATAAAATATGTTATGGTATGCGTAAGATGTTATCGAGTTAGCGAGCGTGGCTCGGCGACGAAAGGTCCAAGTATGTGTCGAACACTAAGATAGAACATTGAACAATCGAACAATTGAAGCGACGTGCATCAAGTGTACGAGTTCGCGGTAGGGCAATGATGGTAGAACATTGAAAGATGATATTGAGATGTGCATCATGTGCACAGCTCCGAGAACATTGAACACTAGGCGTAGAACATTGAATACGGCGCTGAGCGTGCCCTCGGGCACTTATGTTACGAAAAGACTAAGTAATACGGAATTATGCTATGAGAATAACTTACGAATGGTACGCGTTGAATACGAGTATGAGATGACTAAGCCGGTGGGCGTCGTGCATCAATATGGATGTGTTGGGACATAACGCCGATGGAGCTCCCCATATGAATGGTGGATTATGTTTATGAGACGCGAATATGTTTATGGTACGGGAAACCGTTTATGGCACGGGAAACCGTTTATGGAACGAGACTATGTTTATGCAACGAAGGATTTGGTTGGATTGTTATGTGTGTTTGCTATGGCGCGTATTGTATGGTCAATGGACTCGGATGGCCCGTGCACGGGTACGGCTTCCCTCGAACGGTTACGCCGGGACGCCGGGACCGTTCGACCTAGGAGGGAATTATGTGTGGTATTTATGGTGCATAACATTCGGACGGATTACGACCGTCCAGTGCTGTGATAAGCTATGATATCCGTAAGTTTGGGATCCTTCGGATACTGGGCTAGCAACCCGTATCGAAGTGATCGTAGGCTTACACATATGAGATGCCAAGTACATTACAGTGCGAAACACCGTGACCTTCATATAGTTAGGGCCGGTGGGCTGAGATGAGAGCTGGGTGCAGGCGCAGGGCCTGCGACCCTTATGCATATGTCTAAGTTTATGATTGGTTGGTTGCGTGAATCGTATGTTTGCTTATGTTAAGTTCTAACCACTGCAGGCTAAGGAAAATGGGACGGAGATGAGCACAAACACTATGTTTACGTTCATGTTATGGCTAACTGTATCTGCTGCAGGAACACGGTATGGGACACATTTATGATAATGTGCTATGTTTACGTATTGCTATGAAACTGATCCTAAGGCTAAATAGAAAGATCACCAATTAAGATGCATGTTTCACTAAAAGATTAAGTGTTTGGTTTGGGTGCGAGCGGGTCTTGATCAGTGCGAAGCGAGGACAAAAGCACTAATCCTCCACTAGTTTATGTGCAGGCTCAGGATATGATCGGCTCGGGGCGGAGCTTGGCTTGGACGCGTCGAGACATGGAGTCCTTAGCGTTTCAAGGGAAGCACCGCATAGGCGTTCGGACTTGCGACATGGAGATGTTCGGCCGAAGACTACTTGTTGGCTATAAGGGGCATAATGTATGGAACAATGTAATCCTTTGTGAGCTAGAGAGATCATGAGCGTTGTAGCCAATTGGCATAATATGTTAGGCTATTCAGAGCCTTTGTAACCTTCAGTTTATTATGAATAAAAGAGATTCTTGTGTTATTCTTTTGTTTCCTTCCGCTGTTTATGTTACGAATTTGAGATAATCACTATGTGAATCGTTATCTTGCCTTGCACGAGCGCAACTCCAGGCTCGTGCGGCATCACGCCCCAGCGAGGACGATAATTCGGGTAAAATCTAGCGAGGACGAGCGATTTCCTGGATCAGGGCGTGACAACATCCATCCCGAGATTGGTTTCCAACAAATGTTATCCTAGTTATGTAAATTTTATTATTAAGACCTAACTAGTATTGGAACACCACAATCACTAGCTTAGCCAATACCATAGCTTAAATACCCAGTCATATTATGATCTACCTGTTATCAACAGCACTACATGATCACTACAGCCATACCACTAGAACCCTTGTGATAGTAGTCTGGCCGGCTTGACACAAATAGAAAATTATGACTCAGTTACTAGAAATCTTTTGCCTTAGATGTGGTTACCCCGTCGATAACTCTTGTATACTATGGACGAGTAGATCATTCTATTTCATCGACCATGTATCATTATACACACTCATTTTCTATTCATTGAGGAACAATCCTTGACTTGACATATATCTACCATATCCCGTTATGTCGTGCCTTATTCTTTATTGACAAGAGTCGAGGTACTATATCCGGACTTTGGAAATCTTCTAACCTCATTATTCCTAGAAACTCTGTCTTAGCTACTAAGGTGGGTAGACTGTAAGCCTTCTAAAATTTTGGGATATATGAGGATTACCGATTGATTAGAATAATTTCCATTAGGATGATAACTAGTGCCCTATGGACTTTCACTTTCCATTTAGATCATTTGGTGTCCCCGACCGTATCATTAATATTCGAAACACGAGACTAGCTGTTATCCTCCAACAAATTTTATATGCAAGATCTAGACGAGTTCATCTTCATCTAGGTATATCATGTCCCACTGAAACCCGTCCCCTTGTACTCTATTTTTGTGGTACGACTTTCAAGACAAAAAGGACTAGCTATAACCTTACCATAATACTGGTATACTTCCCGACTTCCATTAGAGCCTTGACCTCGACCCAATTCCTTCGACCCAATATATGGTTGTGACCTACTCGAAGCCCACTATGCACATGCCACTAGTGTGCCACCCAATTGAGGCCTCATATGCTACTTAAACACAAAAGTCACGGAAGGTGCATTTTTGGGCTTTAGGAACCTAGCTAACCAACCTGACTGGCAACTAGCTCAACCACTTGGGTTGAAACCTATTTTAGGTTACCCTAACCTAGTAGAAATAGTTTTTTTTAGGATTTTGTCCCGTCAATATAGATTGAAATCCCAGGTTCATCCAACCAGCGAGTGATGCCCAAAAAGATAACCCATTGAGACCCAGTAAAACCCATCTATCCATACCACCGTATTTGGTCTATAAGACCGAACTATTTGAAATAGGTCCCTATACTTATTATGTAGCCTCCACCTCTTGGAATGTGAAGCCATTTGTAACCCTTATTCCATCTACCTGGGAGTCACGATACGATATTGTATTGCATTTCTATCCCATGCTCGTGTGTTTAAATAACCACGAAAAAGATTACAATCTTGATTTCTTAAATTCCGTTCTACTTTGGAACCATGTTTAGATTAATTTCGAGAATAGAATTTCTGTATTACGTGGATTGCAAGCCCCTCTAAGAAACGAAGGGTTCTTGATTTAGCAAGTGACTGGACTAGAGTAGCCCAATCTAACAAATAAGTCAAGGGTTCATAAACTCTCCTTCTATCTGTATCATTGGATACTCTCTACCGCTCTTGAAACTTTATATTTGCTCTCTATTATTCTTCCTTATCTTCCTGTCCTTCTTATTTCAGAGCGACGAGTGGTCATGCTTATTAGGATTTATCAATATTTCTTAGCTACTTGTGTAAATTTGTTGTTTGTTAAATTTTGGGTTGCTTGGTAGATAGGAAAGGATTATAGATGCCATATACAGTAGATATCTATTGGTAGAAATTTTAGCAATTAGTTGGAAGATTATAAAGTTTTAACGACAGAAGATTTGATGGAGT
Organism: Iris pallida; assembly: GCA_029216955.1. Classification (NCBI taxonomy): domain Eukaryota; kingdom Viridiplantae; phylum Streptophyta; class Magnoliopsida; order Asparagales; family Iridaceae; genus Iris; species Iris pallida. Next base: position 2,437,596 of record JANAVB010044818.1, on the reverse strand, counting down.
AGTGTGACCAAAGGTAGGTAGAAGTCCTAGAGGTTATGTAGTTACAAAATGGCTAGGAGGAGGGTATAAACTATTTTGAGGAATTAAAATTTAAGGAGATTAAGGTTAAGGAAGACTTCCTTTTGAATTTTAAGGAATAGTATGAATTAGAATTTCGAGGACGAAATTATTTTTTAAGGTGGATAGATTTGTAGCTCCCCTTCGCGAAAATTTTGAAATATTTTATTATTCATTTTATTTGAATGGAGATTTTAGATTTTGATAAATAATTATTTAGTTTATTACGGTGGATGATTTTAACCATGGTTACGAACTGGAGTACAAGGTAACTTGAAATCGTGGCACGGATAGTGCAGTGGCGTGTCTTGACTCGTGTATTAGCCATGCCAGAAAAGGCCGAGCCATAGTGATATCCTAACTAGGAAAACCAGGCTAAGTTGTGACATGACCATTATAAATAGTTTAATTATGCATTATTAAAATTATTTGATGTTTAGGAGACCCGGTTGTACCAAACCAGCCCAGACTGGACCCGTACCAAGCCTAAGCCCATGTAGTAATACAGTGTGATAAAAGACGTCCGTGTGGATATACTTTAAGAGGTATTTGTTTTAGTGACATAGTATGTCACGACCCGGTCCCAATTTCTTAGGTCGAATCGGATCATGCCTAGTCTGCACCGTTGTTGAGACGGCGGCAGTAAGCTGTATCACTCATGCAGGTAATCAATAACACAGACTAATGGCCACAACTTTAATATTTCGATAATTAAAACTTGTCCAAACACAAAGTTTTCAATACAACCCACAACTGAAATAAAATAATTGTCTTTCACAATAACATAAACTGAAAATAAAACTAATTGGCAATCTCCTCATCATCATCCCCTGGTAGAACAGCCGGGTACAACTCATGATCATAGTAACTACTAATCAGTAGCTCTGCATCATCAATAGGACCTAAAAATATAGTCTCCAGTCAGGAGGGAGCAAAGTACAATTCATGATATTTTAACAATTGAAATAATAATGGAATTATGCACTTTTAAACAGTTTGAAATAAATAGTTTTCCAGCAGTTAAAACAGTGTGATGTGAATAGGCAATGAATATGACCGGATTGGGTTGTACAGTTGTATCCTATTGATACGATATGGCTTATCCCCGTGTGTATGAGGGGTAAGCTAACACAGTCATTATACTATTTTGGATGTGGTCATACTCATTACACTACTCCCCCAGTACCCAACAGTTAAACAGTCAATGCTCTCAGAGAGAGTTCCGTGTTGCCTCGTGGTTTAAATTTGCAGTAAAACTATTACTAAATAATTGTAAACTACCACAAACTGTACTTGTCTTGGTTTGACTGGAATGAGGGTAATGATTCCGAGATAAATTTTAGACTTGTCCTCGAAATCCTACAATCGAGAAGTCGGTCTTAGATTTCCAAAGTTGCCATACTAGATGTGCTAGTTTCAATATCTAATTTGTCCTAATCAATTTAAATTCTTTATTTATACTAACACAAACACAAATCGATTATCTAATGCGTTACATTCAATTAAGAGGGAAAGATCATTTATATTTAATTTCGGAAAAACTTTGCATTTATCGGTTTATTGGCAAAACTTGGTATTTTATAATTTATATAATAAAACTACATTTTTCTTTAAATGAGAAGAACATGAATTTCTAAAATGTTATAATTATTTATCATTCCTAAATTTTACGTTTTCGAACAAAATCAGAAAAAATACAAATACATTACTAGCTATTACAAAATTTGCAGAAAATAAATGGGCTTATGCCCTTTACAGACCATTTTACATGAATTAAAATAAGAAGGAAAATATTAGTTAGTCCCTAAAAATTCTACAATTTTAATTACAAAATAAAACTAATAATAAATTAAATAATGAGTCTCAGATATTGGTCCAATCATCATATAGGCTAATGTCTCAACGTCCGGGCGAAACCGGTTTCGTTTGCACTTAGCCAGGGCCCATTAACCAATACGGTCGTCGCCCAAAATTTCCAAAATAACATTCTTTCCCGAAAAACCATTTTAAAATAATTAAATTTTATAGAAAAATTCGACAGCACTTTCTCTATTTTCGGTCAACCTAAAAACTGGGAAGTGTGCCATAAACACCATTTATAAATCCCAAACCAGGGAATAACCACTAAGAAATTATTTCCACCATTAATATTAAAATCCGAGAATAATATCGAACCCGAGCATGTTTCTGGTTTTCAAAAGAAACCCGAAAATTCTACAGAACCCAAAAATATCACAAAACAAAGATAAAGAATATATCCGAAATCAACTCGGAATTTCCGAAAAGCCATAGGGACAAAATCTACAGAACCCAATAGTTTCGGAAATTCCGAACAAATCAACAGAAATCAAATTCTCCAACCACAGCACAACCAAAGAAGACTTTGGAAATTTTTCCGAAATCGAACTCAACTAAACCGAATCCTACAACAGGATCGGAGACCATATCATCATCGATACACGGGAGGGACGAGCTACTATGATTATCAGAGATTACCCAAATCCTTTGGTCAGGGAGCCGCGGGATAAATCTCGGGAATGAAATCGGAAACGCTAGACAGCGGGATCGGGGTCGGGAACTCGGAGAAGCGTCGCGGAGCTCGGGAAGCTCTGGCCCGGAGGGGACAGCGCCGGAAAGTCGCACGGAGGGTGGCCCTGGTCGGGATCGGCCTGGGTGGCCGCGGCAAGGGTCAGGGCGGAGGGGCGCCGACGTCGGGCCGTCAGCGGGGGCTGGCACGGAGCCGCTGAGGACGGTCGCGGGGACCGAGGAGACAGCAGCGAGGTCGTCGCTCGGGGAGCTCCGCCTGGGCAGTAGCTGCGGCCAACGGAGCTTAGGTCAGGTCACCGAATTTGGGAATTAGGGCACGGTTTGAGGATGGGGTGGTGGTGAATGATGGAAGGAGAGGAATGGGGTTTATATATAGGAGAGGAGAAGAGAGGTTACGGGAGAGGAGGGGGCGGCCGTTCGGGGAGGCCGGCGGTCGCCGGTGGCGGCGGGCGTTCGGGAAGGGAAGCGAGGGGTCGGGTGAGTAAATAAAAAAGTAAGTAATGAAATGAAAAAGTTGTTCTTCCTAAACGTAATATGCTGGAATGAGCAAAATAGGTTTCTAATGTTTAGTTTAGATAAGTTAGTTTGGACTTGAATAGGACTTTGTTATACGAAAGTAGTTGTGAGCACTGGACCATACTAAGTTGAGTTGGATCCAGATATTTGTGTGTAGCATTTGGTTATGGGCTGTTGGCCTTAACATATAGGTTTTGTTGTTAAGAAAAATTTATTTTCTTTATAAATACTAGAGTAATTCAAAAATAAATTTGTGCTCGGAAATGGGTTCGGGACAGGACCAGACAACCAAAAATCCAATATTTTAAAAAATAATAATTTTAATCTAACTAAAATAAACACGATATTAATTAATTAGAAAATTACGGGTTTTGACAAAAATCTAAAATTTCCAAAAATAATAATTTTCTAAAAATGCATTTCTTAAATTAAAAATTTAATAATGATATTAATAATTAGCTAATTAAACTAAAAGTTATGGGTTTCACAACCTTCCCTCCTTAGAAAATTTTGTCCTCGAAATTAAAGGATAGGGTTAGGAATTACCTTAGGTCTCAAACAAGTACGGGTACTGCTCCCGCATCTCATCTTCTCGCTCCCAGGTAGACTCGCCTGGGGAATCGTACCTCCACATAACTCTGACTATGGGAGTCACCAAAATCCTGGTCTTTTTCTCGCCTCTGTCCAAAATCGCCACAGGCTTCTCTGGCACTGTGAGGCTCGGTCCAATCTCCAGCTCCGAATGATCCAGAATGTGACTCGGATCCGAGATGTAGCGTCTGAGCTGCGAGACGTGGAAGACGTTGTGTACGCCCTCAAGATTAGCTGGTAGAGCTAACCGATACGCTACTTCACCAATTCGGCTCAAAACTTCAAATGGTCTGATATATCTGGGACTCAGCTTCCCAGCTCTGCCAAATCGGATAGTTCCTCTGGTAGGTGAAATCTTCACAAAGATACTATCTCCTTCTTCAAACTCCAGTGGTCGACGACTGCTATCTGCCCAATGCTTCTGTCTGTCTTGGGCAATCCTGAGCTTGTCCCTGATCACCTTCACCTTCTCTGCTGCATCAGTCACCATTTCTGGCTCCAGCAGTACTCTTTCTCCTATATCGTCCCATGCAAGTGGAGTGCGGCAACGACGTCCATAAAGAGCTTCAAATGGGGTCATACCAATGCTAGCTTGGTAACTGTTATTATAAGAGAATTCTACTAAATGCAAGTGGTCTTCCCAAGACCCTCCAAATTCTAAGACGTAAGATCTCAGCATGTCCTCTAGCGTCTGGATGGTTCTCTCCGATTGTCCGTCAGTTTGGGGATGGTAGGCTGTGCTGAACTTCAGTTTTGTTCCCAAGCTGTCATGTAAACTCTTCCAAAAGTGTGAGGTAAATCTAGTATCTCGGTCAGATACAATACTTACTGGTACTCCATGAATCCGGTAGATGTGCCGCATGTACAGTGCCGCCAACTTCTCGGTGGATAAACCAACCTTGAAGGGGATAAAGTGGGCTGACTTAGTCAGTCGGTCCACAATAACCCAAATGGCGTCCTTCCCTCCTTGGGATCGAGGAAATCCTGATACAAAGTCCATTGTTATATGTTTCCACTTCCACTCCGGAATGTCCAGCGGCTGTAGAAGTCCTGCGGGTCTCTGTCTGCTAGCCTTCACTTGTTGACAAATCAAGCATCTAGCCACAAATCTGGAGACGTCCTTCTTCATTCCATACCACCAAACAATGGTACGCATATTCCGATACATTTTATTAGCTCTAGGATGTATGGAATACTGCGACTGGTGCGCTTCTTGCATCAGCTCATTCCTCAGTTCGCCAGATGGTACACACAACCTCGTACCATTCTTCAATGCTCCGTCACTGGCGATAAAGAATCCTTCAAGTGTTCCTACCAGCACTTCATCTCTGAGTTTGCAAAGCGTCTCGTCTTGGAATTGTGTCTCCTTGACTTTGTCCATTAGACTTGAACGCAATTGCAACTGCATCGTGGTTGAGTCAGCTCCAGGTACAATAGCTTCTTGCCCCAGTTCCTTCATCTTTTCCTCAGGCAGTACAATTTCCAGACCAAGCTTCTCTATGTCCTCCAACAAGTGCCGCTCCTTAGTCAAGAACATCGCCACTGGGTATCGACTAAGTGCATCTGCAACCACATTAGCCTTACCCGGATGGTACTGCAGGTCAATGTCAAAATTCTTCATCAGCTCCAGCCATCTTCTTTGTCTCATGTTCAGTTCCTTCTGAGTGAAAACATATTTCAGACTTTTGTGGTCTGTATATATTTCCACTCTCTCTCCATAGAGATAATGCTTCCATAGCTTTAAAGCAAAGATGACTGCAGCAAGCTCCAAGTCATGTGTGGGATAGTTCTTCTCATGAGAACGTAATTGCCTAGATGCGTAAGCAATCACTTTTCCATGTTGTTGAAGAACGCAACCTAGTCCTTTTCCAGAGGCATCGCTGTAGATTGATAAACCGCCGGTACTTGCGGGTAGCGCAAGTATCGGTGCTGTTGTAAGCCTCTTCTTCAGTTCCTCAAACGACGCCTGGCAAGCTTCCGTCCAGATGAACTCTTCATTCTTCCGAGTGAGCTTCGTCATTGGTTCAGCAATCATGGCAAAATCCTTCACAAACTTTCGGTAGTAGCCAGCCAAGCCCAAGAAACTTCTGATTTCAGCAACTGAGCTTGGGGTAGACCACTTCTCAACAGCAGCTATCTTCTTAGGGTCCACCGAAATTCCTTCTCCTGTGACAACATGGCCAAGAAAATCCACCTTCTCTAGAAAGAATTCACATTTTGAAAGCTTACCATATAACTTCTCCTTCCTTAAAGTTTCCAGAACTTTTCTGAGGTGCTCTTCATGCTCCTCCTCAGTCTTCGAGTAGATCAGGATGTCATCGATGAAGACAACGACAAACTGATCTAGGTATTCATGGAAAACCTTGTTCATAAGGTTCATGAATACAGCAGGAGCATTCGTCAGTCCAAACGGCATGACCAAGAATTCAAACTGCCCATACTTGGTGTTGAACGCCGTCTTGGAAATGTACTCCTTCCTGACCTTGATCTGATGGTAGCCGGATCTGAGGTCTATCTTTGAGAACACCTTGGCTCCACTGAGTTGATCAAATAAGTCATCGATCCGGGACAAAGGGTACTTATTCTTGATGGTGATATTGTTCAGCGCCCGGTAGTCGATGCACATCCTCACAGTTCCGTCCTTCTTAGGAACAAACAAGACAGGTGCTCCCCAGGGTGAAGCTCTGTCTCGGATAAATCCCAAAGCCTTCAGTTCATTGATCTGATCCTTCATCTCCTTGGCCTCCTTCGGGTTGACTCTATAGCATCCCTTAGAAATAGGGGAGGAGCCGGGGACTAGGTCAATGGTGAACTCCATGTCTCGATCTGGGGGTAATCCGGAAAGACTATCAGGGAAGACATCCATAAATTCTGCTATTATAGGATGGAGAGGTCCAGATTCTTCTGTGATAGAGGTGTAGATAACACACTCCATATCCTCCGAAGTTCGAGAGATTTCAAACTCTGGCTCTCCAGGTGGGCTGAAGGCTACACATCCTCTGTGACAGTCTATCAGCGTATGCTGCTTACTCAACCAGTCCATCCCTAGGATTACATCATAATTGGGTAAGGGCATCACAAGCAAAGGTGCTATGAACTGGTGGCCTGATATGGTAATAGGGCAGTTACAGGTCTCAGTAATGGGTAGGGGTCCTCCACCGGTCATGACTCTACATATCTTCTTGCTAAAGCCCGTAACTATGTGGTGTGCAGAGATGAATTTTATGGATATGAAACTATGTGATGCTCCTGAATCAAATAAAGCTAAGGCAGGATAGAAATGCACATAAATGAAACCTGCAATGACATCAGCTGTAGGTTCCTGCTCTGGCTTTTGTTCCTCTGCTGCTAGGGCAAAAGCTCGCCCAGTCTTCTGTTGATGCTGCCTAAATTGTTGTTGCTGAGTGGGCAGAGGACCTTTCTGCTGAGTAGCTCCAGTCCGGTGCATCGACGAGGGACAGTCCTTCACTTGGTGGGTGGCAGACCCACAGACTAGGCAGTGTCCTAGCCTCTTCCTGCAGATGTTCGACTGATGCCCTGGCCTCTTACAAAAATCACAGACAAGGATCTGCCTCTGAGGTGCTCTATCATTGTTCCTCGCCTGTTGGTTCTGCTGCTGGTGGTGAGGAGGCCGGTTGTTGTTGTTGTTGTTGGGCTTCTTCTGATTACCCTGGAAGTTGTCAGTTCCAGGATAATCTCTCTTTGAGCGAGCGGGTTGACTCTTCTCTATATCCTGAGCTCGCTCCAGGATCCTTTCATAAGTCTTAGCACCGCCTGAGATCACATGGGTGCGGATCTCCTCTCTCAGCCCATATCTGAACCTTTCAGCACGATCATCTGGGTCAGCTACCAAGTTCTTGGCAAAACGGCTGAGTTGGCCAAATTCGGCCGCATATTCTCCAACAGTCATATTTCCTTGCTTTAGGTTCTGAAATTGCCTCTCCATCTCCCGCAACTCTGATGTTGGGAAGAACTTTCTCTGGAACAACCTCTTGAAGGTGTCCCAGTCAAGCTGCTTGTCCTGGAGTCGGGGTTCATTCCGATACCAGGTGCTTGCTACACTTTGCAGTTGGATTCCTACTGCTTTAGCCTTGAGGTCTTCTGGAAGTCGAGCGACGCTTAGGAGACGCTCCATGCTATCGAGCCATTCATCGGCATAGAAGATTCCCTCGGTTCCCTTGAAGGGTCGTGGGTTCTGCTTCTTGAAACTCTCAATATCGCCCACCTTGACAATATGATCCCCATTAATTTAAATGGCCTTAATGTTACATAAATTAATCCTTAGATTTATGTTTACCTTGGCAGGCCTTGGTTCACGTTGAGCTGCTTCTCCTCTCTCCAGTGCAGCCATAGCCACACTATGGGCATTCTCCATGCCTTCTCTCATAATCGCCGTCTGCCTGCGATGAGCTTCAGCTTGAGTTCTCTGGGCTTCTAGCACTCCTCGTAGCAGACCTATGAGGTCGGTGGGGTCCACAGGTACCGGTGGGGCAGCTGGAGTGGGTACTACCACAGGGGGTGGCATCTCCGTCTGGAAAGATGATATATCCGCCGTTGTATTATGGGGACGGTCGACCAGCTGCCGAGGTGTAGGATCCGGACTTGGTTAGGGAGGTAGGGTATGATAGGGTGAAGGTACCCCATCGCCAGCAGGGTTGGTCTTGTCAGTGGCCATTCTCTGGAAGGTTTAGGATATAAACATAAGCAAGGTAGCCTACCAGTCTATAACAAGCAAAAATATTTATAATATATAACGGTCCTATGTTGTGACAAATTAATGTTCTAAATGTTTCTAGATGTTTTCCTAAGTTGTTGATCTGACCTGCATGGGCCACCACTAAAAACATGTCACGACCCGGTCCCAATTTCTTGGGTCGAATCGGATCATGTCCAGCCTCCACCGTTGTTGAGACGGCGGCAGTAAGTTGTATCACTCATGCAGGTAATCAACAACACAGACTAATTGCCACAACTTTAATATTTCGATAATTAAAACTTGTCCAAACACAAAGTTTTCAATACAACCCACAACTGAAATAAAATAATTGTCTTTCACAATAACATAAACTGAAAATAAAACTAATTGGAAATCTCCTCATCATCATCCCCTGGTAGAACAGCCAGGTACAGCTTAGGATCATAGTAACTACTAATCAGTAGCTCTGCATCATCAATAGGACCTAAAAATATAGTCTCCAGTCAGGAGGGATCAAAGTACAATTCATGATATTTTAACAATTGAAATAATAATGGAATTATGCACTTTTAAACAGTTTGAAATAAATAGTTTTCCAGCAGTTAAAACAGTATGATGTGAATAGGCAATGAATATGACCGGATTGGGTTGTACAGTTGTATCCTATTGATACGATATGGCTTATCCCCGTGTGTATGAGGAGTAAGCTAACACAGTCATTATACTATTTTGGATGTGGTCATACTCATTACACTACTCCCCCAGTACCCAACAGTTAAACAGTCAATGCTCTCAAGAGTTCCGTGTTGCCTCGTGGTTTAAATTTGCAGTAAAACTATTACTAAATAATTGTAAACTACCACAAACTGTACTTGCCTTGGTTTGACTGGAATGAGGGTAATGACTCCGAGATGAATTTCAGACTTGTCTTCGAAATCCTACAATCGAGAAGTCGGTCTTAGATTTCCAAAGTTGCCATACTAGATGTGCTAGTTTCAATCTCTAATTTGTCCTAATCAATTTAAATTCTTTATTTATACTAACACAAACACAAATCGATTATCTAATGCGTTACATTCAATTATGAGGGAAAGATAATTTATATTTAATTTCGGAAAAACTTTGTATTTATCGGTTTATTGGCAAAACTTGGTATTTTATAATTAATATAATAAAACTACATTTTTCTTTAAATGAGAAGAACATGAATTTCTAAAACGTTATAATTATTTATCATTCCTAAATTTTACGTTTTCGAACAAAATTAGAAAAAATACAAATACATTACTAGCTATTACAAAATTTACAGAAAATAAATGGACTTATGCCCTTTACAGACCATTTTACATGAATTAAAATAAGAAGGAAAATATTAGTTAGTCCCTAAAAATTCTACAATTTTAATTACAAAATAAAACTAATAATAAATTAAATAATGAGTCTCAGATATTGGTCCAATCATCATATAGGCTAATGTCTCAACGTCCGGGCGAAACCGGTTTCGTTTGCACTTAGCCAGGGCCCATTGACCAATACGGTCGTCGCCCAAAATTTCCAAAATAACATTCTTTCCCGAAAAACCATTTTAAAATAATTAAATTTTATAGAAAAATCCGGCAGCACTTCCTCTATTTTCGGTCAACCCAAAAATTGGAAAGTGTGCCATAAACACCATTTATAAATCCCAAACCAGGGAATAACCACTAAGAAATTATTTCCACCATTAATATTAAAATCCGAGAATAATATCGAACCCGAGCATGTTTTCGGTATTCAAAAGAAACCCGAAAATTCTACAGAACCCAAAAATATCACAAAACAAAGATAAAGAATATATCCGAAATCAACTCGGAATTTCCGAGAAGCCATAGGGACAAAATCCACAGAACCCAATAGTTTCGGAAATTCCGAACAAATCAACAGAAATCAAATTCTCCAACCACAGCACAACCAAAGAAGACTTTGGAAATTTTTTCGAAATCGAACTCAACTAAACCGAATCCCGCAACAGGATCGGAGACCATATCATCATCGACACACGGGAGGGACGAACTACTATGATTATCAGAGATTGCCCAAATCCTTTGGTCGGGGAGCCATGGGATAAATCTCGGGAATGAAATCGGAAATGCTAGACAGCGGGATCGGGGTCGGGAACTCGGAGAAGCGTCGTGGAGCTCGGGAAGCTCTGGCCCGGAGGGGACAGCGCCGAAAAGCCGCACGGAGGGTGGCCCTGGTCGGGATCGGCCTGGGTGGCCGCGGCAAGGGTCAGGGTGGAGGGACGCCGACGTCGGGCCGTCAGCGGGGGCTGGCACGGAGCTGCTGAGGACGGTCGCGGGGACCGAGGAGACGGCAGCGAGGTCGCCGCTCGGAGAGCTCCGCCTGGGCAGTAGCTGCGGCCAACGGAGCTTAGGTCGGGTCACCGAATTTGGAAATTAGGGCACGGTTTGAGGATGGGGTGGTGGTGAGTGATGGAAGGAGAGGAAGGGGGTTTATATATAGGAGAGGAGAAGAGAGGTTACGGGAGAGGAGGGGGCGGCCGTTCGGGGAGGCCGGCGGTCGCCGGTGGCGGCGGGCGTTTGGGAAGGAAAGCGAGGGGTCGGGTGAGTAAATGAAAAAGTAAGTAATGAATGAAAAAGTTGTTCTTCCTAAACGTAATGTGCTGGAATGAGCAAAATAGGTTTCTAATGTTTAGTTTAGATAAGTTAGTTTGGACTTGAATGGGGACTTTGTTATACGAAAGTAGTTGTGAGCACTGGACCATACTAAGTTGAGTTGGATCCAGATATTTGTGTGCAGTATTGGGTTATGGGCTGTTGGCCTTAACATATAGGTTTTGTTGTTAAGAAAAAATTTCTTTTCTTTATAAATACTAGAGTAATTCAAAAATAAATTTGTGCTCGGAAATGGGTTCGGGACAGGGCCACACAACGAAAAATCCAATATTTTAAAAAAGAATAATTTTAACCTAACTAAAATAAACACGATATTAATTAATTAGAAAATTACGGGTTTTGACAAAAATCTAAAATTTCCAAAAATAATAATTTTCTAAAAATGCATTTCTTAAATTAACAATTTAATAATGATATTAATAATTAGCTAATTAAACTAAAAGTTACGGGTTTCACATAGTAGCAATTTTATAAAAGTTGGTTATACATATATTATATATATCTTTAATATTTTAAATAATATTTGATTTCGAAGTATGTCAAATAATTTACTTAAAAATATCTTAGTCGACTTTTGGGGATATTTGGGCTATATATATTTGAGTGTAAATATATTCGTAATGGACAGACACAGTATTTTGTCTGTACACCCAGAGTTGTTATTTACAAATTTTAGCATTTAGGATTTAATAAAAAAATATTAGTTAATCCTTGTTATATTATTCTGTAAATATGGCTTATATATTTATAGGTGTATATATATATATATATATATATATATATATATATATATATATATATATATATATATATATATATATATATATATATATGTGTGTGTGTGTGTGTGTGTGTGTGTGTGTGTGTGTGTGTATGAATATATAAATAAATATTAAATATGTATATGTGTATGTATATGTATATGTATATGTGTATGTATATATATATATATATATATATATATATATATATATATATATATATATATATATATATATATAAAATATATATATATATATATATAAATATATATATATATATATAAAATATATATATATATATATATATATATATTCTTTTTTTTTCTTTTTCTATTTATTTTTCTATTTCATATATATAGAAAAATAGCAGCACAGCCTGGCCCGGCCAGGTTAGCCTAGTCCCGGCCCAGCTAATCCCTGCTAAACCCCCTACAGAGCAGGCCCTAGACCCCCCATTCGACTCTGTTACACAACAGTATATATACTCGATAGATCAAAATCGAGAGAACTAGGAAAACCCTAGCCGTGCGACCACCCAGCATCGACGCAGCCACCCCGGGCTTTCGCGCACGCGTGCAGCCACGGCGCCGTCGTCGTGGTGGCCGACCGCCGGCCAAACGCGCGGCCTGTAAGGCCGTAACAGCAGCAGCAACCACGCCGATTGTGTTACGATTTTCTTCCACCCCGCTCCACCATTTTTCGATCTACTTGAACAGGTACGAAGTTAACCTATCCCCCTTCAACCCCATAGGATAGTTTCGAAGTGAATCGAATCGAATTCGACTAGAAATTCGACCCAGAAGTGAAGAAAAACTATTTCGAAATGAAACAGGATACTAGTTCATGGACCCGTTTTAGAAGGCGATTAATCGTCGTTCCATCGACAGTTTTAGAAAAGTCCCTGAACAAATTCGTAGACAACATATACACGATTAAAACACCGCAGTTAGATTTATTTTTGGGTTATTGTACAGAGAATTATCCATTGTTAAAAATCAAAAAAAATATATTTTAAACGGAAGATTTTTAGAAAAACCAATCGATACGACGCGCGTCCCGCCAATCCGGGCGACATGGTCGCGAACCGAAAGCATCAAAAGGTGCGTAATGGCTTCGTGGACGTGTGGGCTTTGACGAAATTCAAATTGGTTGTGTGTGCGCGACGAGTTTGATGCGTATCCGTCGAAATTTACCGTATCGGCCTCTGTGCAAATTTCCCAATTATTTTGTGCATGTTCGTCAGATCGAGACGAAACTTGGGCCAACAGGACCGTATCATTTTTCTGGTCCTGTATGCCAAGTTTGGTCCAATTCTGAGACAATTGATCGGATCGCCATTTTGCAGGCCCCACGGTCCGACTCAACGGGCAATTTTGTGCACGGCCCGTCGAAATCCAACTTTGGACATACGATTGGGTTTGTATCGAAAAACCGAACCTGTTGACATATAGTTTGATGACTTTAGATATCGTTGACTCTGGCACGCTTTTCGGTGCAAAGCGGGTCCAACGACGGACACCGTTTTGACCTAAAATTGTCGTTTAGCCCCTGTATCCAGAATTGGACTTAAAGATAGGCAATTCTAGCTAATTTGACTATTCTGAGAACGTTGGTAATGTTTATTTCAGCATTCGGAGACTTTTTGCATGTGTTGACTTTATTGACTCATCTGATGTGGTTGTACTATCGGTTTCACCAGCTAAGGACCTCAAGCAAGTGCACTTTCTGATTGCTTTCGATTCATTGTAGTCTTTTCATTTCATGTTTATACATATGTCTTGCTACTTGTTGACACGCTCGTCACACGGAGTAGTCGGGAGGAAAAATATCTTAGTAGACGTGTGGACTACCAGAACTATCCCAATATGTCTAATCTTGAATGATAGCAGCTGCACACGACACGTACAGGGTGCCGTATTTACCCCTAGCCGTTCACATGTTGAAAAGGATATTTCAAACCACATAAATAGTTGTCTTTTATTTGTTTTTCTTGTCTTCTTCACAACTTGTCATGTCCTCAGTTACTTTCTAGTTTTCATCTCTCATATGTTATTTTCATGTCTTATAATTCTATTATGTTCTCGCATTGCCGTCGGTTTGTGTGCTTGTTCCATTCTTGACTGAAAACCAATATTTTTCAAGTTAGCTGTGGCTACACTTAGTTTTAGGAGATACGGATGTACTTGCAGACAGGAACCTAGAAATAGATAGCAGTTGTATCATTTTTATTAATTATAAAATCTTGTATTTTCTTTAATTATATATGTTGTAAATGTTGTAACAAATTTAGAAATGTGAATGAGCAGCAAATGTTATATTTTGTGATTTAGAGCATCTTGGCCATGACAACGTTCTACCGCTGACTTTGCGACGTAGGCTGGCTTGGACACGTCTCGTATCCGAAAAGCGGGTGCAGGTCGTGACAGAGTCAGAGGCGATGCTAGTTTTGAATAGTTCCGCAAGAATCTTCGGTAGTAGCCTGCTAAGCCCAGGAAAATCCGAATGTCACTAGCCGAGGTAGGTCGTTTTCAATCTACCACCGCTTCAATCTTCTTTTTGGTCCATCGCGACGCCTTCAGCAGAGATTACATGTCCGAGGAATGTTACACTACTCATCCAGAACTCGTATTTACTCCGCTTGGCATATAATTTGTTTTCACGCAGAGTCTGCAATACCGCCTTCAAGTGTTCTGCATGCTCTTCTCGATTCTTTGAGTAGATAAGGATATCGTCGATAAACATGACTACGAATTTATCAATTTGGGTCGGAAAACTCGATTCATCAGATCCATGAAAGCGGCTGGAGCATTCATCAAACCGAACGACATGACTAGGAATTCATAATGACCATATCGAGTGCAGAAGGCAGACTTCGATACGTCATCAGACTTGATCTTCAACAGATGATAGCCTGAACGAAGATCGATTTTTGAAAATATTGACGCGCCTTGCAGTTTGTCAAACAAGTCATTGATTCGTGGCAAGAGATATTTGTTATACACGGTCGCCTTGTTGAGTTCACAATAGTCGATGCCTAGCCACATCGATCCTTCCTTCTTTTTCATGAACAGTATGGGAGCTCCCCACGGAGAGACGCTAGGGCAAATAAATCTACGGTCTAGCAACTCTTGTAATTGGACCTTCAGTTCCTTCAGTTCTGCTGGAGCCATTCGATAAGGCGCTTTTGATATCGGCCGTGTATCCGTGAAGGTGCCGATGCTAAATTCTATTTCTCGATCCGACGGCATCCCGGACATCTCGTCAAGGAAAACGTCGAGAAAATCTGCCAAAACTTTAGTCCGTATCTTGTCTGCAATATCCTTCCTTGTATCTCGAACTAATGCCAAGTATCCCGCACAGCCGGAACATAATATACGCCTCGTCGAGATTGCCGATACCATCATTGCCGTCTTTGAGATCATACCGCACGAATATGAGAACTCTGTCTCGCCAGGAAGACGAAACACCACTCTCTTCTCCGCGCACTCGATTGTTGCATGACAAGCGCCCAACCAATCCATGCCCAAAATTATGTCGTACACTTTGATGTCTAGTACGACGGCTTCCAAGGATAGATTTCTTCATCCGATACAAATATGGCCATTCCTACAAATAAAATTCACAGAAATATCGACTCCCGATGGAGTGCTAACGCTAATATTCATATCTAGTGATTGCATGGTTATTTTATTTTCTTTCGCATAATCAGCAGATATAAAACTATGCGTTGCACCCGAATCGAATAGAACCCGAGCAGATATATTTTTGTAGAGTAATATACCTATTACAACAGTATCGGATGCGAACGCCTCGTCCCGAGTTAATGCATAAACTCGGCCTTGAGCTTCATGTCATTGATTCTGCAGGTTCACGGGCACCGCATTTGTGCCTTGTAGTGTTGGCACTTTATACTGATTCAGAAAGTTCCTGGGTGGGTTGTGTTGATTCGGAACATTTTTCTGACAATATGTAGCTATATGGCCTACCTCGCTATACTTGTAGCAAGTTCTCATGACACAATCGGTTGTTCGGTGCCTACACCTACTTTACCTATTACAGTATTGTCATGCCCCGCTCCCGCAGGAGCGATCGTCCTCGCTAAGGCATGATGCCGCACGGGCCTAGGTTGCGCCCGTGCAAGGCTATGTCCAGAAACGGTCGATTTGAGCTAGGCCACAGAGTCGCACAGAGTGTCCCCATTTGCAGCGGAAAGTAAATGAACACAAATTGAAAGCAAATTCAACTCTTTATTGATATTCAAGAAGTTTACAAGCGGCGCTAGGCCGATATTACAAATCGCTCAAGCTCTCTCTCTCTGAAACATAAAAGGCGTGCCAAGTGGCTTACAAGATGGAATGATTCATGGCAATGTTCCGATACATTATGTCCTGTATAGGGTGCTTCAGCTCCTTGCAACACTCCAAGGCTCCAGAGATAGCTCTGCGCCTTAGCACGTTCGATGGAAGCTCCGCACCCGCCGACGTCTCCTGCATCCTGCAAGCAGACTGTGGGGTTATCAGTACATGGTTATGCACTGGTGGGGAGGCTAGCTCGCCCACAACGCTATCATTATCAAACACGTTCCATTTACTTTTGTGCATCTCTATCATTCATTATCTTTCTAATCTTGCCTTAGGGTCAATTTCATGGCATATTCCATAACCTATCTCGTGTTGTCGAACTCAAGTGTCGTATGAAAATATATACACAACTTACCCATACTTACCGTCCGGCCTTCCCTGTCCAAAGTAACCAAGTTAGTCAACAATTCAATATGAACTTTTTGATGCCATGTGCGTGTCCCTGCCTCAGGTTCTAGCACGTCGTAAGCACGTTATCTAACTCACTTGCATGAATTTCTCATTATCATTTGGTGTGTTATATTTCAAGCATATTCATAAGGCACTTCATTTTGTTAACTTAGATTACTTTGATTTCAATGCAAGGACTTGCACGTGGATTACCACCAGCAAAGCCCACTAAATTTATATGCATCGGTCGCTGGCATCACAAGCCAATTTGGACATGTTCTCCCCTTGGTATTTCTCACCTATCGAAGCGTGCGGCTGGAACACCTTGATAGTCTCTTTGAAATACCCCGCACTTACGTTTCCAGTGGTGGCCAAGCCTGCACCCCGGTTGTCCGTAAGCCCCTTTGATTCCGCCTAGGCCGGCATATCCCCCCTTTGATCATGCCGCAGAATCCCTTTTCTTTACGGTCACAGCATTCGCCACCCCTCGCTCGTGCCGTTTGTCCACGACCATTTCGTATTAACTTGTCCTTTTTAACTTAACGGCTGTTTCTGAGCCGTAGGCTAACCCTTAGCCTTTATGCGTTATCGACCAGGTTGGCGTCCGTGCAGCGCGGGTAGCGAGCCCCGCTGCACGTGCCCGTCACACCTGTCGCTAACCATTCTTTCCTTTCTTTCTTTCTTTCACTTGTTCGTTCGTTCATTGATTCATTCACATATTCATTCATTCATTCGTTGATTCATTTATTCATTCACTTATTCACTCATTCTTTCATTCATACATTATGCAACTCCCCATACGGGAGTCGCCTTGGCGACCCTTCGGTCCCATAGTCTTTTAATGTTGCTATACTCTACTCGGAACGACTATGTTGATAGCCTTCCCATTTTATTGTTGCAAACCATTCATTGTTTCATTATTGAACGCGTAAGGTACTCGAAAGTAAGCTTGTGCCTTAGCACGAGTGTGGAGCGCAGTGCGAGAGTTCTCATATTTTCCATGTTCCTTTCCATATTCTATACAAGCATATAAGATGGGATTAATCCCTTAGCTAGGTGCGTTGGGTCATTTATTAGCATGCGCGGTGTTATCGCCTAGCGATTTCAGTGATAGTGTCCGTATTATTATGTGTCTAGGCTAAGCAAAGACGGGTTCATCGGAGCCACCCACCTTAGCGATGTTTGCATCGGCCGAGCGATACTCCGAGCGCGCCTTTGATAGTCTAAGTCTGGATTCATCTTTGACGAGCCATTATAAGTCTTGCATCGATTCGCATCGATACTTCATCGGGTCGAAGCAACTCTTCGGGTCGATGGCTCGTTTTGAGTCGTTGTACTTGCCGTTTGAATCGGCGTTCCGCTAGGGCGGAGCGGGTCACTACATAATACACCACTCAAAACAAGTCTTTTCCTCGAGACTTCCTGAGTGTAGGTCATCCTTCCGTTCCTTAACTCGGATCGTGTGCGCATCTTAGGCAATTTCCTATCGAATGGCTTTATCGTTCGATGGCATCGAACGGTACTCGGTTTCTTTCTAAGTTCCGTGTCGCATACGTTTGGTCGATTTTTATTGAATTACCTTTCATTCATTTTAGAGTTGATGGTACTTATTCAATTGTCGTATTTTTTTGACTTGGTTGCTATTTCGATGTATCATGGGACTGAAACGGTCGCACGAGGTGCGTTGTAATTCGTCAAATGCGAGTGTCATAGGCTGAGGCAAACTCACTTTCGTTTATGCGCATCGCAACACCCACTTGCAGCTGCATTCGAGTTCATCATATCGCTGATTTTGGATCGTGCACGTATCCAAGGCGTCCCTCGAATACGTACATTTCAACCAAGCTTAGCGACTAGCGAAGTCGGACAAGCTACTCGTGATAGTTTTGATTTGTCGATCGCTTTGCTAACTTCGATTTAAAACCGAACTCATCTGTGTATCACATATCGTTTATCTCGGTTCTCGAGATGATTCGATTCGCTTCTCAAGCGTTATTGTCCACGAAATCAGTTTTGATTTCTTCTTAGCGGGGTCGACCAAGTCTGAGTAACTTTCGTCCGATTCAAGACCAAGCAATGCAGCATCATCGAGTACGTCTTCCGATCAGTGATTCAATTCGTTATCCCAACTTGCGCATCATCCAATCCTACCATTTCACTTCGTTTTGGGGCCAATCTCGCCGTCGTTCACGCACACTCCCAGTTCCCTGTCCTACTCTAAGTCTTGTTGCCCCAAGTCTATCGTCCGTCCAGACGATATTGTAAATGACATCACACAGGTTCAATCACTCGGCATAGGGTCGTCCGCCTATCCGCTAGGTCAGCTCACAGGGTCATAGTTACAAGACAAGTCCGTGGCTCATCGTGTAAAGTCGTTGCACGACGCTCGTCCCAAATCCTATGGTCAAACCATTTGCTCGCTTGTACGAGAATTTCTACCCAAGTTTGTTTCACTCAAATTTCTAAACATCGAACATGATCACCTAATTCACATCGAGACTTACATTGCACATATTCAATTCCGTTCAATCACCAGTTCTAACCAATTCATGTATTCGATCACGAGGTCATCCAGTTCGACAATACATTGCACCCCAATCTCACACGAGCTCGATTATCCACGGCGGTTCATGAATCACCATGCAATGCTCCCGCGGAATAATCATTCTCATCGGGGCGTAACTTTTGTTTGAGTTTTAGACTAACCCATTCTCGATACGCGGATTGGACCTACTCAATCCTCAAGTTCAATCTTTCAAGCACATAAATTCATTCTCGAGTCCACCTTCGCGTCAAACCACAAGTCGAAGCAATCAGATTACCACACCATCCAAGTTCAATCACTCCCGCTGTATGAATCACCATATCAGCGCTCACGCAGAGTGATCGTCATAATCCGGCACAACGCATGTGCGAGGCTGGAGTTGCGCTCACATAAGACAAGAACGTCAACGTTGTGGTTGTCAACGAAGCAAATCCAAGCATTCACATTTTCATCCAAGCCAAATCAATTTGATAGTCTAACCGTCATGCGTTCAACTAGAAAATCCTCGAGCCAAGTCTATCTTTTCCTCGACACATTTTTAACAACCCAAGTATAGCATCCAACGGAACAATGACATTTGTACGACCGTTATTCGCCGAGTCAGATTGCCCCCGAGTTATCGCATATCGATCTTTGATACGCCTCAATACCATCGACGATATGCGTAACCTGACGATCTTCCTTTGCAACCAATTTCGAGTCGTACGACTGATGCTATTGTCCGAGTTGGATATTCCACAATTTCCTCGATATTCAAGATCAAGTTCGATCGCTATTCCTCAAGCTCGTTTCAAGATCGTTGTTCAAAACTCAAGTCACATTTCATTTGAATCAATCCCAAATCGTACGCGCGATCCTCTAAGTTTCCTCGATCAAGACTATTCACTTTCTAACTCGCGTTGCCCATTGACAAGTTGTCCAAACGACATCTCGTTCGGGACATTCGAGGTCACGACCAACTAAGCGTGATGCATTCAAAGTCTTTGCGCGATCGCATCGCCTCGCCGACATACTCGTTCTATCCATAAATCCTTTAGTCTCGCTCGAACAATTTCTATGTCGTCCATATACCACTCAGGGTTCGAGCCACTCGACTAATCGTCGACACTCATTCTTATTCTTCCTCGAACCTATCACATACACCACTCGGATTCAAGCCATACGATCTAGTCCTCAATTACGTTCGTGTCATGCGCTAAGACATCCTGCAGATTCGTTCGACGAATCTCTAGCGTAATCGCTCACGTCGCCTCGACGTACTAAGTCGTTCGCACTAATTCTCAAAATCCAAGCCAATCTTTTTGGTACGCCTAAGCGTTAACTCGATAGCGTTCCTATCGATATACACTCTAAGTGTAGCTTCGTTCCCGACCGAGCGGTACTTGATATCGCTCGCAACTCGATTGCACCCAAAGTCGAGGTGCACGACACGCGAACTAAGTTGTGCCACATAACCATCCCGTACGGACTATATTCACGTTTGCACGCTAACTTGCTAGGTCGACGCAAGACTAATCAGGCACGCACGCGACATGTTAACTTAGCATGTGTTCTCTATCGAGTCAAATTTAACATCGTTCGACCCAAAGGCCGTCGCCTATCGATCCCGTTAAACCGAGCACTCGTACGAGCTTTTGAAAGTATTAGACTTATTGTATGGAACATCCCAAGGCACAACGAGAGAGAGCGCATACTTCTTTTGTATCCAACGAGCTTTCAAAACTGAGAAAATCGAAAAGAAGTCCAAGGACGTGAAGCCGTGCTCTGATACCAATCTGTCACGCCCCGCTCCCGCAGGAGCGATCGTCCTCGCTAAGGCGTGATGCCGTACGGGCCTAGGTTGCGCCCGTGCAAGGCTATGTCCAGAAACGGCCGATTTGAGCTAGGCCACAGAGTCGCACAGAGTATCCCCATTTGCAGCAGAAAGTAAATGAACACAAATTGAAAGCAAATTCAACTCTTTATTGATATTCAAGAAGTTTACAAGCGGCGCTAGGCTGATATTACAAATCGCTCAAGCTCTCTCTCTCGGAAACATAAAAGGCGTGCCAAGTGGCTTACAAGATGGAATGATTCATGGCAATGTTCCGATACATTATGTCCAGTATAGGGTGCTTCAGCTCTTTGCAATGCTCCAAGGCTCCAGAGATAGCTCCGCGCCTTAGCACGTTCGATGGAAGCTCCGCACATGCCGACGTCTCCTGTATCCTGCAAGCAGACTGTGGGGTTATCAGTACATTGTTATGCACTGGTGGGGAGGCTAGCTCGCCCACAACACTATCATTACCAAACACGTTCCATTTACTTTTGTGCATCTCTATCATTCATTGTCTTTCTAATCTTGCCTTAGGGTTAATTTCATGGCATATTCCATAACCTATCTCGTGTTGCCGAACTCAAGTGTCGTATGAAAATATATACACAACTTACCCATACTTACCGTCCGGCCTTCCCTGTCCAAAGTAAACCAAGTTAGTCAACAATTCAATATGAACTTTTCGATGCCAAGTGCGTATCCCTGCCTCGGGTTCTAGCACGTCGTAAGCACGTTATCTAACTCACTTGCATGAATTTCTCATTATCATTTGGTGTGTTACATTTCAAGCATATTCATAAGGCACTTCATTTTGTTAACTTAGATTACTTTGATTTCAATGCAAGGACTTGCACGTGGATTGCCACCAGCAAAGCCCACTAAATCTATATGCATCGGTCGCTGGCATCACAAGCCAATTTGGACATGTTCTTCCCTTGGTATTTCTCACCTATCGAAGCGTGCGGCTGAAACACCTTGATAGTCTCTTTGAAATACCCCACACTTACGTTTCCAGTGGTGGCCAAGCCCGCACCCCGGTTGTCCGTAAGCCCCTTTGATTCCGCCTAGGTCGGCATATCCCCCCTTTGATCATGCCGCAGAATCCTTTTTCCTTACGTTCACAGCATTCGCCACCCCTCGCTCGTGCCGTTTGTCCACGACCATTTCGTATTAACTTGTCCT
Source organism: Iris pallida (assembly GCA_029216955.1). Taxonomy (NCBI): domain Eukaryota; kingdom Viridiplantae; phylum Streptophyta; class Magnoliopsida; order Asparagales; family Iridaceae; genus Iris; species Iris pallida. The sequence goes on along the minus strand of JANAVB010044818.1, from coordinate 2,415,459 downwards.
TTTTAACTTAACGGCTGTCTCTGAGCCGTAGGCTAACCCTTAGCCTTTATGCGTTATCGACCATGTTGGCGTCCGTACAGCACGGGTAGCGAGCCCCGCTGCACGTGCCCGTCACACCTGTCGCTAACCATTCTTTCCTTTCTTTCCTTCTTTCACTTGTTCGTTCGTTCATTGATTCATTCACATATTCATTCATTCATTCGTTGATTCATTCATTCATTTATTCACTCATTCTTTCATTCATACATTATGCAACTCCCCATACGGGAGTCGCCTTGGCGACCCTTCGGTCCTATAGACTTTCAATGTTGCTATACTCTACTCGAAACGACTATGTTGATAGCCTTCCCATTTCATTGTTGCAAACCATTCATTATTTCATTGTTGAACGCGTAAGGTACTCGAAAGTAAGCTTGTGCCTTAGCACGAGCGTGGAGCGCAGTGCGAGAGTTCTCGTATTTTTCATGTTCCTTTCCATATTCTATACAAGCATATAAGATGGGATTAATCCCTTAGCTAGGTGCGTTGGGTCATTTATTAGCATGCGCGGTGTTATCGCCTAGCGATTTCAGTGATAGTGTCCGTATTATTATGTGTCTAGGCTAAGCAAAGACGGGTTCATCGGAGCCACCCACCTTAGCGATGTTTGCATCGGCCGAGCGATACTCCGAGCGCGCCTTTGATAGTCTAAGTCTGGATTCATCTTTGATGAGCCATTATAAGTCTTGCATCGATTCGCATCGATACTTCATCGGGTCGAAGCAACTCTTCGGGTCGACGGCTCGTTTTGAGTCGTTGCACTTGCCGTTTGAATCGGCGTTCCGCTAGGGCGGAGCGGGTCACTACAAGTATTGTCCGCCATGGCCCCCGTTATCAAATGTGTTCAGACGTTTTGATATTTCCGATCCCCCGGCGTCGTTAAGACGCTTGTTGAAGTTGTTACGGATGACAGGCATAGCTCTTTGCGACATACGGCCAAAGATAGGCTCACTATCGTGAGCGGCATCGTAGGATTCGTGGTAGGGTCAATACCTTTGATTCATGATGTCCCTTCGCAGTTCGACATTTAGGCCTTGTTGAAAACGTTCGTACCAGGCTTCCTTGTTGGGCAGTGTCATGACCCGTACCCGCTTTTCGGATACGAGACGTGTCCAAGCCAGCCTACGCCGCAGAGTCGGCGGTAGAACGCTGTCAAGCCCGCAAGAAATAAATGCTCAAAATATCATATTTGCTGCTCATCCACATTTCTAAATTTATTACAATATTTACAACCTTTATATTTAAAGAAAGTACAAGATTTTATAATTAATGAAATTGAATACAACTGCTATCTATTTCTAGGTTGACCTCAGCATACCCAAGCCTTCCTAATGCTAAGAGTGATCGCAGCTAAACCTGAAAATTTTTGGTTTCCAGTCTGGAATGGAACAAGTACACAAACCGACGGCAATACGAAAATACAATAGAATTAACAAGACATGAAAATAACATATGAGATATGAAAACTAGAAAGTACTGATGACATGGCACGGTGGAGAAGAAAAGGAAAAAAATAAAAGACATCTACCTATTTGGTGTGAAATATCCGTTTCGACATGTGAACGGATAGGGGGTAAATCCGGCACCCTGCATGTGTCGTGTGCAGCTGCTATTCTCCACGAAAGACACGTGAGATATTTCTGGGTAGTCCACATGTCTATTAAGATATTTCCCCTCCCGACTACTCCGTGTGACGAGCGTGTCAACAAGCAGCAAGATATATGTATAGACATGAAATGAAAAGACTACTATGAATCGAAAGCAATCAGAAAGTGCACTTGCCTGAGGTCCTTAGCTGGTGAAACCAATATTACTATACCACTCAATAAGCCACAATCAGTCAACACATGCATAAGTCTTCAGATGCTATAATAAATAGCACCAACGTTCTCAGAATAGTCAAATTAGCTAGGATTGCCTGTCCTTAAGTCCAATTCTGGACACAGGGGCAAAACGATAATTTCGGATAAAAATGATGTCCGCCGTTGGACCCGCTTTGCACCAAAAAGCGTGCCAGAGTCAATGGTCTCTAAAGTCGTCAAACTATATGTCAACAGGTCCAGTTTTTCGATACGAACCCAACCGTATGTCCACAGTTGGATTTCGGCGGGACGTGCACAAAATCGCCCGTTGAGTCAGACCGTGGGGCCCACAAAGCGGCGTACGATTCAACTGTCTCAGAATTGGACCAAACTTGGCATACAGGACCACAAAAATGATACGGTCCTGTTGGCGCAACCTTCGTCTCAATCTGACAAGCGTGCACGAAGTAATTAGAAAACTTGCATAAAGGCCGATACGGTGAATTTCGACGGATACGCAACAAATTCGTCGCGCACACGCGACCAATTTGAATTCCGTCAAAGCCCACACGACAACGAAGCCGTTACGCACCTTTCGATGCTTTCGGTTCGTGACCACGTCGCCCGGATTGGCGGAACGCACGTCGTATCGGGTCAAATTCTAATTTTTGAAAAACAGTTTTAGCAATTTTTTTCCAGTTTTTGAGTCGATTTATCTTAGCATCTACTGACTATAAAAATAATCTATAAACAGGGTTTGAATGCTGGTTAGGTTGTCTATAGGTGCCTTTAAATAGGTTCCAAGGTTTCGCACTGGATCGACCAGAAACGGCCTTCCAAACGGGGCATTGGGACTGGATTCATGTTCTGTGTTTGACCAGTTTTTCTCAAACTTTGAATCAATCATCTGTCCAATATAAAGTATATAAATTCGATCTAATTGAGAGGAGATAAACTCGTATGGGCTGGGGACATACCCGAGAAAAACGGCTCGCGAAACTATTGAACGATCGTCGAGAAACAACGCCGTGAAGTAGGGTCGTCGGTTTCCTTCGCTGCTGTTGCTTGGCCTGTGTATCCGTGCGCTCTGGCGCGCGCGCGTGGCTCTCTGGCCGCCGTCCGGCCGCGCACGGCGGTGGCGCCGACGGCGGATAGCCGCCAGGACGTCGAGGGATGGGGCGCGGCTAGGGTTCGTGGGTTCTCACGATTTCTCTCTGACTCTCGGCTCTCTATATTATATATACGATATATATATAAACTAAAGCTAAAACTTCCTAAGGGGCTCGGGATGCATGGGCTGGCTGGGACTTTGTACAAGAGGGGTCGGCTAGTTTAGCTTTTGGGGGCCACTGTTCCCGCAAGGAACAGTGTGCATGGCCCAATATCTTTTATTTATTTATTAATATATATATATATATATATATATATATATATATATATATATATATATATATATATATATATATATATATATATATATATATTTTATATATATATATATATATATATATATATATATATATATATATATATATATATATATATATATATATATAAAAAATATATATATATATATATATATATATAAACATATACATTTGTATGTACCCTAAATAATTCCATATATATAAAAAAAATCGAGAAAAACCCCCAAAATAATTCTAAAATATTTAAATGAATATGATGTACAAATTTACCTAATATGATTATAACAAGGCTATTAGGTAAATTATTAAATAAAAGATAAGACTAGTGTTTAATATGAATACTGAAATTTTATATTAAATGAAAGTAATAATAGTAATAATAAATTTTTGATACCTTAATAACAAAACTAAATTGTAATCCTATAAAATCTATAAGCTCAATATTTAGATATATATTCTATAACACACACACGCTCTCACACTATGCAATTTTTATATATATATATATATATATATATATATATTATATATATATATATATATATACATATATATATATATATATATATATATATATATTAATAAAAAAAATATATTAATAACCAGAAAACTTATAAATTAAAATTATCCATAAATAATGTTAACTAAATAATATTTATAAAAATTATAAAAATTCACCATTCAAATAAAAATAAAAATATTTCAAAATTTCTGGGAAGAGGGGTTACAAATCTACCCACCTTAAATATAATTTCATCCTCGAACCTGGGAATGAGATCTCTTCTGACCTCCTGTCCTCGATACCAACCTCTGCTGGGTAAGCTCGTGCCTCCGAGCGGCCGTCAAAACAGCGTCAAACGTCTGGTAGTCGTGTCCCTCCACAAGCTGCAGTAGTTCCAAGTGAAGTCCCTGCTGGAACCTCATAGCTTTCTCTGGCTCTGTTGCCACCATTGCTGGTGCGAAACGGCACAATCTGCAGAACTCTGCTGCATACCCATCTACGGTCTTGCCTGCTTGCTTGAGACTGATGAACTTCTGCTGGAGCTCATATCGAGCTACTACGCCAAAATACTTGGCCTTGAATCTGTCACTGAAGGTGGTCCAACGAACAGGGCGTCTTATACCAACTTCTTCTGATGCCCACCTGTCGCGGGCAAGATCCTGAAGTACCAGTTTGACATGATCAACCTTCTCATCATCTGGAACCTTGGCTGCCATAAGAATGGCCTCAATGTCTTGAATCCATGCATCCGCAGTGATGGCATCCTCCGTGCCATCAAAATACCTCGGGTTCAAGCGACGAAACCTTCCTGATGCTCCCGAGTCAGCCCCGACACTCCTCTCAAGAGCTAACTGAATCCCTTGGTTCAGCAACACGTTCTGCTTCTGCTGCCGAGTTTGTTGCTGTTGGTTAGTGACAAGAAACCCCTGGATGATCTCCAGGAGTGCTACGACGTCTGGTACTGCCGTCGCTGCTGGTGCTGCAGGAGTTTCAATAACCTGCGGCTGCACTGCCTCTGGTTCCATTTCTGCTCGTGCCTGCACTGGAGAAGGTTCTCTCCCCTGTTGCTACCCAGTCGAGCCATGCTCTTGCTGCTCTTCCTCATGTGCCTCACCCGCTACTGAGAATGAAGCACCCCTATAGAGAAGAATATAAGATTATCAAGTCCGGACGAGGAAGATTTCGAGGATGCAAGTCAGGTTAGAGATCAAGGCAAGGACAGAGAATTCGAAACCGAATTTCAAGGGAAACAAGTTTTGATTGAGACTCCTAATAATTCACAATACCCCACAAGTCAGAAAATCAGACCTGCATGGGCCACCACTAAAACCTTGTCACGCCCCAGTACCGAAATACGGGAACGGACTAGGCCAGCTACTCCATATGAGGTACGTAACGTCATACGGCGATCGTGGCTGTCGAGAGACTAGGGGGTACATGCTACAATCAAGTCTCCTATGGTCCCACAGAGTTCTATGTCTCAATCAATCAAATCACATCAGCAAATAAATGAACATTAAAGATAAAGCAGTAAGGCGTCCCCGACGCTTCATCAAAATGATCATGAGAGACTAGCTTTATAATTTAGCTATCTTGGAGAGTCAGGAGTACAAAATTATACACAGCTGCAGTCTGTTTAATTACAATTCTGTACCGACATAAAATATCAAGTAATCCGGCTAACAGGTGCCGGTGGCTAAACGCCGCAAAAGTATAAGCAGGAGTGTGGAGAAGAAACCCACTCGAGTCCCCGAACCGCCATGCTCCTAGTATGCACCATGGATGTCAGGGAGGAAGATCGTGTCCTCCGGCTCTGCTACGGGATCTGGCCAGACAAAACCAGCGGGGTCAGCCCCGAATAGCAAGTACCGCCAAAGGGGCACAAGAGTTAAGATTAAAAACCCAGTTAAATAGAATGATTGATAATAGTAATACTTATGCTGCTATTATAGGGTAGCGCAACCTCCTCGAACCCATATGGCACCCTTACAACCAAACAAGGACAAAAGGTGCCGCATGGAGTCGGGACGTGTCGTACTCTATAACTTTCACATAAGTTAAAAGGTAAAAACAATAAAATCTCCTGATCGTGACTTCGGTCGATAGCCTATCGAAGCACAATAACCAACCCAACAATCAAACAAGAACATGGGTTGGATCATGTACCATGATAGTCCATGTTCCTCAGTCATTCACAGAAGTAGCAATTCACAATCAGAATAAGTCTTTCGTTCATAACTTCGGTCCACAGCCTATCATAGTACGATAACCAACCCAACAATCAAACAAGAACATGGGTTGGATCATGTACCATGACAGTCCGCTTCCCTCAGTTATTCACGGAAGGTAATAGGACACAAGCAAGTCGTTTTCACGGCCAATCAAGTCTACGAGTTTCTAGTGGGACGAGGTTATCCTCGCGTCATGTTATTAGAAAATCCTCAGATCGTTTCTTTCCAGCAAGGCTAGCCAACCCAGGGGTTCGCGTAGACAGGTATGATTGAGCACAGGTCCCTCGTAAGGCCACCTTGCCAAAACATATATTATATAGCAGGAATTAATCGGATACAGTCATCCACTCGTTGCAGATGACACAGTATCCGTGGAGACCAGCCGGCGCGTCAAGACAATATCTCAAGACGGCTGGTGTAACACGAGCTCGAGATTCTGCCCTCCCCATGCATCTAGTATATTTAGTTGCCTAGTTTAACCCTAGGTGAAATCTTGGACTCACATGCTGTGGCCTGCATGATTATCCTCCTAAAGTCGTACTTTAGTACGAGTACCCCAAAGAGGATCCATGTCAATCAGTAGGTCAACATGTTCTACCCTCCTTAGTGTAATGCATCATTGCAAATACGCCACGTGGAGTTACGAGTCTTTTGTCGAGCATGAACAAAAACTGGGACATTCAGGTACATGTATCAGGTTGGAACACTTTGTTCTCCGGGGTCACATTAGTGCTCATATCATGCTCGGGACAAAAGGCGTAAGGATATAAAATAGGCATATAATGTCTAATAAAATATCAAAAGCGTACGCACAAAAGCACGCACGCTCTAGGGGTGAAAAGTCACGTAGGCTCACTCAGGCTCACTCAAGGCAGCATGCGTGAAAAGTCACGCAGACTCAAGGAAAGAGCTGCGTGAAAAGTCACACAGGCTCAGGGAGAGAGCTGCGTGAAAAGTCACGCAAGCTCAAGGAGAGAGAGCTGCGTGAAAAGTCACACAAGCTCAAGGAGAGAGCTGCGTGAAAAGTCACGCAGACTCAAGGAGAGAGCTGCGTGAAAAGTCACGCAAGCTCAAGGAGAGAGAGCTGCGTGAAAAGTCATGCAAGCTCAAGGAGAGAGCTGCGTGAAAAGTCACGCAAGCTCAAGGAGAGAGAGCTGCGTGAAAAGTCACGCAGACTCAAGGAGAGAGCTGCGTGAAAAGTTACGCAGACTCAAGGATAGACACGCTTCCAACAGAAAGCGTGCTCAAACAGGAGCACACTGTTCACTGTCTTCTCCAAACAGCAAGAACACCATGGCTGAACCCAAACTTTAAAGCATCATAACTTGGCCATCCGAACTCCAAATCCAGATTTCCAAAGTTCCAACTTGGGTGAAACTGAATGCTCTTCCACATGGAAGCATCAAAAACCCATAAAATCCAACTAAAGTAGATCAAACCATGCAAAATCCGAAAATAATTAAAACCTAGATCTACAAAAATCAAAGCTTCAAAATAGAAATTTCCAAGTTCTAAACTAGTATAGATTGAGGAGAAGAACATGTTTTGGCAAATAGTTTTGTAAGAAATCATTGACAAAACTATGGATCCATCTCTTGAGCAAGTTGGTACTTGCCTTGGTTGATGGAGGAAATATTTGGTTGGTGGAGGAAGTAAATGAGAGGAGAGAGAATGAGAAGAGTTATATATATAGATCTTGGATCCATGGGTTCATGATGAACCAAAGGGTTTAAGATGAACCATTGGTGAACCAAGAATAGGTTACCCAAATGAGCCAAAACTGTAGGCCCTAATACAGAAAATAAATTAGGAAATAATAGTTTGTCAAATATTTTTGGGAAATGCATGAAGAAATACTGCATAATAAATATCGTATAAATACAGGGTAAATATAATTTTATCGGTTTACGTATTAAAATACGTATTCCAGGATCGGGGAGTGACATCTCTACCCTTCTTAGAAAAATTCTGTCCTCGGAATTCCAGCCAAGACAGGATAGTGAAATCAGGGCAAGCAAGGCATAATCATATATAAGTTAACTATCATAGCAGTTATTATCATACATCACAAAGTGCAAAACAAGCAGGTGCAGATAAGCATGGAATCGTGTCAATAAGGTGCAGAATATACCTTATTAGTCAAACAAATACTGATATCGAGATCTGATCTCGTCCTCGCGCTCCCAGGTTGACTCTCCCGGAGAGTGATGGTTCCAAGAAACACGGACTAGGCTTATCGTCCGATTCTTGAGTACCTTCTCTCGCCGGTCTAAAATAGATACGGGTTGTTCCTCGTAAGTTAGGTCAGTACCAATGACTAACTCAGAATGATCGAGGACATGACTCGGATCCGGGACATACCCACGTAATTGGGACACATGAAACACATCATGTATGCCAGTTAATGAAGGCGGAAGGGCAAGTCGATAAGCCACATCGCCTACCCGAGCGAGAATCTTAAAAGGACCAACATATCTTGGACTAAGCTTTCCTCGGGTTCCAAATCTGATGATACCCCGAGTAGGCAAAATCCGCAGAAACACTTGGTCGCCAACTCTGAACTCTAGAGGCCTACGATGCTGATCTGCCCAATGACGATGTCGGTCCTGCGCAACTCGAAGGCGTTCTCTGACCAACTTAACTATCTCCACAGTCTGCGTGATCATCTCTGGCCCCAACAGCTTCCGTTCTCCGACGTCGTCCCATGCCAAAGGGGACCTGTACTTTCTTCCGTACAATGCTTCGAACGGGGCCATCTGAATGCTAGCCTGATAGCTGTTGTTATAGGGAACTCTACTAGATGAAGGTGGTCCTTCCAAGATTTGCCAAAATCCAAGGTACATGCCCGTAGCATATCTTCTAACGTCTGAATGGTTCTTTCTGATTGCCCGTCGGTTTGTGGATAATAAGCAGTACTGAATCTTAACTTGGTTCCCAAACTTTGGTGTAAGCTCAGCCAAAAATGGGAAGTAAACCGCGTATCCCGATCTGATACTATACTAACTGGAACACCGTGCTGCCTTACTATCTGCTTCATGTACATTTCTGCTAACTGCTCAGTAGTCTGTCCAACTCGGAAGGAAAGAAAATGAGCGACCTTCGTGAGTCGATCTACTATTACCCAGACTGCATTCTTGCCAGCCGGGGATCTAGGTAAACCGATCACAAAGTCCATCGTGATGTGTTCCCATTTCCATTCTGGGATAGGAAGCGGCTGTAGCAACCCTGCTGGTCTCTGCTGCTCGGCTTTCACCTGCTGACATACCAGACACTTGGATACAAATCTTGCTATCTCTTTTTTCATGCCATTCCACCAAAAGTACTGCCTGATATCTCGATACATCCTCGTTCCTCCTGGATGAATGGAGTAAATAGAACTATGAGCTTCGAACATAACTTCTTGCCGAAGGTCTCCACTCGATATACAGAGTCTGTTTCCAAACCTGAGCGTACCATCTTCATGAATCACTAACTCCTTCCTACGGCTTGATTCACACTCCGACTGCAACTTCTGAATCTGTGGATCTCCTGCTTGTGCTGCCCTTATCCTCTCTACTAAGGTTGACTGAATCTGTATACTGGTCATTCTTCCTATATCCCTTGGCAAAACTACTTCAATTCCCATACTCTGAAGGTCTTCTAAAATATGCTTCTGCGAGGTCAAGATAAAGGCACTATCTCTCCTACTCAGTGCATCTGCAACTATATTCACCTTGCCTGGATGATACTGAAGATCTAAATCAAAATCCTTCAGCAGTTCTAACCATCTTCTTTACCTCATGTTCAAATCTCGCTGCGTGAATACGTATTTCAAACTCTTATGATCAGTATAGATCTCTACCCGATCTCCGTATAAATAGTGCCTCCACAACTTGAGTGAAAACACCACAGCTGCTAACTCCAAATTGTGAGTCGGGTAATTCTTCTCATGGTCTTGAAGCTGTCGCGACGCATATGCTATCACCTTTCCGTGCTGCATCAATACACATCCAAGACCCTTCCCAGATGCGTCACAATATACTGTAAAGCCTCCCGCTCCTACTGGAAGCATCAGGATCGGGGCTGAGATCAATCTCTTCTTCAATTCTTCAAATGATGTCTGACAGTTAGCTGACCAAACAAACTCTACATCCTTGTGCGTCAAACGCGTTAAGGGCGCAGAGATCTTGGCAAAGTCCGCCACGAACCTTCTGTAGTAACCAGCTAATCCTAAGAAACTTCGCACTTCTGCAACCGTTCTCGGGACTGTCCAATGCTCTACGGCCTCAATCTTCTTCGGATCCACTGACACTCCTGCCCCAGAAATTACATGCTCCAGGAACGAAATGTGATCTAACCAGAATTCACACTTGTCAAGCTTCGCATAAAGTTGATGCTCCCTCAATGTCTGTAAGACAGTCCTAAGATGTTTCTCATGCTCCTCTTCACTGCTGGAATAGACAAGAATGTCATCTAAGAACACCACCACAAATTTATCCAAATACGGCAGAAAGATGCGGTTCATTAAATCCATGAATACTGCGGGGGCGTTGGTTAGTCCAAAGGGCATTACTAAAAACTCATAATGCCCATATCTAGATCTGAATGCTGTCTTCGGTATGTCTTGCTCCCGGACTCTTACTTGATAGTATCCCGACTGAAGATCGATCTTGGAAAAGACACTGGCATTGCTCAACTGGTCAAACAGGTCATCAATCCTTGGTAGCGGGTACTTATTCTTCACTGTTACTGCATTCAGCTTGCGGTAGTCGATGCACATCCTCGTCGACCCATCCTTCTTGGGAACTAGAATCACTGGTGCGGCCTAGGGCGATTTACTGTCTCGGATGAATCCCTTAGACTTCAACTCTTCTTCATGTTAATACAACTTATCCTGTTCTGACGGCGACATTCTGTAAACTCTGTCTGCAATAGGCCTCGTTCCAGGGTTCAACTCAATGCTAAATTCTACCTCTCTGACTGGGGGTATCCCTGGGAGCTCATCAGGGAAGACGTCGAGAAAATCTTCGACCACTCTCGGAATCTGTCCTGGCTCTGACACTGCTGCTGAGATGACGCCTCCGGCCTGATTCTTCAAGGTTCGAGTAAAGATGAACTGTTCCATCCCAGGAATGCTGAATATGACCCTACCTCCTCTACAATCAATTGTCGCATGACTGTCTCTCAACCAGTCCATGCCAAGAACAACATCAAAATTCCCCATAGGGAATTCAATCAATGACGCGGGCAATAAATGCCCACACACCTCTACCGGACATGAAAAGCGCACTCTGCTAACTTCTACGAGCCCATTGCCGGTGAGTATATCCATCCTCTCCGGCAATGCCTCAAACTCTAATCCAATCCGTGAAGCATATTGTGCAGAGATGAATGAATGAGTAGCGCCTGAATCAAATAATGCTACAGCGGGAAATAAGGTGACGAGAATTTTACCTGCCACCACGTCACTAGACGCTAGAGCCTCTCCCAAGGTCAATGTGAGAGCCTGGCCCCGCGGAGCCCCTTGTTGCGGCCTTCCTTGACCATGCTGTTGCTGCCCCTGAGGGCCCTCGGCTTCCTGTGCCTGGCGGAACATCTGAGCCTGCGTTGGTAGACGCTGGGCTAGGGGCCTTACTGCTAATACTGGCCCTCCACTCGGGGTTGCCACCGGAGCTGGCAATGCTGGAAACTGCTGAGCTGGCCCTCCTGGCCTCTGCATCGCAGGACAAGTAGAAATACGGTGGTCTGAACTACCATACCTCAAGCATAAGCCATTCGCTGACCGGCACACCTCCCTCGTGTGCCCTGCCTTCCCACAGAATGTACAGCCCTGGGGTGCTCCCTGATGCTGTTGCTGGTTTCTCGGCTGCTGATGCCGAACTGGCGCTGTATTAGTTGACACGGCCGTCCTCCGCGGCGCTCCTGCATCATGAATACGTACTCCGGGTGCTGGTGCCGATGTTTGCTGCATTGCTCCTCCTCCAACCTGGGAATGAGATCTCTTCTGACCTCCTGTCCTCGATGCCAACCTCTGCTGGGTAAGCTCGTGCCTCCGAGCGGCCGTCAAAATAGCGTCAAACGTCTGGTAGTCGTGTCCCTCCACAAGCTGCAGTAGTTTCAAATGAAGTCCCTGCTGGAACCTCATAGCTTTCTCTGGCTCCGTTGCCACCATTGCTGGTGCGAAATGGCACAATCTGTAGAACTCTGCTGCATACCCATCTACGGTCTTGCCTGCTTGCTTGAGACTGATGAACTTCTGCTGGAGCTCATATCGAGCTACTACACCAAAATACTTGGCCTTGAATCTGTCACTGAAGGTGGTCCAACGAACAGGGCGTCTTATACCAACTTCTTCTGATGCCCACCTGTCGCGGGCAAGATCCTGAAGTACCAGTTTGACATGATCAACCTTCTTATCATCTGGAACCTTGGCTGCCATAAGAATGGCCTCAATGTCTTGAATCCATGCATCCGCAGTGATGGCATCCTCCGTGCCATCAAAATACCTCGGGTTCAAGCGACGAAACCTTCCTGATGCTCCCGAGTCAGCCCCGACACTCCTCTCAAGAGCTAACTGAATCCTTTGGTTCAACAACACGTTCTGCTCCTGCTGCCGAGTCTGTTGCTGTTGGTTAGTGACAAGAAACCCCCGGATGATCTCCAGGAGTGCTACGGCGTCTGGTACTGCCGTCGCTGCTGGTGCTGCAGGAGTTTCAATAACCTGCGGCTGTACTGCCTCTGGTTCCATTTCTGCTCGTGCCTGCACTGGAGAAGGTTCTCTCCCCTGTTGCTGCCCAGTCGAGCCATGCTCTTGCTGCTCTTCCTCATGGGCCTCACCCGCTATTGAGAATGAAGCACCCCTATAGAGAAGAATATAAGATTATCAAGTCCGGACGAGGAAGATTTCGAGGATGCAAGTCAGGTTAGAGATGAAGGCAAGGACAGAGAATTCGAAACCGAATTTCAAGGGAAACAAGTTTTGATTGAGACTCCTAATAATTCGCAATACCCCACAAGTCTGAAAATCAGACCTGCATGGGCCACCACTAAAACCTTGTCACGTTCCAGTACCGAAATACGGGGACGGACTAGGCCAACTACTCCATATGAGGTACGTAACGTCACGACGATCGTGGTTGTTGAAAGACTAGGGGGTACATGCTACAATCAAGTCTCCTATGGTCCCACAGAGTTCTATGTCTCAATCAATCAAATCACATCAGCAAATAAATGAACATTAAAGATAAAGCAGTAAGGCGTCCCCGACGCTTCATCAAAATGATCATGAGAGACTAGCTTTATAATTTAGCTATCTCGGAGAGTCAGGAGTACAAAATTATACACAGCTGCAGTCTGTTTAATTACAATTCTGTACTGACACAAAATATCAAGTAATCCGGCTAACAGGTGCCGGTGGCTAAACGCCGCAAAAGTATAAGCAGGAGTGGTGGAGAAGAAACCCACTCGAGTCCTCGAACCGCCATGCTCCTAGTATGCACCATGGATGTCAGGGAGGAAGATCGTGTCCTCCGGCTCTGCTACGGGATCTGGCCAAACAAAACCAGCGGGGTCAGCCCCGAATAGCAAGTACCGCCAAAGGGGCACAAGAGTTAAGATTAAAAACCCAGTTAAATAGAATGATTGATAATAGTAATACTTATGCTGCTATTATAGGGTAGCGCAACCTCCTCGAACCCATATGGCACCTTTACAACCAAACAAGGACAAAAGGTGCCGCATGGAGTCGGGACGTGTCGTACTCTATAACTTTCACATAAGTTAAAAGGTAAAAACAATAAAATCTCCTGATCGTGACTTCGGTCGATAGCCTATCGCAGCACAATAACCAACCCAACAATCAAACAAGAACATGGGTTGGATCATGTACCATGATAGTCCATGTTCCTCAGTCATTCACAGAAGTAGCAATTCACAATCAGAATAAGTCTTTCGTTCATAACTTCGGTCCACAGCCTATCATAGTACGATAACCAACCCAACAATTAAACAAGAACATGGGTTGGATCACGTACCATGACAGTCCGCTTCCCTCAGTTATTCACGGAAGGTAATAGGACACAAGCAAGTCATTTTCACGGCCAATCAAGTCTACGAGTTTCTAGTGGGACGAGGTTATCCTCGCGTCATGTTATTAGAAAATCCTCAGATCGTATCTTTCTAGCAAGGCTAGCCAACCCAGGGGTTCGCGTAGACAGGTATAATTGAGCACAGGTCCCTCGTAAGGCCACCTTGCCAAAACATATATTATATAGCAGGAATTAATCGGATACAGTCATCCACTCGTTGTAGATGACACAGTATCCGTGGAGACCAGCCGGCGCGTCAAGACAATATCTCAAGGCGGCTAGTGTAACACGATCTCGGGATTCTGCCCTCCCCATGTATCTAGTATATTTAGTTGCCTAGTTTAACCCTAGGTAAAATCTTGGACTCACATGCTGTGGCCTGAATGATTATCCTCCTAAAGTCGTACTTTAGTACGAGTACCCCAAAGAGGATCCATGTTAATCAGTAGGTCAACATGTTCTACCCTCCTTAGTGTAATGCATCATTGCAAATACGCCACGTGGAGTTATGAGTCTTTTGTCGAGCATGAACAAGAACTGGGACATTCAGGTACATGTATCAGGTTGGAACACTTTGTTCTCCGGGGTCACATTAGTGCTCATATCATGCTCGGGACAAAAGGCGTAAGGATATAAAATGGGCATATAATATCTAATAAAATATCAAAAGCGTACGCACAAAAGCACGCATGCTCTAGGAGTGAAAAGTCACGCAGGCTCACTCAGGCTCACTCAAGGCAGCATGCGTGAAAAGTCACGCAGACTCAAGGGAAGAGCTGCGTAAAAAGTCACGCAGGCTCAGGGAGAGAGCTGCATGAAAAGTCACGCAAGCTCAAGGAGAGAGAGCTGCGTGAAAAGTCACGCAAGCTCAAGGAGAGAGCTGCGTGAAAAGTCACGCAGACTCAAGGAGAGAGCTGCGTGAAAAGTCACGTAAGCTCAAGGAGAGAGAGCTGCGTGAAAAGTCACGCAAGCTCAAGGAGAGAGCTGCGTGAAAAGTCACGCAAGCTCAAGGAGAGAGAGCTGCGTGAAAAGTCACGCAGACTCAAGGAGAGAGCTGCATAAAAAGTCACGCAGACTCAAGGAGAGACACGCTTCCAATAGAAAGCGTGCTCAAACAGGAGCACACTGTTCACTGTCTTCTCCAAACAGCAAGAACACCATGGCTGAACCCAAACTTCAAAGCATCATAACTTGGCCATCCGAACTCCAAATCCAGATTTTCAAAGTTCCAACTTGGGTGAAACTGAATGCTCTTCCACATGGAAGCATCAAAAACCTATAAAATCCAACTAAAGTAGATCAAACCATGCAAAATCCAAAAATGATTAAAACCTAGATCTACAAAAATCAAAGCTTCAAAATGGAAATTTCTAAGTTCTAAACTAGTATAGATTAAGGAGAAGAACATGTTTTGGCAAATAGTTTTATAAGAAATCATTGACAAAACTATGGATCATCTCTTGAGCAAGTTGGTACTTGCCTTGGTTGATGGAGGAAATATTTGGTTGGTGGAGGAAGTAAATGAGAGGAGAGAGAATGAGAAGAGTTATATATATAGATCTTGGACCCATGGGTTCATGATGAACCAAAGGGTTCAAGATGAACCATTGGTGAACCAAGAATAGGTTACCCAAATGAGCCAAAACTGTAGGCCCTAATACAGAAAATAAATTAGGAAATAATAGTTTGTCAAATATTTTTAGGAAATGCATGAAGAAATACTGCATAATAAATATCATATAAATACAGGGTAAATATAATTTTATCGGTTTACGTATTAAAATACGTATTCCAGGATCGGGGAGTGACAACTTATTTGCTAGATTGGGCTACTCTAGTCTAGTCACTCGCCAATTCGAAGAATCCTTCGTTTCTTAGAGGAGCTTGCAATCCATGCAATACTGAAATTCCTTTCTCAAAATTCTGTCTGAACAGGATTTCCTAATAGAACGAAACTTGAGAAATCGAGATTGTGATCTTTTCAGTGGTTATTTAAACACACGAGCAAGGGGTATAAATGTAATACAAGATCGTATCTCGACTTCCAGGTAGATGGAATAAGGGTTACGAATGACTTCACATTCTAATAGGTGAGGACTACATAATAGATAAAGGGACCTACTTCAAATAGTTTGGTTTTATAGTCCAAAAATAGTAGTATGTATGAATGGCTTTTACTGGGTCTTAATGGGTTTCCTATTGGACGTCAGTCATTGGTTGGATGAACATTGGATTTCAATCTATATGGACTGGACAAGATCTCGATGATAAAACTATGTCTACTAAGTTAGGGTAACCTAGAAAAGGATTCCTTCCAAGTTGTTGAACTAGTTGCTAGTCAGGTTGGTTAGCTAGGTTCCTAAAGCTCAAAATGTGCCTTCGGTGACTTTTGTGTTTAAGTAGCACATGAGACCTCAATTGGGTGGCACACTAGTGGCTTGTTCGTAGTGGACTTCGAGTAGATCACAACCATATATTGGGTCGAATGGATTGAGTCAAGGTTGAGGCTCTAGTGGGAGTCGGGAAGTATACCGGTATTGTAATAAGGGTTATAGCTAGTCCTTTTGTCCTGAAAGTCGTACCATAAAAATAGAGTAAAAGGGGACGTATTTGAGTGGGACATGATATACCTAGATGAAGGTGGACTCGTCTAGATCTTGTATGTAAAATCTGTTGGAAGGTAATAGCTGGTCTCGTGTTCCGAATATTAATGACACGGTCGGGGACATAAATTGATCTAAATGGAAAGTGGGAGTCCATGGGGCACTAATTATCATCCTAATGGAAATTATTCTAATAATTCGGTAGTCCTCATATATCCCAAAAATTTAGGAGGCTTACAGTCTACCCACCTTAGAAGCCGGGATATGGTTTTAGGAATAATGGGGTTAGAAGGATTTCAAGGTCCGGATATTGTACCTCGACTCTGGTTAATAAAGAATTGGGCACGACGTACGTGATGCGGTAGATATGAGTCAAGTTAAGGATCATTCCTCAATAAAGGAAAAACAAGGGTGTACAATGACACATGGTCGATAAGATAGAGGGATATACCCGTCCATAGTGTACAAGAGTTATCGACGGGGTAACCAACTCTAAGACAAAAATATTTCTAACAACTGAGTCGTGAATTTCTATTTGTGTCAAACCTGCCAGACTATTGTCACAAGGCTTCTAGTTAAAGTAAGCTTCAAACAAACAATTAGAGGCTCACAACAGTTGGTATCCTTGAGAATAGGTAGTCTCCTAGGTTGGCATTTGATCAAGGAAAATATCATAATCATTCTCGGACTCTAATGACTAGAAGATCATGATAGTAGGTTTAGGGTCGAAGAGAGGACAAGTAACTCAAGGCAAGGTTCTAGTCACATGGCTGGCCGATGGTAGCTACACTCGCATATACAACTATCATAGCCATGGGGAATACTCTGTATCTACCTATCGATTACGAGCTTTCGTCTTTCCAATCAGTGAAAGACAAAAACAATAAAGAGTTCAAGAGATGTCACCGAATACAATTACGAGATTCAAAGGCAAATGTATAATTCAAGAGGAATTGTCAAGCAGTCGCGGATGTGATCCTAGAGACATCTACATCTCAATCCACGTAGGGTATTTAGATGAAAGGCGAACCAATTACATCATGGTTGATCAGACCGTAATACAATAATTCTGTTTAGACAATATGTTAGCGGGCGTCCCCAATAAACATATGTCTTGAATCAAGCTCGATAAAAGAGTAAGCTTGCAAAACTAGACTGTAATTGCAGCATTGGTCAAGATAGTCAAAATATAAGCAGGCAAGATTTTTTTTGAAAGGAGGAATAAGTAGTTCGAGTTTTGAGAGAATCAAATTCTTACCTGGTGTTATTGCTGATACAGTCATCCTACTATCTACTTATTCATAAGACCTTGGTCGACTAATGAGTTTTAGAACTCTAAATTCTATATTCTAGGTAAAACTATTAGTGTCAGTCAATTACCTTGCCAATAGATCACAAGGACCACATAATGCTAGGTTGGGAGACATGCTACTCAACTTACAGAACTTTCACTAGTATTGGCTTTGGGTCTTATGGGACATACATGGCAGTTTCCTATCCTCTATAGCATCCTAATCTTGTAATCACTCCTGAAGTCATTTTACCGAGAATTTATGCCTCGTCCGTATACTCTGGCTGTGGTAAACCCTTGGTTCCGTGATTCAGGGGTGATATGCTATCAGGCACTCTACCTTATATTGACACAAGAGTACCTAAGATCTAAAGAGGGCAACTAGGACATAGTTTTAGCAATGTTCCATAAACTATAATTCTTTGAAATGATTTCAATTCTATGGGTTGTGCCTCACCAGTGCACTGCTGGCTGCCATCGCAATTGTTAAATTACTCCAACTATATTCCTAAAAACTTCAAGGAGCTGCTAAAGGTTCAAACTAATTGACTATGATAGAAAGCGTAAACATCTAACTATAAGTCTCAGTCCTTAAAGTAAAAGGTTGATCGAGGGAAATAGCTGACGACAAGGAAAATAAGAACATCCTAACATTTATCTCATATATATTTCAAATAGCTGAGGAAAAACTTTGAATCAAATCTAACTCGGAATTCATACAGGAATAACAGAGTCAGAAATTATAAACCAACTCCTTACAGCAAAAGAGAATTTAAAATAGACAATTCTAACTTATGATATAAGATTTATATCTAATAAAGCAAAAGAAAATTAAACAAATTATCAAAATTAACGCCTTAATTCTTGGCAAGTCTAACATACCAAGCGAATAGTATATCCATATTGTATTATATTGTCATATCAAAAGTAATAGTGTACCTATAGGGATCTTGCAAGCTATCTAAATTGCATGGCCTATCTAATAACCTCAACTACCCAACGGTCAATTTGAACAAGGGACTCCTAGTCCTAGTTATTCTCCTAAATTATTTTAATCCTAATAGTGAATGAGCATTTCCTAGGCGCAGGCTCTAACGTACCATCACGAGTTCACAATCTTTTGCGAAAACGGACCTGCATGGGCCACCACAAAAGCTTGTCACGACCCGCACCCGCTTTTCGGATACGAGACGTGTCCAAGCCAGCCTACGCCGCAGAGTCGACGGTAGAACGCTGTCAAGCCCGCAAGAAATAAATGCTCAAAATATCACATTTGCTACTCATCCACATTTCTAAATTTATTACAATATTTACAACATTTATATTTAAAGAAAGTACAAGATTTTACAATTAATGAAATTGAATACAACTGCTATCTATTTCTAGGTTGACCTCAGCATACCCAAGCCTTCCCAATGCTAAGAGTGATCGCGGCTAAACCTGAAAAATGTTGGTTTCCAGTCAGGAATGGAACAAGTACACAAACCGACGGCAATGAAAAAACACAATAGAATTAACAAGACATAAAAATAACATATGAGATATAAAAACTGGAAAGTACTGATGACATGGCACGGTGGAGAAGAAAAGGAAAAAAAATAAAAGATATCTAACTATGTGGTGTAAAATATCCGTTTTGACATGTGAACGGCTAGGGGGTAAATCCGGTACCCTGCACGTGTCGTGTGCAGCTGCTATTCTCCACGAAAGATACGGAAGATATTTTTGGGCAGTCCACATGTCTACTAAGATATTTTCCCTCCCGACTACTCCGTGTGACGAGCGTGTCAAAAGCAGCAAGATATATGTATAGACATGAAATAAAAAAACTACTATGAATCGAAAGCAATCAAAAAGTGCACTTGCCTGAGGTCCTTAGCTGGTGAAACCAATAATACTATACCAATCAATGAGCCACAATCAGTCAACACATGTAGAAGTCTTCAGATGCTAAAATAAACAGTACCAACGTTCTCAGAATAGTCAAATTAGCTAGGATTGCATGTCCTTAAGTCCAATTCTGGACACAAGAGCAAAACGATAATTTCGGGCAAAAACGATGTCCGCCGTTGGACCCGCTTTGCACCGAAAAGCATGCCAGAGTCAATGGTCTCTAATGTCGTCAAACTATATGTTAACAGGTCCAATTTTTCGATATGAACCCAACCGTATGTCCAAAGTTGGATTTTGGCGGGCCGTGCACAAAATCGCCCGTTGAGTCGGACCGTGGGGCCCGCAAAGTGACGTACGATTCAACTGTCTCAGAATTGGTCCAAACTTGGCATACAGGACCAAAAAATGATACAGTCTTGTTGGCGCAAGTTTCGTCTCGATCTGACGAGCGTGCACGAAGTAATTGGGAAACTTGTACAGAGGTCGATACGGTGAATTTCGACGGATACGCATCAAATTCGTCACGTACACGCGACCAATTTGAATTCCGTGAAAGCCCTCACGACCACGAAGCCGTTACGCACCTTTCGATGCTTTCGGTTCGTGACCACGTCGCCCGGATTGGCGGGACGCACGTCGTATCGGGTCAAATTCTAATTTTTGAAAAATAGTTTTAGCGGTTTTTTCCCGATTTTTGAGTCGATTTATCTTAGCATCTACTGACTATAAAAATAATCTATAAACAGGGTTTGAATGATGGTTAGGTTGTCTATAGGTGCCTTTAAATAGGTTCCAAGGTTTCGCACTGGATCGACCAGAAACGGCCTTCCAAACGGGGCATTGGGACTGGATTCATGTTCTGTTTTTGACCAGTTTTCCTCAAACTTTGAATCGATCATCTGGCCAATATAAAGCATATAAATTCGATCTAATTGAGAGGAGATAAACTCGTATGGGCTGGGGACACACCTGAGAAAACGGCTCACGAAACTATTGAACGATCGTCGAGAAACAACGCCGCGAAGTAGGGCCGTCGGTTTCCTTCGCTGTTGTTGCTTGGCCTGTGTATCCGCGCGCTCCGGCGCGCATGCGTGGATCTCTGGCCGCCGTCCGGCCGCGCGCGGCAGTGGCGCCGGCGACGGGTGGCCGCCAGGACGTCGAGGGATGGGGCGCGGCTAGGGTTCGTGGGTTCTCACGATTTCTTTCTGACTTTCGGCTCTCTATATTATATATATACGATATATATATAAACTAAAGCTAAAACTTCCTAAGGGGCTCGGGATGCATGGGCGGGCTGGGACTTTGTACAAGAGGGGTCGACCGGTTTAGCTTTTGGGGGCCACTGTTCCCGCAAGGAACAGTGTGCATGGCCCAATATCTTTTTTTTTAATTTATTAATATATATATATATATATATATATATATATAAAATATATATATATATATATCTCTTTATATAAAAATATATATATATATATATATATCTCTTTATATAAACATATACATTTATATGTACCCTAAATAATTCCATATATATATATATATATTTTTTTTTTTTTTCCATATATATATATATATATATATATATATATATATATATATATATATATATATATATATATATATATATATATATAAATCAAGAAAAACCCCCAAAATAATTCTAAAATATTTAAATGAATATGACGTACAAATTTACCTAATATGATTATAACAAGGCTATTAGGTAAATTATTAAATAAAAGATAAGGCTAGTGTTTAATATGAATACTGAAATTTTATATTAAATGAAAGTATTAATAGTAATTTTGATACCTTAATAACAAAACTAATTTGTAATCCTATAAAATCTATAAGCTCAATATTTAGATATATATTCTATAACACACACACACACACTCTCACACTATGCAGTTATATATATAAATATATATATATATATATATATATATATATATATATATATATATTTTTATATATATATATATTAATAACCAGAAAACTTATAAATTAAAATTATCCATAAATAAAGTTAACTAAATAATATTTATAAAAAAATTCTAAAAATTCACCATTCAAATAAAAATAAAAATATTTCAAAATTTCTGGGAAGAGGGGTTACAAGCAGAAAGGCACCGACAAACTTCGCGAGTTTTGAGAAGTTCGAGTCATAATCATCAACAGTCATATTCCCCTGTCGTAACATCATGAACTCGTTTCTTTTTGACGATGGACGACGCGAGGAACGTACTGCTCAAGAAATACTTCCTTGAATATTTTCCAGGAAATCGTGGTGTCGGTATCGGCTTCGTAGATTTCCTGCTTCTTAGCTGCCGACCAGTCGTAAGCCCTTAGTTGTAGCTGTAACGTCGCACGTGTTACCCTCTGGGACCCTTCAATGCTAAGCAAATTAAATAAGTCCTCAATCTTTGCGAGCCACCCCACTATCACATCAGGCTCTGCTCGGCCATTGAATTTAGGTGGGTTCATCTTGCAGAAGTCCTTTGCTTTGAACAAGGAAGAAGAGTTTATCATTTGCGGTTGAACTTCTTCCTCGACTTCATCTTGAACATCTTGCCTCTCTTCGGATACCATGACCGTTGCTTTGGTATTGCCCACCATCTTGCTTACGATCTGCGTTAGGTCGTACATTTGCTTCTGCTGCACACCAAATTGGGCTTTAATTTACGTTTGAAATTGTTGCTGCTGCAGCTCCATCAACTGCAGCATTTTCTCTATCGTAGCCTCGCTAGGGCTAGCTCCCTTTGAACTCGATGAACTATCCACGGCGTTGGTTGCTGTGCCAGGATTGTTTTTATTTTTCTTTGTCATTCCTATAGACAAAGTAAACCCGTTAGTATTTTTACAAAATATCGGGCTTACCTGTATGGAACTTTTATTTCATGCAGCATGTCGACAAGCATTCAATCAAGTAATCGCAACCAATATTCCAAATAAAAAACATTTTTCAAAAATTCGAAGAAACGTAACTGAGCTCTGATACCAATTTATCACGCCCCGAGTCGACAAACTGTTCGTCCCCGGTAGTATTATGCGAATCGATCGTCCTCGCTAAAGCATAATGCCGTACGAGTATGGAATTGCACTCGTACAAAGCAAGAATGTTACGTTTGATCATTATATTGAAACATCAAGTTGAAACTTCACAAATCACATCAGAATTGAACATGCAGTTTAGGAAGATAGAAATATGATTTTCATTCATTGCTTGCAACGAAGTGTAAGTCATAATTATATTGGATGCCGTTGCGGCTACATTGATTGAAACAAAAGAAATATACTCGACAAGCTGCATGAACTAATACTTGTCGTTCCATACATTTGCCCCTTTATACGTAAGCCTTCGATGAATTGGCTTCAAAATACTTCAGAATAGAAAGAGCTTCAAAACTCTTCTCCGCACTTCAACTTCAGTTTAGAGCTCCCGCAACATCTGAGGAGTTGGGGAGGGGGTTAGCACACTTGCTAAGTGGACGAGACGAACCCACTCGTCAAAATCGACTCTAATTATTAAGGTAGGCCTGCTTTAGAGTTTTTTTCTATTTAGAACTAAATAAATTCAGTTCATATCGATAGCCATCTTTGAAGTAGTAAAGCATAAAATGAAACATAACAATTTATCACAGTTCTTACCACGGTCATGCTCGTCTCTGCATAAAAACAGAGATAATACTTACTACCTGCATAAGACAATAGGTGAGTATGCTACTATCTTATATGTGCGGTCACTGGTGTTATAAACCACTTGGGACTATCTCAACGACATTTTGGCCCGTTCAGTCTAGGTTACAAGCCTGACTGACGGTCCCACAATGCATCAGTGCCGAAGCACGATTATTTATTCCCCTAGGTCGATTCGATACCGATGCCCCGGAGACCGATTTGAGGAAAATCAAACTTGTGCACAAGCTGTCCATGACCATGCTAATGCGTGAACAGTTTAATATATGCAAACAGATTTGTATAGTGCGGACAGTATTGAACGACATTATCATTTCTCCCAACTCATGCAACGATTTCATTTTTTTCGAAGCCGTACTTCCGATTTAGCGTCCCGTAGGCACCAAATTGCCCAAGACATCATAAGCCACAATCGACATTTCATATTATTTTGCAGCATGTGAAATAGTTGTGGAACTTCAATATCCATAGGCTTATTAGCTAAATGGCAATTGGCACATACAATTCGCTCCGTTGCTTCTCGTGGATTTTTATAACCCTGCTGCACAAAAATGGGATATGCATTCAACCTAAAAGGTGACCTTCCTTCTATTAGCTCCCGGCACGGTCGCCTCACTTTGTTCTCCTTGCCGGACTTATCTGTTAATTCAATTTGTGGAAAAAATGCTTTGGTACAAAAGAAGATTTATAGCTTTATCGAGGCTATATCGACTTATGCCAAGGTTGAATGACGAGAAATATAGTAGGAAGTCAAACCAATAAACCATCCTCGATTGTCTGGTGCAAGGAAGGACTTACAGGCAGGGAAGGCAGCAGCATCAAGATTGAACTAGCCCACGCATCCGCTCCCCTCTCAATCCACCTATAACTCCCATCTCCCAGCATCTCATTCGTCTTTTGTCTTTCACTTATGTAAAGTTAAGCGCTTTACAACATAGCTTGACTTTAATAGCAAGCCGGTCTATGGATCTAGGTGAACCGTTATATTTTTACTAGAACCTTAACCTTTCTCGTTTTGGTACGAAACTTATATTTTTAGAGTAGATTACTCTAAATCGATACATTTTTTTCCAAGTTCTTGATCTTAGTGGATTGGCATGCATTTAACTTGGCATCGTCGATTTAAATAAGTTCGAGGAAAGAAATTTCGTTTGCAGAACAAAGTAGAAAAGAATGGGCCGAATCACCCACCAAGTATTTTGATCATGTCGATCATCGAAGCGCTTCACAATGTTTAAGCTTTAGTTACGCGAGCTCCTGCAATGGCACCAACACTTAGTCAGAATTCTTTCTTTAATCCTTCATTTCGAAATTTGTAGAATGCATTCAGAAAATGACGCAAAAACACATTCATTAAAACCAAGCGATAAAAGCTCCAAGAAAACCATACAGTAGTACTGTCCCTTCGAAGGGACTCTTATATAGAGCTCACTCTCCGAGACGCAGCCTGCTGCATCTAGGACTTATTCCAACAGAAGCTGTTCCATTAATTGGATCGATTCTCGTAACATTCGTCCAAATCGATTTGATCGATGCCGCAAGGTGTTATCGTTTACCAAGCTCAGCGATTGAGTCAGATGGCCATCTAAGTTTTGGACCAATCTGACTCAGTGTAAGCATATTATGGAGTCCGCCTCCTATCGGAAGCGGGGCACTACACCTCGCACGCAAATGATCACCATATGCGCATAGTTCAGGATAGCTTGTGGTGCTAGTGACTCTTTTTTATATAGATTGAGTCAAGTGTGCTGAATGACAATCCGCATGCACGGTGTCGGTTAAGTCGAAAGAAGAGTAAGCACGACACGAATGAGTCAAGGAATGGGTGCATGGTATGCAACACAACTTTGATAAAGACTAAGATTTGGCTATAGTAGAGACACGTACTTCGACACGAGATATGGCATCGTGTTTTAGACCGTTTGACACGAAGTTCAATAAGTATATGATTGAGTAGTTTGTAAGTTGAAACGGGGAATAGCTATAAGGCAAGTATGGATGAGTTATACTGAGTTACGAGGCACAGTCTCGACATTGAGACACGAATAGGTTTTGTAGCATGGTCCCAAGAAGTTGGAGCACGATCACGATGTTACAACATAAAGTAGTGTTATATTTGAGGGATAAAACTAGTCCTAAGGCAAGATTAGAAAGACTACAAAGACAATAGTTGTACTCATTAAAATAACGTGTTGATTTTTTATGGGTGGAAAAGAGGCTCACTTACCAGTATTGTTGTGCACTGACACCCCACCAGTTTTTATGTGCTGGTTCAAGTACTTGTATCGTTCAGGTCGGAGCTCGTTTGGATGCGTTGAGGCATAGAGTCCCTTAGCATTTCGAGGCGTGCAACTGCATTGAAGACTTCACCTATATGGGACATAATGTATAGATATCGCCTTCCGAAGCATCCGCAAATTGTAAGCCTAATGCCAAGATATTGTATTGAGAGATGAAAGAAAGCAAAGTGATTTGTATTCAGAGAGAGTGAGCTTGAGTGATTGTAATCTTGGTTTCGTGCCCTTGTAATCTCATATTCAATGTATCATTTTGTACATTTTTTTGTGTTCTTCAATTTTTTTGCTTGGGACTTCTGTGCGACGACCCAGTCGCAAGCTTCTGTAATCGGCCGTTATGAAACCTGCCTTGCACGAGCACAACCTAGGCTCGCAGGATATCACGCCCTAGCGAGGCGATCGGTCCTGCAGAACTGGGGTGTGACATAATGGTATCAGAGCACAACTTTACGTCCTTGCACTTCCGGTTGAATTCTTTAACTCTAATATGTTGTTTTCGTATCCGATATTGATGATGCTCTCTCTCAATGTTTCGTGAGGTGTTCCATACAATAAGTCTATATATTTTGTAAAATCTCACAAGGAAAATATGGTTGAACAAAATATAGTATCATATAAGGCACATGTTGGCTTAGTTGAGCTAGGCAATATACACCTAAACTTTGTCGATGTTAGCAAATTATGTGCGAGATTCGAATTACTTCAGGCACAAATGAGTTTGACTTGATTTGAGTATGTGGGATAACTATCGATAGAGGTGATATCGGTACGATATATATATGATGTAGATGGATCATGCTTGGATTGTTGAGGAATGTAACGACCAAAGATTCAAAGTATATTGACTATGATTCAAAATTGTTTCGAGAATTTATCGTGTAACTTCATCCCTGAGTGGTGTATGGGATAGTATTGGGGATATTAATCGACTGTGGATCGAGGTGCCAATGAGTCTAACAACAAGCGGTGAAATTATACAAAGCCTTAGAAAGAGTGTTTCAAAGCTAGTCGTGACTGGATAGCTAGTATGAGTTTTATTTGAATGAATGAGAAAATGATGCGCATCAAATTGGTATTGCACTGAGTATGAAATGCAAAAATGATTGAGTAGGTAGAAGGACTCAATAAAAAGTTAAGATACAATGAAATGGATGACTCAATCGAGGAAATTGATGTAGTATCGTATATGAATATGTTGATACAGAACTAAACAAAATTGAATTTTGAAGTTCGACTATGAAAATATAGCATGATTGGAAGTTAGCGTGCATGGAAATTGGATTTAAAGATACGAAAATGACCCTAAGGATTTGGATAAAATTGTTCGATGACTTAAGATAGACAAATAAACATACGTGATTTTGGGTTTGAACGAATTGATCAGGTAACTAGTTCGAAAGATAGTTATAACGAAATTGATTTTGAAATTGTAAGAGCTGATCGTATATCCAGTCTGAATGATAATATTAGTTGCATGATTCGGAGTCGTTGCAAAGGAAGATTGTCAGGTTATGTATATCATTGATGGTATTGAGGCATATCAAAGATTGATATACAATAACTCTAGGGTACTCTGATTCGACGAAAGATGATCATGTCAAATATTATTGTTGAAATAGATTCAGTACCTTAGGATTTTGATAGTAACAAATGTTTGGATGAATCGATAAGATGAACTTGAAGTTTGCGTGAATGGATACTACTTGGACTATGAGAGACAAAAATATTGATGGATTCGTAGAATTAATGACATAAAGATTGTTATGAATCAAAGAATTTATAAGTAGGCGATCTTGTGATTTTGCGATGAGATGAATGCATGGGATTGAGGACTAGTAAGTTTAGAAATTTGAGTGAAGTTATGATGGATGAATTGTGATTTATGTTATGCGACTTGAGAATTGAAAAATTGACAATGCGACTGTGACCGGTGGATTATGACTTTGCGATTTTGTAGTCGAGGTACATGAGTTTGGATTCATAGGTCTATTTAACAAATTGAGGATTGCAAGTTTGAGAGCTGTGAGTTTGCGTCATTGAAATACATGTACTCGAGGATGATTGAGAATGGGTTTAACCTAGGAATGGCTTTGTCGAATGACTCGGACCCCTTGAACTAAAAATTACGAATTTGGATAGGAGAAATCTATGCTCGAAGTTTAGAAATCGGAGTAATGCGAGCTTGGGTAGGAAACCTTATACTATCGACTATGGTTTACCTTAGAATTAGGGGGTAAGCATTTTGATATCGTTGTTTGAGAATGGTAATCCCAACACTGACTTTGACTTTAGCCTAGGAAAGATAGTCTAGCGGTTAGGCAGATGTCCCTGTGCGGAGGGATATAACTGTGCGATCAACCTTAGTGAGAGTTGCCTAGATAGATTATAGAGCTGGGGATAGCTAGCTATGAAATTGAGACTTGAAAGTGGGATAGATGATCATAAAATGTTTTGAATGACTTATATGATTAGATTGAATGATAAAATTGGATATTGATGTTGGTTGACAGGATGCTTCAATTATGTGGGATTGGATTCTCTACCACGAGGCTTGGCTGAAATGCGTATATTGGGTAGGAAACCCTATACTATCGACTATATATATATATATATATATTTTATATATATATATATATATATATATATATATATATATATATATATATTTATTTTATTTTATATATATATATATATATATATATATATATATATATATATATATATATATTGTTGTTGGTATAGGATGTTAGCCTAGTTAGTTTAGAAATGACCCAATAGGCTAAGTTAGGCAAGCTGACTAGCAAGTTGACAAAGTTGACAAAAGTCAACTTTGGGTCAAACTTGATCCAAATCGACTCAAACGGGCTTGAAATGGTTAGATAACTTAAGTTTGACCTAAACTTAGACTAATTGACTGGTTGACTTAGGATTGACCTAGTTTGACCAGAATGGTTGACCAGAGTTGACCAAGGGTTGACTTTGACCTAGTTTGACTAGAATAGTTGACCAAGAGTTGACTTTGACCTAGAAGGACCTTGAATCATATAACATGCATTGTAGATTACTTTTATTTCATATTAGACACTTTGTAACCTGTGGTTGCTTTAAATAGGACTCAGATACTCCGGTTCGGACTCTTATTCTCATCAGACAGTCGGGATATCAGGCGAGTACATTCTCTGACCATTTCGTACATGCTAGAAATTATATTCTTATTATAGACTAATTTACTTGATGCTGACATAATGTTATCATGGATTAGTACTATATGGATCTTTACATGAGATATTATCCCCGTCGGGTGCATCGAATACATCATGTCATGTGCTTTTCACGAACATCATGTATTTCATGTACTCTTATTATTTATGTACACTCATATGCTCTCATGATCTCATGAGCTTCATGTATAAACTTTTTTGTAATAACATGACCTGTCTAGATCCTTGCGTATTGATTGTGGTACGGGGGAGTAGAAGTAGTCATGTGAACAATTCCAAAGTAGTATAATCATGTATAAACTCTGTAGTGTAATCATGTACAAATCAATCCGTTCACATGTCTATCTTGTACTCTATGTCACATAGTCACCTACAGTTCTCTATTATCATATATAGATAGCTTTTGTTTATCAGTTCTCTCTTTCTTTTCATGCTTATTTCTTATAGCGTTTCACGTATCTTATTCTATCGCATGCTTTATATTTCCTGTCATGATATGAACTACGTGAGATGTATTGTGCTCGTTCCCGTCCTGAGTGGACTGTTAAAAATATTATAGGTGATGAGGAGGAGTTCTGCCCTACCTATTATGGCACTGGCTTAGATGACACCGGTGACTTGGACCCTCAGGAGGATCCAACAGTTGCTGAGGACTTGCCCATTGTCTAGTTTAGACTTCTAGACTAGTTTTTTTGCTTAGATGTTTGTCTTGAGATGTACTTTCGTTTATCTGGATTTTGATGTTGTTTTAAACATCCAAATTTATTTCTTTCAGTTGTAGTTCTCTGTTGAGATTTTTTTCGTCTTTTTATCTCTTCATTCCATCTTAGATTTTATGATTGAGTTGTACTTTATATGTTGTCCTCCTTTGGAAGAGTATATGATTGTACATGTATAGTTATATTGTTAGATGTTGTGACCTAGGACAACGTTCTACCGCCGACACTGCGGCGTAGGCTGGACGTACTCACTTCTCGTGCCCTTACACTGGGTGCGGGTCGTGACAAAGTCTCTATTGCAATACGACGCGTACTAATGATCGTGGGGGAAAACAAGTCATGTATAAAGTCTCTATCGTAGCACGGTGCATGCTAACGATCGAGGGGGAAAAATAGGTCATGGTACATAACAAGGCACTGACATGAACAACTTTGAAAGTGTAAAGAAAGTAAACGATATGCAGGTGATATGGTAAAACACGGAAATAAAGCATGACAAGGCATCACGTATATAACAGGAAAAGAGACATATACAAACAGAAATAAAGAAAAGAATGCATATAAAATAAACTGTATATAGGGCAAGGTATACTTTCTTGGTGGTAGCGCATAGAACCAAAAATTTCAAACACTCAATGAGCCACAAAAGTCAAACTCCCGCAAATGTCTCCAAATGCTGAAACAAACATCACCAACATGTTTGGCATAAGAAGAATATCTAAGTTTAACTATCCATAAGTCCAATTACGGATATAGGGGAAAAATAATAATTTTGGGCCAAAACAGTGTCCGTCGTTGGACCTGCTTTGCACCGAAAAATGTGCCAGAACTATGGTCTCTAAAGTCAACAAATTATATACCTATAAGTCTAGTTGATACGAACTCAAAGATATGTCCATATTTGTATTTCGATGAGCCATGTACAAAATTTCTCGTTGAATCCAGTGGCGCAAGTTTTGTCGCGAGGTGACGAACGTACAAAAAGTAATTGGGCTGATACGGTGTACCTTGACCGATACGCCTCGAATTCGTCGCATACATGCAATAATTTGTGTTTCATCAAAGCCCAAACATCTGCAACATCCGTACACACCTTTTAATGCTCTCTGGTTGCGACTAAGTCATCCGATTTGTCGGAACGGATCCCGTATCGATGTTTTTCGGGTTTTAGAAAACTGTTACTCTTTGGTTTTAAAACTGATTTTTAACCAAACTTTATTATCAAAATAGTTTATAACTAATATAAATAATAGTTTAATTTCTGGAATATACTTATAAATATATTTATATTACTAATAATATTATTTTAATGGTGGAAACTCAAGCATAATAGTCCCATGTCGATACTACAACATTAATATCACAATCGGCCTACTAGTTGAGTCCCGAAACAACAAATAGTAAAAAATATTAAATTCTAAAAAAATTATATAAATTATTTAAAATAAGGATTTTAACATTAAACCTTGCACAACAAATAGCTTTGTAGAGTTTTATGAAGTATTGGAAATTTTGGACCCAAAGAACTTAGAATTTTCGGAGTTATGGTGTTACAACAAATGTCAGGAATTTTTAAAAATAGCAAACGAACTCAAAACCTAACAAATCGATATGTGTTGGAAAGCTCTCGATGTCTAATTTCTTAATAAATATATTAGAAGAATCAAATCTGAACTTAGGTAGGCAAAAAATTGCTTACAACAGATCTCATCGGTTCTAGACACGTTGTCGTAGAATCAACTCCATGGACAAATCGTTTCGAACTGTGTGGTCCAGTAATCAAAAATTGAAGTAGACACATAGAGATAACTTTTTTTTTGAGGACAATCAGACGAGAAAAAGTAGATGAAACCTAGTCTACAAGTCGACTAACCCGCTGAGATGAATTCAGCACAAGTTCTGTCGACCTCGGCTGCCTTCCGTGCCTCGTATTGTCCAAATTAGAAGCTGAGGCTCCTCGAAAAGATGTCAAAGTGTTGGGGAAGGTCTTGGAAAGGCATTTGAGGTGGTAGAAAGGTTGGAGTTGGTCGGGAAGATGGATTTCTGGTGGTTGGAATAAAATGTATGAAAATAGAAAAGAAATAGAAGGGCGCTCATTTTTCTCTAACAATACATATATAATCAGCATAAAGTAAAGTTGAAGGATTGTGGGATTCATGAGAGAAAAGAATTTTGATATTTTAGATTTGGTTTGGTGGAATTTGGAGGAGATTTGATGGTTTAAATCAAAGGTGTATCTAAAAAAGATTTGATTGGGTCCAAATTAGGAAAGTGGTTATAGGATTTGATTTAAATTAGATTTAATCAATGTGGCTGCATATTAATCCACAAAAATCAATCTAAAATAAGTGTAAGAGGTTAAGGCATCCTAGAATAGGCTCTACGAATCCTACTTGGACTAATTTTGGGTCGGTGACATTTTTGTGATCGATTTGAGTCCAATATGTCTATAGTTTCGATTTGTATGCCATTTGAAAATAAATAGCATATGGAAACTCAATTGAGCAGCACACCATTGCATTTGCATAGTAGGCTCGAAATGGTAAAAACCATATATTGGATCAAATGATCTGGATCGGAGTTGGACCATTATTGCTATTTGAAAAGCTAGTCAAATTTTACGGTAAAGACGAAAATGACTATTTATCCCTGAAGTTGTACATGAAAATATAGCCCAAGGGAACATGCTTGGATGGGACATTATATATCAATCTTAAGACGATGATGGAAATAGATTTGAGAAATTGATAATTATTGTGCTTCAGAAATCAAAGCTACGAAAAAGTACATCTATAGTCATAATTAAAATAAAATATGGTTTAATAAATAAAAATCATATAAAATAAATAAAAATAAAAATATTCAAAAATTGGGGTGCTTACAATCTACCTACCTTAAAAGAATTTTGTCATCGAAATTTAATTTATCCAACAACTCAATAAGGATAAGGGAGAAGGCACTTTTAAACCATCGAACAAATGATCCGTCTTGTCTTCAAATATTTAAGGGACGTGCTCTAAAAGATTGCTATTCTAGCCTAAAAGAAACAAATGGTAAGCTAATACTAATTTAATTACCTATAATTGTTTTCCTACCATCCATGGCCACTAATTCCTTTCTAAATTTGAAAGGTTACCAGCTTATTTATCTACTAGAGATTCTCATATGTTATTGTGATTATCTAGGTAGAGCTTATGAAACTTATAAACTGCGCATCTAATCTAAATGTCTAACTATATCCCCCTTACCATATTATTATCATAATTATATAAGGCTTTTTTTACCTGGCCAAGCTAAGTGATACATACCATTCTGTCTAATCCTAACTACACAATTGGCAAGGCATAATAATAAATGGGTTGGGTTAGGCTATGTTTAGGTTCTTTTTGTAGATGGTCAATCTTTATACTAAAACTACTACTCTATTCTTGATCAAATGACTACCGTAATAGCATAACCTAGTATGATCATAACCTTATTTCTATACTGAGGACATCTATCCACTTTTGGTCACACTACATCATCAAACACATGATGCTCTAAAATTTTATAATCCATAGCACACTAGTTACAAAATCCATACCACTAGATACCCATGGCATATGGCATCTCTAATCCCCTCATATCTATTAAGCAACCAGAATTCAATAAGCAACCTAATTTACACTATAACTTAAGAATTTATGATAAATTCTATATAGCACGATCTTTCGTCACTCCAAAATAGGAAGGGACGAGGAGCAATTGTACGAGAAATCATAGGAAGAATAGTCGAGAGCAAATACGAAGTTCAACGATGGTAGAGAAATTTCTAAAAGAATTGTCAAGGCAGTTGTGGATTGAGATTCCTAAGGGTTTAATCATATTCGCATGCCCGCTAGGTACAGTAACGTAACCGAAATGGCTAATTCGACCTACATGGGCCACCAAAAAATATGTAACGCCCCAGTCCCAAAGTACGTAGAACTAGGATACGTATACATGTCAGCTACGTATCAAGTGGACTCTAGTCCAGCTCGAATACATATAAGTTGTATTGATTTTCTAAATCAATCTATCAAATCAACTAATATATATCTCAATCCATATGATAATTAAAAAAATGACGAATCGAGTGCACTAAGGTTGATTAGACCATAATACACTGATTCTAGAATAGATAAATGTATTAGAGTGGATCCCCAATAACACATTTATCATGAACAAAATAGAAGAAAATTTTAAGCCTGTAAAAGACTAGGCTACAGCAGCATGAGTCAATGTAGGACATAATAAAAATAAGGAAGAGAATGATTGTAACAACAACTATATACTTGAAGTCTTGGTACAACAACCGTCATCCATCAATGTATCAAACCTTCATCTAATACCTAGAGAGATAACCAGGTCCTCAAGGGACTAACAAAATACATATAAACATGCCACTAACAATAGTATATACATGCAGTGGAAGGATAATAAAATAAAGACAGAGTAAACGCACAAGTGAAACACAAGAGTATGAGAATGCTACTAGTCATGGCTATAAGGTAAAGTCGAGTAAAATCGCCGCGCATCGTGAGCTAACGATCCTATAGAAAGCAACACAGGGTGTGCTAACTATCTATGTAAAGTCCCTACTGCAGCACGATGCGTGCTAACGATCGAGAGTGGTCAATAGCTAGGTACTAATAATATCGGCCAGGATCTAGGGAGCATGTCCTATGTAAAGTCTCTATCGTAGTACGGTGCATACTAACGATCGTGAGGGGAAATAAGTCATGTATAAAGTCTCTATTGCAGCACCGTGCATACAAACGATCGAGAGGGGAAAACATGTCATGGTATGTAACAAGGCACTGATACGAACAACTTTGAAAGTGTAAAGAAAGTAAACGACAGACAGGTGATATGGTAAAACATGGAAATAAAGCATAACAAGGCGTCACGTATATAACAGGGAAAGAGACATATACAAACATAAATAAAGGAAAGAATTCATGTAAAATAAACTATATATAGGGAAAGGTATACTTGCGCCACAAAAGTCAAACTCCCGTAAATGTTTCTGGATGCTGAAACAGACATCACCAACGTGTTTGACATAAGAAGAATGTCTAAGTTTGACTACCCATAAGTACAATTCTGGATATAGAGGCAAAACAGTAATTTTAGGCCAAAACAGTGTCTGTCGTTGGACCTGCTTTGCACCAAAAAATGTGCCAGAACCTACGGTTTCTAAAGTCAATAAATTATATACCTACCAGTCTAGTTTTTTTATACAAACTCAAAGGTATATCCATATTTGGATTCCGATGAGCTGTGTATAAAATTGTCCGTTGAGTCGGATCGTAGGCCTGCCAAAATAGCGTTCTGGTCGACCTTTCCAGAATCGGACCAAAATTGGCTCACAAGACCAAAAAAATAATATGGGTCCAGTGGCATAAGTTTTGTCGCGAGGTGACGAACGTGCACAAAATAATTAGAGTTTTGACAAAGGGACCAATACGGTGTACCTTGACCAATATGCTTCGAATTCGTCGCACACACGCAACCAATTCGAGTCCGTCAAAGCCCAAATGTCCGCAACATCTGTACGCACCTTTCGATGCTCTCGGGTTGCGATGAAGTCGTCCGATTTGTCGGGAAGGACCCCAAATCGATATTTTTTAGGTTTTAGAAAACTGTTTTTCTTCGGTTTAAAAAATATTTTTTGACCAAACTTTATTATCAAAATAGTTTATAACTAATATAAAATAATAATTTAATATCTAGAACATACTTATAAATATATTTATATTACTAATAATATTATTTTAATGGTAAAAACTCAAGCATAATAGTCCCATGTTGTCACGACCCGCACCCGAATATTTGGGCACGAGTACATGGGCCACGCCTAGCCTATGCCGCAATATCAACGGTAGAACGTTGTCTAGTACCCAATAAATATCTACAACATCTAAATGATCCACAATTACAAATGTACTCAAATCACATCACAAACAGCTAAGGAAGATATGAGTAGGAAAGATATCAATAACATTAAAACAACTAAGTTTATAAATGATCATACATAACTAGACTGTATCGAAGACAAATTCGATAATAATATAAATAGAAAATACAAAGGCCTAGAGCTCTCCAGAGGTCAACTCACAATCTAAAAATACATCGAGATCTGTCATCATGAAGTCCAGGCATGGGGCATAACATTACCTAAAAAATATATATCCAGTCAGGATTGGAGCGAAGTACATAACTCTAAAAGCAGTTCTATTACATGGTAAAAAATATATAACTTAAAATAGAATAAAATACATGACATGCTGGAAAGAAAATACCAAGAAATAAAGAAATAACATCATGAAGATATAATAAAAACATAGTACATGAACTCAAGCATAATAGTCCCATGTTGTCACGACCCACACCCGAATATTCAGGCACGAGTACGTGGGCCACGCCCAGTCTACGTCGCACTATCGACAGTAGAACGCTGTCAAG
This sequence comes from Iris pallida, assembly GCA_029216955.1. Classification (NCBI taxonomy): domain Eukaryota; kingdom Viridiplantae; phylum Streptophyta; class Magnoliopsida; order Asparagales; family Iridaceae; genus Iris; species Iris pallida. The sequence continues at coordinate 2,379,180 of JANAVB010044818.1, read as the reverse complement.
TACCCAACAAATATCTACAACATCTAAATGATCCATAATTACAAATGTACTCAAATTACATCACAAATAGCTAAGGAAGATATGAGTAGGAAAGATATCAATAACATTAAAATAATTAAAGTCTACAAATGATCATACATAACCAGGCTGTATCGAAGACAAATTCGATAACGAAATATAAATAAAAAATACAATGGCCTAGAGCTCTCTAGAGGTCAATTTATGATCTAAAATACATCGAGATCTGTCATCATGAAGTCCAGGGTATGGAGCATAACATTACCTAAAAAATAGTTATCCAATCAGGATTGGAGTGAAGTACATAACTCTAAAAGCAGTTCTATTACATGGTAGAAAATATATAACTTAAAATAGAATAAAATACATGACATGTTGCAAAGAAAATACCAAGAAATAAAGAAATAACATCATGAAGATATAAGGAAAATTGAGTACATGAACTCAAGCATAGTAGTCCCATGTTGTCATGACCCGCACCCGAATATTCGGGCATGAGTACGTGGGCCACGCCCAACCTACGTCGTACTATCGACGGTAGAACACTGTCAAGTACCCAATAAATATCTACAACATCTAAATGATCCATGATTAAAAAAGTTACTCAAATCACATCACAAACAACTAAGGAATATATGAGTAGAAAAGATATCAATAACATTAAAACAACTAAAGTCTACAAATGATCATATATAACTAGATTGTATCGAAGACAAATTCTATAACGAAATATAAATAGCCAAGATTAGATATGATCTGATAACGATACACGTCTACCTAAGGTCATGTTATCCAAAATTTTTGCCACGCCAGTAAGCATAAATACAATAAACGATAGATTCCATAACTAAGATATATACCCTATAATCAAGTTATCTAGAATTCCTACCACACCAAACGGTATGTGTAAACCCTTGATCCTATTTTATTTACTTTCTAGGATGTTAAATGGATTTGAGGGTTTTGGTAAATCTTTTACTAAATCAAATTGAGGAAATAGGATTATTTTGCAAATACTTCTTTCCCAAGGGTCTTTATGTAATTACTCAAATCTTCAAACTCAAAATACAGTCGATCATTTCAAATTAAAGAGGGTCGACTTTGTTAAACTAACTCAAACCCTTTCAATCTTCAAGGGATAACTCAAATCCATTCAAATCCAAATCCTCATATCCCAATCTTCCCTTTTGATCATCTATGTATACTTAGAAGCAGAACAACCGACCTTGGCTCCCCTCTAAACCCTAGAATCTCTACCCCTTTTTCCTCGCAAAGGCAACCAAGGAGGAAGTCTAAGGGAGTTTCTGTGGATAGAGAAATAGTTCTGAACTTGACATCGACATTAAGAGGTAACCATCTAATATTTAAAATACTTGTACAAATTCTGTCTGTGTAAAGCTTGGGGCTGTGATCTTTGGGTATTCGATGTAATTCTTGATAAGCAATTAGGGGGAAGGGTGTGTGCTTGTGTAGAGCACAAGGGTATCATAATACTGCTTCGAGTATTAGTAGTGGCCTGGTGATATCATGGTCGACCCTTAGATATCAGGGTTACTCTGGGTATCATATCCGACCATGGTATCAGTGTAAAGGTTTGACATTATAGAGTTTACCTACAAGTACGGGTCGGGTCTTGGTTGATATGCATAGGTAAGGTTTTAGTTTCAGACTGAACATGTAATAAGCACCAGTTTTGTTCTGGCATTGTATACCTTAACTTATATGTTATAGTACAGATATCGAGGGTATCCTAAAAGTGTAGGTGTTCCTACTATCTTACATGTGATGGTGACAGGTTGTGTTGGAACCCTGTGTAAGTTTCAAAGTGTACAGGAAGAGACCTGATATCAGTCTCTAAAAAAGAAGTTACACCTATCAAGAGTCTAGTGCAGTAAGTATCTGCTATAGAAAAACATTAAAAGGGTGGGTAGGCAAACTAGATCATGCCTTCAGTTATCATGATGGTTGAATGTACCAATAGGACATGAGTCCCAAACAGAACCCTGATAAAGCCATGACTAGCCAAATACACAAACTACCCATTAGAGTCAACCTAGATAACTAGCAAATAAAAATATAGACTAGTATTACTTTTGACTAATGATTGACAGTATGTGTATGATTTATAAAATAGGTTATTGGGATCTCTATTTCGACATTTGAACCATTGCTAGCAGCACAGGACCACAGGCAAGTATATCTTGCCTTTCTTTGCAGCTTTATAGACATGCTTATCTTCTTTCTTTATCCAGTTGATTCTGATTTGATTGCTGACATGTGCTTCTTCATTGTTATATAGTCCTTGTTCATAGTTAGCCTTGTAGCCATATCGGATATGTGTTTCCCTTGTACTTGATTGAGTTGTATCGTAGGATGACTGCGTTATAAACTGAACTGCTATTTTTTTGTTTCGATTCTTGCAACCTGCGAGTCCACACACGGGACGAGGGTTGACCGTTTGCACCTGCGAGTCCATACACGGGGCAAGGGTGATTTGTCTTGAACTGACCTGTGAGTCCACACTCAGGGCAAGGGTTTGGTATCCGTTGATCTCTTGTTCATACGGTTCTTCCAGCAGTTCATTTAGGCGTAGTTATTCATATGTTCGTTATCACGTTTGCTTGGTCATTTCCTGCTTATATCCTGTTTTCTTTTCATGTATGATAAACTGTGGAAAGGCATGTTTTTATGTATCTTGCTAATCCTCTGAGGATCTGATGATCTCTTCAGGTTTAGCCGAGTTTTGAGCAGATGAGCAGGTTTGAGCCAGCATCAGACTATGGTGTCCTTGCAGCTGAGGTTGTCATTTGATTAGTAGTTTTGACTCAGTCATTTATTTCATGTCTTTATTTTAATTTTGTCTATTGGTAGTGGATTTGTGTCCACCGGACGTGACTTGAATTCTGGATAAACTTGATATTCTATTTTATATTATTCAGTCTCATTTGAGTTAGTTGATTGTATCATATTTTTGTGGATAAGATCTAGACTGCCATGTTAGTTCCATAGATTCTATGACTTGTGTATATTAGACAGTGTTCTACCGCCGACACTGCGGCGTAGGCTGGGCTTGGTCACGTCTCGTATCCAAAAAGCGGGTGCGGGTCGTGACAAGTCTTTTTGGTGGCCCATACAAGTCAACGTTAAATCACCTCGGTTACATTACTGTACCTTTGTGAGCTTGCACATAGGATTAGAAACTTAGGATCTCATCCACGTGCCTTGAAAACGGTATTGATCTCTATACTTGTCTTCTATTTGACCCTTGACTTGCATCCTGCTTGAAATCTTAATGTTTTCTTTTTTTACAGTAAATGGATTCTCAAGACAGGAACAACGCTTCCCTGAACACCCCACCAACTGCAGGAGGATTCTTCACATACATGATCCTACCGACACAGGGAGGCCAACTTACTCATGTGGGCAACCCGCCACAGTCGGAGTTCTCAAGATTTTATAGAGACGATATTCCACCACCCCCGTAGTTTCCTCCACAGACTCTACCACCAGCACATGCTCCGTATCCAGCATCTATTCTACCGCCAGCACATGTTCTTCATCCAGCACCTGTTCTGTACCCAGCGTCCACCATACATCCCGCACCCGTTATGTGTCCAGCCCTGGGCATGTTTCCAGCATATGTTCTGCCTCCAGCATATGCGCTGGATAATGCTACGCTCCTTGGGATCTTCCAGTAGCTTATCACTTTTCAGACGGTACAAGCCAACACCTTTTGTGACACCTTGAGAGAGGCTCTCCAAACTAGAGATGCTCCACGATCGCGCCCTAAAACTTCCAAAAATTTCATGGACCATAGGCCCATGGAATTTAAGGGGACCGAAGGGATTCTCTACTCGGATGAGTGGTTAGAGAACGTGGATCAAATTCTTCAGATGACTCGAGTTCCTGAATACATGAAGGTCGAGTCAGCTAGCATGCAGCTTTACGACATCGCCCACACATGGTATAGATATGAGCCCCAATTTACTGCACCAGGCGTGACTTGGGATGAGTTCAAAGAGCTGTTCAAAACGAAGTTCTACCCCGACGCGGCCAGAGAAGAGTTAGAAAATGAGTTCGAGAGCCTGGAGTAGGGCAACCTCTCTATTGACGAGTACACCGCTGAGTTCTCTCGCCTCAGTCGCTTCGCAGATGCCTTGACCCCTGAAGCCAAAGCGAAGAAGTTCAGAAAAGGGCTATCTCATGAAATTTGCATTGCCATCGCCACCAGCCAGGCCACCACCTATGAAAAAATCATGAAGGTTGCACAAGCAGTAGAGAAGAAGATGAAGCGCAAACAGAAGAGGGACCGAAACACATATGGAGGGGGCAATAGCCAATCGGGAGCGACGAAACGTTCCAATGTCCCAAAGAAGACCCCAACGCAGCAGTATCATCAGCAGTCACGAGCAGCCCCATATATAGTACAAGATGTTCCTACCTGCCAGTATTGCACGAAGAGGGGCCACGTCCAAGAAGATTGCCGTAAATGGTTAGGGTTGTGTTGGACTTGTGGATCCAACCAACACATATCTCGGTTCTGTCCAAAGAGAAACGCGACTGTCCTACCACTACAAACTACACAAGGAGGAGCTGACGGTAATCTCTAATAAGATATAGTTGTGGTTTTGATTATAGCCCTATATTAGACATTGACACATGAACTAATGGAAACATATTTTAGTAGCAATTGTCTAGACTATTCATTTCTAGTCGATCATGGCTTTAATGAATTTTGAGGACAAAATTAATTTTAAGGGGGGTAGATTTGTAAACCCTTGATCATATTTTATTTACTTTCTAGGATGTTAAATGGATTTTAGGGTTTTGGTAAATCTTTCACTAAATCAAATTGAGGAAATAGGATTATTTTGCAAATACTTCTTTCCCAAGGGCCTTTATACAATTACTCAAATCTTCAACCTCAAAATACAGTCGATCATTTGAAATTAAAGAGGTTCGACTATGTTAAACTAACTCAAACCCTTTCAATCTTCAAGGGATAATTCAAATCCATTCAAATCAAAATCCTCCTATCCCAATCTTCCCTTTTGATCATCTATGTATACTTAGAAGCAGAACAACCGACCTTGGCTCCCCTCTAAACCCTAGAATCTCTACCCCTTTTTCCACGCAAGGGCAACCAAGGAGGAAGTCTAAGGGAGTTTGTGCATAGAGAAATAGTTTCGAACTTGACATCGACATCAAGAGGTAACCATCTAATATTTAAAATACTTGTACAAATTCTGTCATTGTAAATCTTGGGGCTGTGATCTTTGGGTATTTAATGAAATTCTTGATAAGCAATTAGGGGGAAGGGTGTGTGCTTGTGTAGAGCACAAGGGTATCATAATACTACTTTGAGTATTAGTAGTGGCCTGGTGATATCAGAATTTGATATCATGGCCAACCCTTAGATATCAGGGTTACTCTGGGTATCATATCCGACCATGGTATCAGTGTAAGGGGTTGACATTATAGAGTTTACCTACAAGTAGGGGTAGGGTCTTGGTTGATATGCACAGGTAAGGTTTTAGTTTCAGACTGAACATGTAATAAGCACCAGTTTTGTTCTGGCATTGTATACCTTATCTTATATGTTTTAGTACAGATATCGAGGGTATCCTAAAAGTGTAGGTGTTCCTACTATCTTACATGTGTTGGTGACAGGTTGTGTTGGAACCCTGTGTAAGTATCAAAGTGTACAGGAAGAGACCTGATATCAGTCTCCAAAAAAAGAAGTTACACCTATCAAGAGTCTAGTGCAGTAAGTATCTGCTATAGAAAAATATTGGAAGGGTGGGTAGGCAAACTAGATCATGCCTTCAGTTATCATGATGGTTGAATATACCAATAGGACATGAGTCCCAAACAGAACCCTGATAAAGCCATGACTAGCCAAATACACAAACTACCCATTAGAGTCAACCTAGATAACTAACAAATGAAAATATAGACTAGTATTACTTTTGACTAATGATTGACAGTATGTGTATGATTTATAAAATAGGTTATTGGGATCTCGATTTGGACATTTGAACCATTGCCAACAGCATAGGACCACAGACAAGTATACCTTGCCTTTCTTTACAGCTTTATGAACATGCTTACCTTCTTTCATTATCCAGTTGATTCTGATTTGATTGCTGACATGTGCTTCTTCATTGTTATATAGTCCTTGTTCACAGTTAGCCTTGTAGCCATATCGGATATGTGTTTTCCTTGTACTTGATTGAGTTGTATCGTAGGATGACTGCATTATAAACTGAACTGCTATTTTTTTGTTTCGATTCTTACAACCTGCGAGTCCACACATGGGGCGAGGGTTGACTGTTTGTACCTACGAGTCCACACACGGGACGAGGGTGATTTGTCTTGAACTGACCTGCGAGTCCACACTCGGGGCGAGGGTTAGTGATTAGTTCAAACCTGAGTCCACACTCGGGGCGAGGGTTTGGTATCCGTTGATCTCTTGTTCATACGGTTCTTCCAGCAGTTCAGTTAGGCGTAGTTATTCATATATTTGTTATCACGTTTGCTTGGTCATTTCTTGCTTATATCCTGTTTTCTTTTCATGCATGATAAACTGTGGAAAGGCATGTTTTTATGTATCTTACTAGTTCTCTGAGGACCTGATGATATCTTCAGGTTTAGTCGAGTTTTGAGCAGACGAGCGGGTTCGAGCCAGCATCAGACTACGGTGTCCTTGCCGCTGCGGTTGTCATTTGATTAACAGTTTTGACTCAGTCATTTATTTTATGTCTTTATTTTAATTCTATCTATTGGTAGTAGATTTGTGTCCACCGGACGTGACTTGAATTCTGGATAAACTCGATATTCTATTTTATATTATTCAGTCTCATTTGAGTTAGTTGATTGTATCATATTTCTGTGGATGAGATCTAGACTGCCATATTAGTTCCATAGATTCTATGACTTGTGTATATTAGACAGCATTCTACCGCCGATACTGCGACATAGGCTGGGCTTGGACACGCCTCGTATCCGAAAAGCGGGTGCGAGTCGTAACAGTATGGCTGCAAAAAAATCTAAATTCTATAACTAAGTATATCCAAAATCAGGCTCTATGCCCTTGTCATGCTAGCTAGTATGGTTGCGATAAACTCTAGACTACATAACTAAAGCAGACATTTACCTTTCTCACTGTCCTTATCAAATATGTTATCAGAATATACCTTAATTCAATCCATAAAATTTATCTCGATACAAAATCAAAGTCAACAATGAACACCAGGAATCAAATTCAGCAACGAATCAAGGAAGAGTAAATGGAAACAAACAAAAATAGATTTTGAGGTAGGGTTTAGAGTGAGATTCTCAGGGGTCATCCCAAAGGTACTATCTTGGTCAAAATTTGAAATTCCCTGAATATGGCCTAAAATAATTATCGACCTTCATATATAAGATTGGCTAATCATCTTCTCTCCTCAACCTAAATGGTAAATAAGTTTAACTCCTCTTTTATTCCTTTTAGAGTCCACAAAACTTATATAAATGCAAGAATATGGTTCAACAACCGACATATGTTTCAAAAACCAGGATAAGCAAAAGCGAATGGAACAGACTCAATATAGTTCGAAGTAAGATTATCAGTTGTCATCCCTAGAATCTATCAAGAGTTTCCTAATATGTGATTGAGTACCAAATCTTCTAAAATATTCTATGATTCAATCCTAATCATAGGGCAGGCTCGCAGTAGTACGACTAAGCCTAATTACTACTACGACTTCACAATAGTTACGAAGACTGACCTGCATGGGCCACCATAAAAATATGTCACGACCCGCACCCAGATATTCGGACACGAGTACGTGGGCCACACCCAGCCTACGCCGCAGTATCGGCGGTAGAATGCTGTCAAGTTCCCAATAAATATCTACAACATCTAAATAATCCATAATAATAAATGTACTCAAATCGCATCACAAACAGCTAAGGAAGATATGAGTAAGAAAAATATCAATAACACTGAAACAACTAAAGTCTACAAATGATCATATATAACCAGACTGTATCGGAGACATATCCGATAACGAAACATAAAAACAAAATATAATGGCCAAGAGCTCTCCAAAGGTTAACTCACGATCTAAAAATACATCGAGATCTATCATCATGAAGTTCATGGTGTGGGGTATAACATTACCTAAAAAATAATTATCTAGTCAGGATTGGAACGAAGTACATAACTCTAAAAGCAGTTCCATTGCATGGTAGAAAATATATAACTCGCAATAGAATAAAATAAATAACATGCTGGAAAGAAAATATTGAAAAATAAAAAAATAACATCATGCATATATAAGGAAAACTGAGTACATGAACAAGACATAGCACATGTTAAACTATAATAAATATAAGTGATTTAGAGCACAAGACAGTTATGTGATTGGCTTATGTTGCACATGATTATTCTATGGTAACTCGATTATATGTGAAGTTATAATCGACATATACATGACTACACTAGAGGGATTTAATCACATAACTACTTCTACTCCCTCGCCCTAATCAATACACAAGGATCTAATCACGATATGTTACGTATATGATTGTTAGTTTGCATATAAAACACATATAAGCACATGAAGGTATATGAAAGTACATGAATAATACGAATACGAGAAGTACATGATGTACATGATAAAGTACATGAACATGAAATACCTGATGTATCCGATAAGAGATAACATCTTCTGACAAGATCCATATAGTACCAATGTGTGTTAACAATGTGTCAGCATCAAGTAAAGTAGTCTAGAGCAGGCACTATGGATACTATCATGATAAAAACAATCAGAGAATGTACTTGACTCGATTTGGTTGGAGTCGACGTACATGACATGAACGTGTCGACACGGAATAGGTACGATGCTATGCTCCACAAGATGGTCCCAAACGATGGCACATGCAGTTCCATTGAGTCCAGAATAGTCCAAATAGTCTAGTTTGGTATATTAAAGCCCAAAATCAGAGCTGGGTACGATATTCAAATCAAGAAATAGGAAACGACTATAATAGTCGCAATTTATGATTTAAGGAAAAATAACTAAATACATATAACTATTAGAAAACCATTTATAACGTTTTTAGAAACTATATTTTATTAACAACAATATCCTTTAGATAATGTTAGAAAATATAAAAAATCATCCTTGTACCAAAACCCCAATTTGTCATATATGTTTTGAAGTCAAAACTTGATAATAGTATTTTAGAAATATCAATATATCTTTTTATACAATTTCCAAATAAATAATACTAATAATACCACTAATAGTAATATCAACGATAAATAAAATTATATAAATATTAATACTAATAAGATAATGATAATAGTACTTAACATCAAGTATATAAAATATTAATAAATATAGGAGACAATAATGCTACTTGCAACAATATATATCTCTATTTAAAAATAGCATCCAAAATATTATTTAGCCCAAAGTAAGGTTTTCATATTAAATCAGCCTCAAGTGTAGTAAGTATTGCAAAAATCTTATGAGCACAGCCCAATCAATTACCACAGCCCAAATCTAATATAAAAACCCTCAAAATAAATAATAACAATAGTAATTAATATTAATTAATAGTCTTAATTTGTTAATGAAAATAGGCAGATAGGGGGGGTTTATGTTGCTGCCCTAAAAATCGAAAGGGCTCACTCTTCAAAAATTTCATTACTCAAATGTAATGAACAGAGGGTGTTGCTGATTTTTCCTTGCACACAACTTTGCCAATTCCCAAATAAAAATACAAAGGGGAAGAGGGGTGAACACTTACCCTGTGTTTGGGAACATTTGTGGGGAGGGAGAGGAAAATTTGAGGGGAAGGAAAATGGAGGAGAGGAAAATGAAAGTAAAGTTAATTTTTTCTTCCTTTGTTTGGATGGACAAAAAGTAGGGGAAGGAAAAGTTTAAAAACAATTTTTTATTTGTTTATGGATAGAGGTACAATTACTATTTTCTCCTTGCTATTCTCAAATGATGATTTAATATTAACTTTTTGAGGGGTGGTGGGATAAATTCACTCAAATTCCTCTCATCTCTCTCCATTTTCCTCCCACTTTTGGGAGGAAATTTTTTTGGTGGGATCCACCTACTTTTTCCTCTCAAATTTTCCTTCCCCATTTTCTCTCCTCCTTTCCAAACATCATCATTTAAAATTTTCCTCTCACTTTCCCCTCAACTTTTTCCTTCCTCCTATTTTCCACCCTTCCCAAACAGTACCTTAAAAAGTGTTATGGAGAGAAAGAGAGGTCATTCTCTCTAGTCTATTGCAAGAGTTCAACAGAAGTAAGAAGAGGAGGAAGGGAAAAGAAGTAAGGAGATCGAGCGAAGGGGCTCACAGTAGGGGCGGGCTACGACGGCGGAGCAACGCCGATGGGGAGCGGCCGTCTTGGTCGCGGGCTCACGGCGAAGCCAAGGCGGTGTGGCGGGAGGAAGACGTCGACGCACGGATCTGTACAATGGGGGCCCAGATCTGACGATGAGGAGGCGAGGCAGATCTATCAGTGGTGGAGGATGACACGGTCGGATCAGGCGGCGTACGAAGAACGATGGCTCCTCGCTTTCTCTCTCACCCTCGTTAATAATGGTGGTGTTGGGGACGTCCGGGATGGTCGGAGGAGTGGGACCGCGGTGCTGCGCTCGAGATCTGAGCGGTGGCGACGAGGAGGAGAAGGCGGAGCACGGCCAGTGAGTGCGGTCGTCTTATCTTCTATATATTTTTTTCTTTGTGTGTGGTTGGGGCTGTTGGGAACACTGGTGGCTTTGGGTGTTTGTCATGGAGGTCGTGATGGCCGGAGATTGGCCCGCGTGGTGGTGGCAGTGAAGGATGGAGAGGGTGGTGGTTGTGATAATTATGGTAGCCGGAGCTGATATGGTAGTGGCGACAATAGAAAGGGCGACGGTAGAGGTCGGGCATTGGCTGGGGTAATGGTTGTGATGTTTGGTGGTGATGCTGGTGGTTTACCGGGGTGGCCGAAGATTTCCCAGGGGCTGTGGCGTTGGTCAAAGGAGGAGGTCGGGATGGAGTGAGTAATGGCTGCTATAGAGGAGTGGTAGGGAGCTTGGCGGCTACTGTAGGAGAATTTTAGGAAATTTTTTGTGTAATGTTGGGGAGTCCCCAATATATAGGGTAGAGAGGAAAAATCCTAAGGGCAGAGTTGTAAAATGTAATAGTTATAGGAAAATAGTAAAAAATGCTAACCACTAACACTAACTACTAACTACTAATTTACTAATCATTAGATCATAATTTATTTAGTTAATAAAATATTTTTTATTTACAAATCATAAATCAATAAATATTTTCTTCATATAAAATAAATATTTGTAACTTGAATAACCTAAGGAAATGAGCAGAAAATCTATTATGATAAAAAATATCTTATATATAATAGTTGTACAAAATCAATAGCCCAATAAAATTTTGATAGCGAATTACGATCGAAATTATATATATATATATATATATATATATATATATATATATATATATATATATATATATATATATATATATATTAACAAAATCTCTCCTTTTATTCATTAAAGACGCAAAATGTCGAAGCCTTTACAAGTAAGCACTAAAAGCGGGGAACAAAACAGTGGAGGGGGGAGCCTCACCTGGCTAAAAGATCAGGAGGACAAAAGGTCCCAGAAAATCCGTTGGCCATGATTGCAGATACGTTTGATCTTGAGGCTCTGGCGGATGACCTCACGGGTGAGCCGGTCGTCGAGAATTGACGGCCTTCGTATCTAGCTTTGTTGCGGTTCTTCCAGATAACTCACGTGGTGGCGGCTGCGACGATCTGGTGGCAATGAGACGCGTTGGCCCAGGAAGCCAGAAGATCGTTGAAGCTCCCGCCAGTCAAAGTCATGCAGCAACAATGGGATAGGTCAGACCAGACACTAGCCGAAGACTTGCCATGGCGAAGGATGTGGTCGTTCGTTTCCGGTTGTTTCTCGAAGTAGCAATTGCATGCTGACGCAAGGCTTAATCCCATTGTGGTAAGGATGTCGTCAATGGGTAGTTTCTTGCGAACCGATATCCATACCAGAAACGACTATTTTTTAGGGATGCAGGGTGCCAGAAAGAAGCCAGGATGGGTGCCGGGGGCCCGTGCCCACGCACGACCCTTCTGGCCAAAGCTACTGTGAAGACGCCATTGGTGGTCTCAGACCACGAGAGAATGTAATCTTCTGTGCCAATCTTCATGTCGGAGTTCCGTATGGTGGTTGCGGCTTCTTCACTGATCCAGTCCCAGATTCTGATCCAGTTTCAGTTGCCAGTGCTATTTTCCAAATCTCTGATCTTACTGTTAGCTGGGGCGGCAGGGCGACGTGGGATAAGATCAGCTTCCAACCACCGTTCGAGGAATATCTCTGCATTGCCTGCGCCCAGCAGAAGGTGAATCTTTGGTTCGACGAGTGAACGGACGGTCAGAATGCGTCGCCAAGCCGCCGACGATCTGCTGTTGCTGATTGTGCTAGCCGGGTGGATGTGTTTGAAGTACCTTGCCTTCATAAAGTGGGCCCAAAGGGAGCAGCTCATACAGAGCTTCCACCACAGTTTTATGGAGAAGGCATCCATAATATGGTACAGTCGGGAGAAACCCAGACCGCCTTCATCTGTAGGCTTGGCCATGGAACCCCAGCTGGCCCAATGGTGTTTGTCTTTTGAGTCATTATGACCCAGAGGAAGTTTGCGAATAGATTCTCGATGGATGTGAGGACCTGCTTCGGGGGGGAGCATGCCGCGGGGGTGTAAATTGGGATGGATGAAAGCACGTGATTAATGAGGATGATTTTGCCGCGTTGCGATAAGGTTGCGTTATGCCAGCCTTCAAGTTTTTTCCTGATTTTGCCAATAAGACCTTCAAAAATACCAGCACTCGATTTGCCCTAAACTAACAGGCAGCCGAGGTAGGAGATAGGAGGATAAGCGACGTCGAAGGAGGTGATGTTGGTGAGAGTGGCAGTGTGCTCCCACTACAAGAAAAATGATCATTTATGGCGCGCGAAACGCGCCGTAAATGATCTTTTACGACGTACACCTTTGTGCCGTAAAAGATCATGCCGTAAATGATCCTATTATTTACGGCGCGTTGGAGAGCGCCGTAAATGTTAATATACACGCCGTAAATGATCACAAATGAACGCCGTAATTGATTTTCTCACAAAATTTCGACAACCATTTACGGTATATTTAGTGTGCCATAATTGCTCTTTCATGGCATACTTTTAGGCGCCGTAATAGATATTCGCTTAGGGTCAAATACGACGTACATTTGTACGCCGTAATAGCTATTCCCGCATGATCAAATACAACGTTCAGTTTGATGCCGTAAATGATATTTTCGACAAGTTGTGTTTACCATTTTGTGACATGTAGCGTGCCGTAAATGATTTTTGATAAAAAAATTCATCAATTTTATTATTATTATTATTATTATTATTATTATTATTATTATTATTATTATTATTATTATTATTATTATATACCAATCCCTATTTATTTAAACAAGGATATCAATGTAAAAAAAAAGTATATAACATAGCAAAAGTAAGTTAAAGAAATAGTTGACTGACATATAATCCCAATCAAACTACAAAAGTGAAAAGTAATTCAAATAAACCTAGGCACGTGAGATCATAAAAAATAATCAGATTCAATAGCCAAAATACATTAATAGCAAATAAAAGGCAATGCCAAAGTATATCATGCCATATTGTTGCATGAACTACAAAACTATTGTTGTACTGAATTAAGAACAATACAATATTTCAATACAAATTGAGCTTGTTTTATACTTTGCCCTACTTTGGAGGGGGGGGGGGGGAATATAAATTGTCTTCTATGACAAATTTCAACTCAAATGGTTGCAGAAGAGAAGCTACAAACACAATATCCAGATTTTCTCATTGATTGATAACCTGCACAAACATAAAATGTGTTTTAGTTCATTATATCCAATTTGATGTATATATAAACACAACAATGAAAAAATATACTAAACTATAGCATGTTATTCCCACAATGATTTAACCTAAATACTTGTGACTAGAATAACTTATGCAATCAGCTTCACTTAAATTTCTGGTATGTGGAACATTATGTCATATGTGCATTATACAAAACATGTCTACAAAAGTATATCAAGATATTTATTATGCAAAATACGGAACACATTATGTTCCATCTAAAATACCGAACTTATCAGTTGGCATTTTTACTAATTCAGAAACAGAGAAAATATTTGTAACTTCCATACATGTTCGTGGAATGGTAACACGGATCCTAAGCATAAACCTTCCATAGACATTTGTATCAGAAAAGAACAACATGCATGTTCGTGGAAACCTTCCTTTGACATTGTATCAAGAAAGAACAACATACGTGCCAATGAGACAGGGATGTCGTGATTGTGGCATTCAGATGTTTGTGCATCCATTGCTTGTACATTGATTTTTTGTGTGATTGTGGCATTCAGATGGTCAGGCATGTTTCTGATGTTAATGAGACAGGGATGTTGGTCGTTGATTCTGTGGTAAGTTGTCTTGTAACATATACGTCAAAAAAGTCTGTTTTTATGAAGTTTGCTGCTATCTGTTTGAGACTTTTTGAGGATGTTGCATCTCTTGCAGGTGCCAGGAGGCCCTGTACACAAACATTTGGAGCCTGATGATTTGCTAGTTCATGTGAATCAGGAGGTACTTGAATAGACTATTTCGATGCATACTAAAAATAACTCGCAGGACAAAAACAACTTGCTGCAGTTGTTCAAATCCACTCCAGAATCTAGTTAGACTGCTCCTAATTTGCATATTTAGAATGTGACTACAAGGAATGAAAAAGAATGCAAAATCCTTATAATAACAAATTCATGTCATGTTTCTTTAAGCCTCTCCCTCTCAGAGCATCCAAAATGATACAAGACAAACATATGTGAAATGACGAACACTAGAAACAATGAACCATTAAATATAAAGGCAATTCTCAAGCAAAAGAACGAACCAGATTATGTTTCATAATACAATAGGATTATGTTTCAATATATGAAATGACGAACACCAGAAACAATGAACCAGAAACAATGAACCATTAAATATTTTCTGATTGGTCATAGCAATAGGATTATGTTTCATAATACAGGAAATATAAAAGAACAATCATATGCAATCACTAATAACATATTTGTGAGTTTCTGCAAATAAATTGGTACAATAGTAGTTATCTAGAGAAGATAATGGAGACATATTCCACACATAGGTCGAGCATGTATAATTGAGGAAGGGTGATTAGTATGTACAATTGAAAAATGGATGATTCCTACTCTCAGGAGATGCTTTACATAAAGACAAATATGATGTCTATTTTTGGACCAAATTAAACGAATCTATCTCTGGTTAAGAGCATGTCGACGGTTCTTACTAGATGCACATACTCATTTTCAGGCAATCACCCTTTAAACCAGACCTCCCTGCTCCATTCTGGATGTTATCATCATTTAATGTTCATTTTTATCATTTATACGATCGTCTTATATTATGTTTGGATTATGTTTTATCTTTGAATATCTGTTATTTATTGTCTATGGATAGATTGGTGAGATTGTGAATACAGAAGATTTGAGCAGTATAGTGGGGGTATCCATCTCTATCATAGATATGTCGATGGCCTTCGTTATGTCTCTCGCTACCTCGTATTTTGATAGAGAGCATGACACTTCTCCCTATTAATTTTTTTGGTACACATTTGTGTCTGACATTTGTGTTTTCCATGGAATTAGAAAATACTAATAAGATAAAATGTAACGTATAACTATCTCACAAACTAAAGTTTCAATATACTTGCCCAGTTGTGCTTATGAAGTTCCTATATATCCAAATAGCAACTCAACCACATAAAAATATTCATTTTAAACTCAATTGCATATGTATATTTAGCAAGAAAAGAAGGAATAAAAGAAAAAGCAAAAATATGTAATGTGGAACTTGAAACTAAGGGAAATAGCTTTAAGCCCACCCACATCTTATTGTGAAGCTCAATTACCCCACCCAAAATATAAATGCCCTATTACCGGGAAATGGCTTTAAAATATCAGTTTCAACTGAAACTAAAATACATTATGATTGAATTATTAGGGAGACTGATTCATTATCCAATCTGTAGAGTAATTCTTTCCTTTAATATTATAAAATAGGAACCATTAATTCTACGGATAAGATGTAGTGCATGCATGATGGAACATGAGTAACTTCTAACTAGCATGAGAATATATTAAAAACTAAGAAGTTATATATCCATCACATAAAAAAGAGTCTTCCAACCATCCTGTATAACTGTGGCCTTGCATCAAGCGTAGACATCATGTGCTTACGATATTGTGCTAGTTGAAGAGGTCGAAAGAAGATAATATCATATCAGTTGATGACCCAGTAACACATGTTATAAGTCGATCACACTAATTTTGCAGTGAGGAGGATAGACAAAAATAGAATATGTGGATAGGAGGAAAAATCAAACACATGGAAGGTTGGCATTGGATTGACTAGTGGTCACACAAACTTGATCAATGCATTAGTGGAGCTATCTCAACAGTGAGTTGACACCATTTAGGGCTAATAGAGGACATTTAAAATCTAAAGGACTCAAAAGATAGTGATGTTAAATGTTAACTAAACGAGGATAAGAAACAATAGTAGTTCACATCAATAAGAAACATCATGCAAGGACAAGCTTAAGATTCTTAAAAGTAGCACCACTAGGACAAGCTTAAGATTCTTAAAAGTAGTACCACAAGGACAAGCTTGTCCTTGTGGCAATCTTGAAACAATCTCAAAGGAGTTCTTAAAGTAGTTTTTCTAGTGCAATTTTGAGTACCAGTAGACTTTTTTTTTGTTATTTTTATGTATTTAAAATTCTTAAAAGTTAATACAATTTACCTCCCCTAAAAAAATTGAACGTCCACCCCCGACTGTAAGTGAATATTAAGTTATCCAAGGATGTACTCACTATGAACTATTTATTCTGAGAGTATAAGATCATTGTTTGCAGTTCCTATTTACTTTTTCGGTTTGGGTTCCAATCCTATTTGAAGAAATGTATCAAAATACCAAGCATAAGTATAATCCTTCTCATTTTTATCTTTCAATCAGATTATGACATAAGTCATCATTTGACAATATGCTACCCTCTTCAACTTTGGATTCAAGATCCTTTCCATTAATTACTACATTGGAAAGAAGAAAGAAAAGATTATCATCCTTGAAATATAATTAATAGATAAAATACTATCATAACCAATGACCATCACATTACAAATTTGATTCTCTAAGCTCTGAAACAAGTAGAAGAAAACTACCTGATTTCGTTGCCACTATTATATAGTTGGCATCATCAACTTCAAAAGTACTCAAAGATCATATATCATATGTTACTTACGATACTTATTAACTTTCAAACATTTATTCAACGAGTGTCCTTGGTAAGATAGGATTCACTTAATAGTTAATAGTGTAACAATAATGTTAATTAGTGGCAACTATGGTAAAGAATAGTTGTAAGCTCATTACTAATTTCAACTTCAAGCAAGAAGTTTGACATGTAGCTACTGGATTATACACTATATAAAAGCTTAGAGAAAATGAGCACACATACAAATCAAGGAGGCTGTTGTCGATAAGGAGCTTCTTCAGTTTAAGAGCAATTTTGATAGCAACAAGATTGGGAATCTGAGACGAACAGGCACATATTAACTAATGGACCTCTAATATCTCAACTAATTTGTGCAAAGCCAAATGTAACAGCATTATGAACACATAATTTTTAGAATGCATAATTTGTAGCCTGGACCAGGCTGATACCGATAGGATATAGCCGATACGTATCGGTTTTGGCCGTGCTCCCTCCCAATATGCTTGAGATAGACTAAAATAAATAAAAAATAAACCAAGTTTTCACTAATTAGAAACTAAATATGTATGGGATATTAAAATATGTATAGTGTAGGGCTTCAAAATTCACCTTGTTATATGACTCCATTCTTTAGCCGTAATGGACGATTGTCTTTCAATAACAATGCTGCGAAATTATGGATGTAAGACAACAATTTTTCATTAATACCAAGTAAAGAACAAAGTAACATTTTAAAATCAACGCTAAAGATAATCAATTAAGAGAGATTTATCAGAACCCTAGAGTCGTGATTTCACTGAATTCACAATCTCCACCAAATCCTACTAAAGTTAGTTAACCTAAACTCCACTAAATCCCTAGCTTTACGAAACTGTACAGAAATGGTAACCTAAAGCTCATTAAATATGTATCAAGCATTATGTTAATCTTTTCAGAGAAAAATTAATCAAAACTCTATCTTTGTAACGTTACTAAGTCCACAAACTCCATCAAAATTTTAGTAGAGTTGGTGAATCCCCAAACCTCGCCAAAACCCTAAATTAATACAATTGATTAAAGATAAAGCTCTTTGAATGCGTACCAGCCCTAAATCTCAAACATTCAGAGGGGAATCAATAAAACCCTAGATTTATGGCCTTAGTAAAACCCGCAAACATACCCAAATATGTAGTAGAATTAAAAATCCACTTAAACCCTAGATTCGTGAAATTAATCAATGGTAAAACTCACCTGAAGAACTTTAATTTTGATTTCTACTTTGGGAGGAGGAGGATTTTGGACGGGGCTGGAGAGGAGCTTCAAAAATTTGAAGCCGACCTCTGTTGCTCCCCGCAGCTAGGTTTTCTTGGAGGGAGTTTTTTTGGTTTTGGATGTCTCTTTGGAGACTTATGTTTTTGTTTTTTGGATTTGGTGAATCAAAATTCAGGAGGGAATTTTTCTCTTTAGCAATTTTATGGGAAAACTGTTGGCACAATTTTTTTGGGAGCAAATAATTAGGCGGGATATAATTTATGGCGTGAATTTTGTAGGCTGTGAAAGCCTATTTATTTTACGACCTGCCAGTGCAGGTCGTGAAATGCTGTGAGATCCCTACACTTTTATGGCTAGCATAAATGCATGCCGTAATTGATAACATCATCGCAGAGTGAGAAGGGGTGGAGGATTACCGAACTTGCAGAGCCTGGGGTCCTTTGGATCGATGATGGAGTCGCACGACGAGGTCGATGTTGGCATCATTCGAAACCTTCCAGTTCTTGTAGAGAAGATGTTCGTCCCACGGGAGCTACTTCGCCTCTCTAAGAACCAAACAGAATGAAACCCTAATTTTCTTCTAATTCTTTCTTCTTCTGATGATTGTGGAGATGAATGATGATTTCTACACCAGCGAGAAAAATGAATTGAAAAAATTAAAGGAAAAAAAAGAAAGAGATGGATTTAATTTGAGGGTGGCAGGTGGCGATGGTAGGTCAGAGTTAGGGTTAGGGATGAGGGAGGGGTTTATGGTGATGTTGGGATTGGATGGGTTGGGGTTTTTGATTCGTCTTTGGGAGCGAATTTTGGTTGCCCTTTACCCCTATTGAAAACATTCAGGTTTCATTTGGGTCTGGTCAAAATTAATATTATTATTAAAATTTATATTTGAAATTAAATTTAAATTAAAGTAGTTATATGGACAATTCTATTTTTTGTTTTGCTTAATTACCATTTTATTTTTGTTTCAAAATTTAAATCTCACATTAATTTTAGAAAAATAAACTTATCGCTATATTAAAAATAATACATATCTAATTTTTTTTAAAAAATATGGATTGATAAATTTTAATTTAGTTTTAATTTTAATTATAATTTTAACATTAATATTAAAAATTAACATAAATATATAGATTAAATAAGTTATTCTTAATCTTAACATCATGCCAAAATGAAAAAAAAGATGTCGTAAATAAGTTATTCTTAATCTTAACATCGTGCCAAAATAAGTTATGATCTTAATTTTAATCTTAACATCGTGCTGGGTAAAAAAGATGTCAATTACGGCGCGTACAACGCATGCCGTAAATAAAACAACATTCACGGCGTTCTGAGGAACGCCGTAATTGAGATCTCATTCACGGCGCACAAGAACGCATGCCGTAAATAACTTAACATTTAAGGCATGCAAAAACGAATGCCGTAATTAAGTTACCATTCACGGCGCAGGAAAATACGTGCGGTAAATGCGTTTGCAATTACGGCGTACGGGTAAAACATGCCGTAAAAAACAAAAAAATTAACTCTTTTATGGCACGCAGAATTGCATGCTGTAAAAGAGTGTCATTTACGGCGCACAGGCAATGCGTGCCGTAAATTGTGTGCCGTAAATGATCATTTTTCTTGTAGTGATCCCTATTTGCATTGTGGTGGACTGTCACGACCCGTACCCAGTAAAAGGGTACGGAAAGTGAATACGCCCAGCCTACGCCGTAGTGTCGGCGGTAGAACGCTATCCTGAGTCACAGTATCTAACACAGTCTAGAATAAGCTCCAAATAGAGAGTAAAATAATAAGTAACTCAATCACAACTCTAAGATGGAATAGAATAGAAAATCACAAGAGAGTCACAACATAAATAGAAGTCTAGGTGTAAACCACCAGAATAAATCTCAAGTACAACTCATAATGTCTCAAATAGAAAGACAAATAAAGTACTAAGTCACAACTAGACTATGGGCAAGACCTCAGCGACTGTTGGATCCTCCTGAGGGTCCACGTCGCCAGTGTCATCTAAGCCAATGCTATAATAAGTAGGACAATACTCCTCATCATCACCTGTAAAATTTTTAACATGCCCAGTCAGGACGGAACGAGCACATATCTCTCACAACAATTCATATCAGGAATGAACATATAAAGCAAGCTATAGAAAACTATACATAAATCACTGTAAAGGAAATCAACAAGAGAGAGACTATAAAATGAGATATAATATGATAAATAGAGAAATATAACCTTCTACGCGATTTAGAGCATAAATTGGTTATGTAAACGGTTTGGGTTCCACATAGTTACAGCTATGGAGTGCACATGGATACCTACTGGGGATAATGATCACATAACCAACTACACTCTTCCTGCCCCCAATCAATACACAAGGATCAATATATGTTATGTTATTGCACATGGATAACAACTACTTTATACATGGAGCTCATATGGTCATGAGTGTACATGAATAACATATGAGTACACATGGATAAATATGAATATATGGAGTACATGATGGCCATGATAAAGTACATGAACATGATATACTCGATGTATCCGAGGGGATAACATCGCATGAAAAGATCCATAGGGTACTAATCCGTGTGAACATCGTGTCAGCATCAAGTATACTAGTCTATAACAAGAGAACATATTCAAACAAGTATGAAAAGATCAGAGAATGTACTCGCCTGGCAAACTGAACTGCTGATGATGAAGTGTAGCTAAACTGCGGCAATGTAAACCTATTTAAAGTATACACATGTCACAACCAAGTCTAAAATATCAAAAGAAATAGCTACAATGCAAGACTACATGCTTCTAGGTCCATTTTGGTCAAAGTCAACCCTCGGTCAACTCTGGTCAAACCTGGTCAATGCTGGTCAAACCTGGTCAAACCTGGGTCAACTAGTCCGTTTACTAATTTCTAGGTTATACACAAAATTCTAGGTCATTTGGAGTTCGTTTGAGTTGAATTGGATCAAGTTTGACCCAAAGTTGACTTTTGTCAATTTGGTCAACTTGTCGGCCAATTCGACTAAACTAGGCTCAAAATGAAAACCTAAAACTGTCCTAGGACTCCTATAGTCATGTACACCACTACAATCTATTCTAAGAGAATTATCAAGCATAAATA
Organism: Iris pallida; assembly: GCA_029216955.1. NCBI lineage: Eukaryota > Viridiplantae > Streptophyta > Magnoliopsida > Asparagales > Iridaceae > Iris > Iris pallida. The sequence goes on along the minus strand of JANAVB010044818.1, from coordinate 2,357,333 downwards.
TCTATATACATATAGGTATATACACATATGTGTATTTACAATACAAACAAAACCTTAAATCTAACAAATGATGGTGTGTGTGTGTGTGTGTGTCCTGGAGCTTACTGAAATGAGATAAATTCTGAGATTTAAAACAGCGAACATAACCATGGTATATCACAATTTAATATAATATTCATACATATATACAAAATAAGAAACAACATATATATATATATATCTATATACATATACAAATGCTAAAAGGAAGAGTAACCAATGGTTTTTGAAATAGGTTCAGTGAATCCAAATATGGAATTAAAACCATCTCGACCCATTCTCAACATGTATACATTAGCAATGGGTTTCAACGGGGTTTTATATATATATATATATATATATATATATATATATATATATATATATATATATATATATATATATATATATATATATATATATATATATATATATATATATTAAAAAATATATATATATATATATATATATATATATATATATATATATATATATATATATATCTATATGTATACAAAAAAATATATATATCTATATGTATACATAGCTATATATAGAAAAGTGCAAATACTCATAATTGATAAGAAAATATGAAATAAACCCAAGTGTTGGTTCCCACAAATCCGAAAACTCATATAAGTCCTGAAAACTAAAATTTTGTAAGCTAAGAAGCTGGAAATCAAATATCGCATTTAAACTCAAAAATCGAAATTAAAGAAAACTCATCCATTTCACACAACGACCCAAAATGCAATATACACCAAACGAACCCGCGAAACTCGGCATACACGTTGGTCTCGACCCACGTGATGCGCTCGTATACTCTCGGGTTTGAAATCGTGTTCGTGTCGTGTCCACAGAATGCGTATCGGAATTTCCTGATACCGCGTGATACGCGTGCGTTCTCGCTCGATTGAGCGCCGCACACACAACGAAAAGCCTCGTGCTTGTGCAATTAGCTAGGGGGATCCTGGGGTAGGTCTAGGACACGGTGACACAGCGACACGCTGTGCCGAAGCGGCGCACGCAGCCCCGCACCCGCGGGCGGCCTGCTGCATGCGCGCGCCCGCCCGCGCACCCTAGTGCGTGCGGTTCCGCCCTCGTGGCTCGCTCGTCGGACCACGCCGCGACTCGGGGTTCGTTCCTCGGTTAGTCTAGGTATAGGTCAACGTGTCCCATGTCCTGGAACGGGTCTTCGTTGCGTCGTGTGCGCGCACGAAGTCCGTTTCAGCGACAAAAATAACAGGCTGAATACACAGTGGCTGAGCGGTGCACGCGCGATTTCTCCGCGCTCGCTCAACGAAAAACCATAAAATTTTACGAGCATGGGGGCAGAGTTTGCCCCCACGTGCTCAAGAAATTTCACACGAAAATACGGCCTGTGCATCGAGAAACAACGCGCGGACAACAGGACACGCACGGCCTCGTGCACGGGATCCGTGCTCGTGCGTCCGTTGCCCGAAACGCCACTGATACGTTGTCAAAACCAAATCCGTCTTCACGAAAGTTTATCAAAATAATATTATCTAAACATTCATGATGACAGAATCAAAAAACAGCAACTTTCTATCCTAAGCGGCATTTCGTCGAACACGTGTCGTAAAGGACCAACACGTGTCCGATACCGCCATCAAACGAAGTCGAAATCCAACCAAATTTCGTGGACAAGTCTATGGCACCTATATGAATGCAAAAATGAAAGAAATTCTAGATTTACAATGGTAAATTAGGATTTACCTATTGAGTGTCAAAAACTCAATGAACGGGGCTCCTCGGTTGTCGTGTCGGCCGATTTCTCTCTAGCAAAAGCCTTCGTCTCCATGCTACAAATGATCCAATAGATCCTCCTCTCCTCGACGAGTACAATGGAGTTTGTTTGGGAAGAAACGGACTCCGGATGAAGGAAAAGAGCTTTGGAGAGAGAGATCTATTAGGGTTTTCTTGTGGAGGCTCAAAACTTCACAAATGAATGCAAAGGGGAGGGGGTTACTGCTGTTGGGTGGCCAAGACTAGGTCTCTAAGGGTTAGGGTTTCACTTGGGCCAACTCTTTCTCAAGTAGAAATGGGCCCAAGTCAAAAGGCTTAAAGGCTTGCATGCAAAAAGGCTAAAATAAATCAATTAAAGCCTTAAAAATAACCTAATGCCTAAAATAAATTCTAAAAATAAAAATAACAATTATAATTCATGGCTAGGCCCCTATACAACGTCCACTAAGGTTAAACCAGTTGCTAGCACCACAAGTCAACATATCTAGAAAATCACAAAATGGCCAAATGGCTAAAATGACCAAAACCATCTAAACTACTCCAAAAATAGAGATTAAATCTAATAAATTTTTAAAAAACAAAATATGAATTTTAATTACATTATTAGGCTTCTAATGAGGTTGACTAAGGTCAAACTACTTATACTACCAAGTCACCAGTCCGCAACCAATCAAATCACACTGCAAGCAATCCAATTAATAAATAGATAAAAATTTAAATAAAAATCATAAAAATTGAAATAAATAACGATTACTAAAATACCCTTAAAATTGAAAAGTGAGTGTGACAAATCTAGCCTGCTTAAACTAATTTCGTCCTCGAAATTAAGATGATCCTACTCCTTCTAGGTCAAAATCCCTAACAATCATGGTCTTAAGAAAACATATCTAAATCATGCAGTTGGAAAGATATCATACATGATTATGGCAGGTAATCAGTCTGGGGTCTCATCTAGCCACTATAGTCATACTAGATCAAAAGTAGTCATAAGGTATCAAGCATACAAACATGGTGGTAGGTACAGTAATCATCAAGATAGGATAAGGTATGGGTCAAGTACTCACCTCTACTAGGTCTGGTAGCTAGAACTCTCTCCCGAAGGTAGGCCTCGACTAGGAGCAAGTGTAGTAGGATAGTTTCGTATCTTATGTGCAGCTGATCCACAAAATAGGCATAATCCTAGTCTCTTCCTACAGTCCTTCCATACATGCCCAAGCTTCTTACAGAAAGTACATGTAGGCACCCACTCAACTGGTCTCTGCTGGACAGGAATCTGAACTAGATAGGCTGGTCTAGGCTGAAAGCCTGGGTGCTCCTGAGGCTCTAGGTATAAACTGCTCCTCGCTTTCTTGGGACTAGGCTCCTCCCTCGAATGCATGTAATCCCACAACAGTTGAAAACTGAGACTCTACTCTCTCATAAGCTCGTCCTGAAGTCTCTGTACCTCCTGCACATCCTGAAGAAGTCTGTAAATATGAGCTCCATCGGAAATGGCATGGGGTACCACTCCAGGAGGCAAAGAAAGGCCCTCAGTCGCTGGCTGAACTGCAGTCCTCTCTTGAGGGATAGGATATGGAGGGAAATTCTCCGGTGAGGCTGCTAACACCTCCTGAGCAATAGAAGGGAGAAGTACAATCTCAGTCTCTTCCGAGATTGCAGCTGTGTACTGGGGACAAACTCTGGTCATGGGTGCCATTCTGGAAAAGATTAGGAAAATAATAAATCATCAGGCTGTAAGGCAGTCTATCAACCTATTTGAAAACTGGTGATTATAAAAAAAACAACTGTAATTAACTATAAAGTATTACTATTCTAAAGATGATCAAATTTGAAAGTTTAAAGTACGACTTGTCAATAGCACTGAAATCCAAGCACACTATATATATCTATAAGAAAATTTAGTCTCGATATGATCTAAGTTGATCCAATCCAGGATGAATCGAGGTTTGGGCAAGATGGAGAACGAGGTCATTGAAGTCTAGGCACGAGTATCCAAGACTTGAAATCCATGTCACAATTGAATTTATTCAATTGAATAAGGTTCCAACATTGGATGATATGGGAATGACCAAGTCGACTGGTCGCGATCAAGGGTTTAGAATTTAATGCTATTGAAATCCTAAAGAATACTGCAAGGATATAAAAATAAGCCACTATCCTCCATTTTATAAGGAAGCTAAACGTGATACCCTGGGTTGACCTATTAAGTACAGTGTCTTGTCTTTCTGAAATAAGTGAAAGACAAAAGCAAAAAGAGTTCAAAGACGATACTATTGAGTACAATACGTGGTTCATAGACAACGAAAATAATTCAAGGAGAATTGCCAAACTGTCGTGGATGAGACTCTAGGACAAGTTTAACTATGCCTCTATCCACGTAGAGTAATATATGAAAACAAACCAAGGTGCACTAGGTTGATCAGACCATCATACACCGGTTCTGATTAGACAATATGTTAGTGGGTCGACCCAATAAAATATGTCATGATCAAGCTCGAAAAATAAGCTTGCAAAACTAAGGCTAAATTAGCAGCGTAAGGTAATCAAATATAAGTAAGGGAGGTAATGATGAAGAAGAAAAATAGTCCAAGATCATTAACTAAGCTGGTCAAACAATCAAGATAAGGTACAAGGTTAAGCATTTAAGGGACAAGAAGAACACCATCCCATGTCGGTCGAAAGAATTGAGTCATGGTTGGATCTCAAATTTAAGTCAAAAAGTAATTTAGTATCATGGTAAGGGTTCAAGAGGTGACAACTAATACAAGAATAAAGGAAATCAAGTTGAAGCATGAAATAAATTTAATTAAGAATCCAGTGAAATAATTTAGGGACACAGTTCTAAAGGAAGAATACTATTAAGGAACGATCAAATACAAACGGTTAGAAAGTCACAATAAAAAATCTAGATTTGAGGGAAGGTTGAGTAAATCAAGATTGAGATACAGTCCCATAGTTTGGCAGACGACTAACAACACTGGAGTATATACTACTATCATAGTCACGAGTGATATGGCAATTAGTGTGGAACACTTCTATCTCATTAAGGTTACCTTGGTGGCCTACCTTTATATTCTTTAAAAAAAATTTTTAAAAAATAACTACCTCAGTTTGTATTCACTCTAAGCCTTCCAATCTAATCACGACTAACATTTAAATCCTTTTCATAAATCTCATAATAACTTTTATCACATTACTACTAACCTTTCAAAAATTTAACATTTCAATCCAACTTTAAACTCCAGAGTTAATGAATCATGAATCCATAAAATTTTATATCACTTCATAACTTTAAAAACTCCCAATTTGTCTCAAATAATCCTCAAGATAGACACTTAGCATATCACGGCAATCTAGCATTACAACTCAGTATTTTAACGCACTTATCAACCATAATTTCTCTTTCTAAGTCATTGAAACATAATCACTACTTCTTAAACCAAAATCTAAATAGATTTTTAAAACTTCAATCAATTGATACGATTCCAAATTTGAGAAGTTTTTTTTTCAAAACAATCGTTTTTATATCTTCCCAATCTGTTAAACCAAAATTTTAATATCATTGCTTCCACTTAAATTTGAAATTCAATAATCATATACATCGCAACTTGTACGACTCAATTTAATAGTTCATACTGCCACCCCCTTTTTTGATCATTATCAAACCAATCTATATACGTTCAAAGATGTATAATCATAATCCAATAATTCATGAATCACATCAATTCTTGAAATCGATTTATATAGATTCTAACTATTTTCCTCCATTATCAAAATATAATTTTAAAATCCTCTGGTGATTACTACTTAGAATCTTCAAGATAAATTTTCTTGGTAATATCCCAACTTACAAACTACTAATCATTAAATCATCCATTTAGAAAAAAATGCCCTTATAACTTAGTCAAATTCTCCGTATATTCCAATTCCTTAATGTAATCCTTCTAGCCATGTGTTTGACCAATGAGTATACAGCAGTGTAGCCATCTTCCTAACCATTATTAAACACAAGAAAGTAAAGGTATTGGTGAAAAGAGTTCAAACAAGATGCAAGAATCAAGGGAGGAAGGTGGACTAAAGTCAGGGAAAGGAAATCTAAATCGAAGCTCACAATGAGATTCTCAAGGGTCGTCCCAAGAATCTCTCAGGAAATTCTAATAATGATTGAGTATCCTCTCATTCTAACACCTTACTTCCTATACTCTATAGCAGGCTCGTAGTAATACAACTAAATTGCCGTACTACCACGACATCGCACCAATGCGAATCTGGTCCTGCATGGACCGAAGAGATGAAATCGTATCTCCATAACTATCTTGAAGATGGATCAAACAAGGAATCAATTACTAAAAAAGAAGCAAAATTATCAAGGAGGATAGTTGTTTTCAAAAGGAGAAAATTAACAGCAAGAATTGATAAGAGTTTTCCTAATGTGATTGAATACCTTAACTTATCCTATATCCTACTGCAGGCTGTAATGATACTCTAGTTCGAGTACCACTACGAATCATACTAGTTGTGATTGGACCTGCATGGGCCACCACTAAAAACGTGTCACGATCCGCATCCAGTAAAAGGGCACGAGAAGTGAATACGCCCAGCCTACGCCGCAGTGTCGACGGTAGAACGCTGTCCTGAGTCACAGTATCTAACACAGTCTAGAATAAGCTCCAAATGGAGAGTAAAATAATAAGTAACTCAATCACAACTCTAAGATGGAACAGAATAAAAAATCACAAGAGAGTCACAACATAAATAGAAGTCTAGGTGTAAACCACCAGAATAAATCTCAAGTACAACTCATAATGTCTCAAATAGAAAGACAAATAAAGTACTAAATCACAGCTAGACTATGGGCAAGTCCTCAGCGACTGTTGGATCCTACTGAGGGTCCATGTCGCCAGTGTCATCTAAGCCAATGCCATAATAAGTAGGACAGTACTCCTCATCATCACTTATAAAATTTTTAACATGCCCAGTCAGGACGGAACGAGCACATATCTCTCACAACAGTTCATATCAGGAATGGACATATAAAGCAAGCTATAGAAAACTATACATGAATCACTGTAAAGGAAATCAACAAGAGAGAGAGACTATAAAATGAGATATAACATGATAAATAGAGAAATATAACCTTCTACGTGATTTAGAGCATGAATTGGTTATGTAAACGGTTTGGGTTGCACATGGATACAGCTATGGAGTGCACATGGATACCTACTGGGGATAATGATCACATAACCAACTACACTCTCCCTGCCCCCAATAAATACACAAGGATCAATACATGTTATGTTATTGCACATGGATAACAACTACTTTATACATGGAGCTCATATGGTCATGAGTGTACATAAATAACATATGAGTGCACATGGATAAATATGAATACATGGAGTACATGATGGCCATGATAAAGTACATGAACATGATATACTCGATGTATCCGAGGGGATAACATCGCATGAAAAGATCCATAGGGTACTAATCCGTGTGAACATCGTGTCAGCATCAAGTATACTAGTCTATAACAAGAAAACATATCCAAACAAGTATGAAAAGATCAAAAAATGTACTCGCCTGGCAAACTGAACTGCTGATGATGAAGTATAGCTAAACTGGGGCAATGTAAACCTATTTAAAGTATACACATGTCACAACCAAGTCTAAAATATCAAAAAAATGGCTACAATGCAAGACTACATGCTTCTAGGTCCATTTTAGTCAAAGTCAACCCTCGGTCAACTCTGATCAAACCTGGTCAACGCTGGTCAAACCTGGTCAAACCTGGGTTAACTAGTCCGTCTACTAATTTCTAGGTCATACACAAAATTTTAGGTCATTTGGAGTTCGTTTGAGTTGAATTGGATCAAGTTTGACCCAAAGTTGACTTTTGTCAATTTGGTCAACTTGTTGGCCAATTCGACTAAACTAGGCTCAAAATGACAAACCAAAACTTTCCTAGGACTCCTATAGTCATGTACACCACTACAATCTATTCTAAGAGAATTATCAAGTATAAATATCTATATACATATAGGTATATACACACATGTGTATTTACAATACAAACAAAACCTTAAATCTAACAAATGATGGGGGGGTGTCCTGGAGCTTACTGAAATGAGGTAAATTCTGAGATTTAAAATAGCGAACACAACCATGGTATATCACAATTTAATATAATATTTATACATATATACAAAATAAGAAACTACATATATATATATCTATATACATATACAAATGTTAAAAGGAAGAGTAACCAATGGTTTTTGAAATAGATTTAGTGAATCCAAATCTGGAATTAAAACCATCTCGACCCATTCTCAACATGTATACATTAGCAATGGGTTTCAACGGGGTTATATATATATATATATATATATATATATATATATATATATATATATATATATATATATATATATATATATATATATATATATATATATATATATATATATAATATATATATCTATATGTATACATAGCTATATATAGAAAAGTGCAAATACTCATAATTGATAAGAAAATATAAAATAAACCCAAGTGTTGGTTCCCACAAATCTGAAAACTCATATAAGTCCTGAAAACTCAGATTTTGTAAGCTAAGAAGCTGGAAATCAAATATCGCATTTAAACTCAAAAATCGAAATTAAAGAAAACTCATCCATTTCACACAACGACCCAAAATGCAATATACACCAAACAAACCCGCGAAACTCGGCATACACGTTGGTCTCAACCCACGTGATGCGCTCGTATACTCTCGGGTTCGAAATTGTGTCTGTGTCGTATCCACAGAACGCGTATCGGAATTTCTTGATACCGCGTGATACGCGTGCGTTCTCGCTCGATTGAGCGCCGCACACACAACGAAAAGCCTCGTGCTTGTGCACGTAGCTGGGGGGGGTCCTGGGGGTCTAGGACACAGTGACACAGCAACATGCTGTGATGAAGTGGCGCACGCAGCCTTGCACCCGTGCGCGGCCTGCTGCGCGTGAGCGCGCCCGCGCGCCCTCGTGCGCGCGGTTCCGCCCTCGTGGCTCGCTCGTCGGGCCACGCCGCGACTCGGGGTTCGTTCCTCGGTTAGTCTAGGTATAGGTCAACGTGTCCCAGGTCCTGGAACGGGTCTACATTGTGTCGTGTGCGCGCACGAAGTCCGTTTCAGCGACAAAAATAACAGGCTGAATGCACAGTGGCTGAGCGGTGCACGCGCGATTTCTTCGCGCTCGCTCAACGAAAAGCCGTGAAATTTTACGAGCATGGGGGCAGAGGTTACCCCCACGTGCTCAAGAAATTTTACGAAAAATACGGCCTGTGCATCGAGAAACAACGCGCGGACAGTAGGGCACGCACGGCCTCGTGCACGGGATCCGTGCACGTGCGTTTGTTGCCCGAAACGCCGCTGATACGTTGTCAAAACCAAATCCGTCTTCACGAAAGTTTATCAAAATAATATTTTCTAAACATCCATGATGACAGAATTGAAAAACATCAACTTTCTATCCTAAGTGGCATTTCGTCGAACACGTGCCGTAAAGGACCGACACGTGTCCGATACCGCTATCAAACGAAGTCAAAATCCAACCAAATTTCGTAGGCAAGTCAAGGGCACCTATATGAATGCAAAAATGAAAGAAATTCTAGATTTACAATGGTAAATTAGGATTTACCTATTGAGTGTCAAAAACTCAATGAACGGAGCTCCTCGATTGTCGTGTCGACCGATTTTCCTCCAACAAAAGCCTTCGTCTCCATGCTAGAAATGCTCCAACAGATCCTCCTCTCCTCGACGAGTGCAACGGAGTTCGTTTGGGAAGAAACAGACTCCGGATGAAGGAAAAGAGCTTTGGAGAGAGAGATCTATTAGGGTTTCCTTGTGGAGGCTCAAAACTTCACAAATGAATGCAAAGGGGAGGGGGTTACTGCTATTGGGCGGCCAAGACTAGGTCTCTAAGGGTTAGGGTTTCACTTGGGCCAACTCTTTCTCAATTAAAAATGGGCCCAAGTCAAAAGGCTTAAAGGCTTGCATGCAAAAAGGCTAAAATAAATCAATTAAAGCCTTAAAAATAACCTAATGCCTAAAATAAATTCTAAAAATAAAAATAACAATTCTAATGCATGGCTAGGCCCCTATACAACGTCCACTAAGGTTAAACCAGTTGCTAGCACCACAAGTCAACATATCTAGAAAATCACAAAATGGCAAAATGGCTAAAATGACCAAAATCATCTAAACTACTCCAAAAATAGAGATTAAATCTAATAAATTTTTAAAAAACAAAATATGAATTTTAATTACATTATTAGGCTTCTAATGAGGTTGACTAAGGTCAAACTACTTATACTACCAAGTCACCAGTTCGCAACCAATCAAATCACACTACAAGCAATCCAATTAATAAATAGATAAAAATTCAAAAAAAAATCATAAAAATTGAAATAAATAACGATTTCTAAAATACCCTTGAAATTGAAAAGTGAGTGTGACATGGACATATATGAATCTTTTTCTGGGGTTGACTCGTTGACCCGAGCAGTTAGCGTATCTTTGGAGCACATTGTGCACTGCTTCTACGGAACCGATATCTCCAGATGAGAAGATGAGGATATCGTCTGCGTAAGCAAGGTGGGTGATGATCGAGCATCCACTGACTGTATGGAAGTACTTGAAGTGTGGGGTCCTCGGCAGCTTGTTTAGATTTTTGCTTAAGGCTTCCGCTGCAATGATGAAAATAGTTGATAACAGCGGGTCTCCTTGCTTAACGCTTCGGCTAGATTTGAAGAATTCGTCTGCTTGACTGTTGATGACCGTGGAGAACCACGAGTTGTTGATCGATCTCCATACCACGCTGATCCAGGTTTCAGAGAAGCCGAAGGCTCTAAAGACCCATATCATGAATTGTTAGTCGAGTCTGTCGTAAGCCTTCTCCATGTCCAATTTGATTACGATGTTCCCGCCCCTGGACGATAATTTCATGCAAGTAATCATTTTTTGTGCCAGCATAATGTTGTCTTGGATGTTTTTGCCCTTAACAAAGCCGCTCTGTTCCTCAGATATGATTTTGGGGAGAAGGTCGGTCATGCGGGTGGCGATGATCTTTGAGATAATTTTGTTAGTGAAGGTGCATAAACTGACGGGTCTGAAATCTCGAAAAGTTTCCGAATTGTCCTGGTTTGGGATACGGATTAGTTTAGCGCAAGAAATAGATCTAGAGTACCTGGCTCCTTGGAAAAATGCGATTGCCACTTCGAGCATGTCAGTCTTGATGATGTCCCAACACGTACGAAAGAATATGTCGCTGAAACCGTCTGACCCGGTGGCACTGTGGGCTTCTAGCGCCCAAACAACCTCTTTCACCTTCTGTTCGGAGGGTAGGCGCTCTAGGTGGTTGTTGTCCGTATCGTTGATGAGGAGGGGGATCTCCGAAAGGAAGTTCGGGTCCCTCGTGACGGATTCTTTAGAGAACAGCTGCGAGTAGAAGTTGGCCGCTGCCAGTTGGATGCCATGATGGTCTTTTATAATGTTCCCGGTGTCATCGATAATTTGATGAATGTTTAGCTTCTGTCTGTGTCCCTTGATGTAATGCCTGTAGTTCATATTACGTATCTTGGAATACGTGTACGTATTTTATCTTGTATCGCATATCTCTTGGCTTGTTTCGATTTATTTTGGGTTGGTTCGGCTAGGCTTGGGTTGCCTTGGGGAGAACCCCTACCTACCACCACCATCATCCTTTATTAACCCATTCCTTCATTCTCTCTCTTCATTACTCTTCTTCTTCTGCACATTTACTTCTACACCTACTAGGAAGAGAGAGAGAGAGAGAGAGCTTAGGCAAGTGCAAACTTGCTTCATGATGGATCTCAAGTTTTATTGTTCCATTCTCTTTCTTACTTGATTCTAAGATACTTTAGAACTTGGCATTTTCTATTTTGATGGATATTTTCTTGTAGATCTAAGTTTATATTATTTTTAATTTTTTTGGGTTTTGATTTATTGAACTTTATTATTTTTATGTTTTGATTGTTCCATGTTGTAGAGAATTCGATTTTACCCAAAATAGACCATTAAAAAGTTAGATTTCGACTTGTTTTGAGGAAGTTATGGCCAAAAGTATTTTTGGCCATTTTTATGTTCATCTGTGCTGATTTTGGCAGGGACGATGAATAATGCCCAGCCGTATGAGGGTGCTGTATAGTGCCGCATAGTGTCCAGCCGCATAAGGGTGTTGCATAGTACTGCATAGTGTCCAGTCGCATAAAGGTGCTGCATAGTGTCCAGCCGTATGAGGGTGCTGCATAGTGCCGCCTAGTGCCCAACCGCATAAGGGTGCTACATAGTGCTGCATAGTGTCCAGCCGCATAAGGGTGCTGCATAGTATCCAGCCGCATAAGGGTGCTGCATAGTGCCGCATAGTGCCCAGCCGCATAAGGGTGCTACATAGTACTGCATAGTGTCCAATCGCATAAGGGTGCTGCATAGTGTCCAACCGCATGAGGGTGCTGCATAGTGCCGCATAGTATCCAGCCGCATAAGGGTGCTGCATAGTGTTGCATAGTGTCCAGCCGCATAAAGGTGTTGTATAGTGCCGCATAGTACCCAGCCGCATAAGGGTGTTGCATAGTGCTGCATAGTGTCCAACCGCATAAGGGTGCTGCATAGTATCCAGCCGCATAAGAGGGTGCTGTTTAGTGCCGCATAGTGTCCAGCCGCATATGGGAGTGCCGTATAGAGCTAAATAGTGCCGTATAGTGCTGAATAGTGCCTATTTTGGCTGTTTTTGGCTGTTTTAAATCCTGTTTGGCTGAATTGTGGCCATAATTTCTCCCAACTCCCAACATGAAAGTCGTAGATCTTTTCCTTGACTTCAAGAATATGTTATTAGTTATTTTATGCAATTTTTCTCATTCATGATAATATAAGAATAGAACACGATAGTGGCCCGCTGTGGCGCACTCTTGGCAAGTAAACTGACATGATATATCTCGACATGCTGTTACGACAGCTAGCCTGACATGACAAGTATGAAAGATCTGGACACCGTGGGCGATTGCGTTGTACGAATAAACCAGTACTGTCTTGCATCATGTCTAGGATAGGGATCCCTGAGTACCACGGTCAGGGATACCTACAGTAATTGACAAGGCTAATAAACTAGAATAATTCAGTAGACATGAAGAGATTCCCAGCTACAGACAATCCTGTTATCTGGGCGCATTAAGTGGACTTGTAGCCTACCGACGAGTAGGGAACATTTCCAGCACACAGTCACGTGTTGTATTCTTCATAACGGACATTCAACCCGGATAACCGGATGGTCTGTAGGGCTTGTGACTGTTAGGATAATCTCATTGCATCTTGCTAGTAACTAGGCCTGTGATAACCCTAGTTAGTTAAAAGTATCAAGCCGTACTCTTGATTGGCCGTGATTGATTGGATGGAGTTTATTCCAGCTTAGTCTTATCCTGATCCTGTGCAAGATTGTGACATGACATGATTATTGATGCTTGCCTTAACAATAACGATCGGGGGCCAGTTCTGTTCAGGCGAAGGGTTACAACCCCGGTCCTTGTTTGGTTTAAGGGTTATAACTGGCTCCCGGAGCAGTTCTGTGTTCTCCCTTCTTTTATTATCGTATTTCAATCCCATGCCATGTTCGTCATGTTTTACCTTACCTTAATACCATGATTATTTATACTGGCCTTAGCAATAATGATCAGGGGTCCAGTTCTGTTCAGGCGAAGGGTTACAACCCCGGTCCTTGTTTAGTTTAAGGATTGTAACCTGGCTCCCGGAGCAGTTCTGTGTCCTCTCTTCGTTTATTGTCTTCACTGTACCAATAGTATTTGAGACGGATTTCTATTCAGGGGAAGGGCTGCAACCCCGGTCTTTGTTTGGTTTAAGGGTTGTGACCTGGCTACTTGAATGGTTTCTTCGTACTCAGTTTACTGTTGTTATCTCTATTATTATCAGTTCTTTATTTATTATTTATCCTTAATATTCTATTGTGATATGCTGGTTTTAGTTCCTAAGTGAAGCCTCCTTTGTGGCACTTGCTCTTTCTGGGGTCTGACCCAGCTGGTTTTGTGTGGCCAGATATCGGAGCAGCACCAGAGGATCCACCTGTCTTCCAGCAAGATGGTGACCACCAGGCGTAACCCTGGCAACGAGTGGATTTCTTTTTGTCCTCCCACTTTATTGTAAAATTATTCTTTTGAGACGTTTAGCCGACGAGCACGTGTTAGCTCGTATTGTACCTTTATTTACTGTCTGTCTACGGGCTGTAACATGATTGACAGATCCTAGGGTTGATCATGTATGACTGAACTCTTGCTAGTCTTGACATTTTGTACCACTAGCTTCATGATCATCCAATATGTAATGTATGGGATGCCTTGCTATTATATATTTGGTGCTCTGACATCTTTTAACTATTATTGCTTGCTTGAGATTGAGACAATAGGCTTGTTCATGACCATAGGAGACTGTTGGCTTGTAGTTAAACCCTCATGTATCTAGACAGCCGTGACCGTATAGCGAAGTGGGTTGCACTTCAATATGCGTAGCTGACTATGTACGCCCTCGCTCTCCAGTATTCTGGTTCTGGGGCGTTACATAGTTTTAGTAGTGGCCCATGCAGGTCTTGTAAATCAAGATATATGAGGGTTTACCGAATAGATGTCTTAATCAGTACTCGCCCTTGATCTCTGCTCGTATCTTCAAATCCCTGAGAATCTTGACCTGATCACATGCTTGCATCTTTGATCTGTCCTGGTCCTTCCTTATTGTTCCCTATGTCGTCTTCTTCAGCGGCATTGTTCCTGGACCTGCCGATCAGCAAGACGGAGCACCTCCCGCGGACCAGCAGCAATCTAGAGATCAAGCCCAGCATTCAGGAGTACCCTCCAGAGTCATGCCTACTGGAGGAGAGCCACCAGTTCAGCCCGTCCAGCTTGCAGAGCCTGATGATGGCACTTTGGTGGGTCTCATCAGGTCACTATTAGCCTCCCAGGATCGACGAGGAGATGCCTTGCACTAGGCGGTGGCAGACGCTTTGACCAGAGGAGGTCATCAGAGTAATAGCGCGGCCAACAGCTTCAAGCGCTTGAACCCTCCCTTCTTCGACGACAGTGAAGATGCGATCGCTGCAGATGTATGGCTTCAGGACACAGAGGTGATTCTAGAAGCAGCCAGGACTCCAGAGAACGAGAAGGTGGCCGTGGTGCGCCTGCAGTTATTGGATCTTGCCCGCAGCTGGTGGACAGCGCAGGCCGATGGATTAGTGGCCCCTATTTTATGGGCAGTATTCAGGGAGAGATTCTAGACCAAGTATTTTGATGCTATAGCTCGGTATGATCTACAGACGAGGTTCACAAATTTGAAGCAGATGGGCAGGACGATCGATGGATATGCGGCCGAGTTCTCCAGGCTTAGTCGGTTTGCTCCCACCTTGGTGGCGACCGAGTTCGATAGAGCCCAGCGGTTCCAGCAGGAGCTCCACCTAGAGATTTTATTGGCGGTGGAGCAGTTTGAGCATCAGACTTTTGACGCAGTGTTGAGAGCAGCCCGGAGGCATGAGTATACCTCCCAGAGGATCGTGGATAGGACCGAAGGTCGGAAGCGATCTCCCGGCCAGATGAATCAGTGATCAGCACCAGCCCCGACAGCCAGGGCTTTGACCATTGGAGCTCCGAGGCGGTGGTCTCAGTGACGTCGGTTCAGTATTCTACCCCAATGCACCCTCAGCAACAGAAGCAGAAGCAGTCTTCCGCCGTGGGATGTTCACACTGCGGGAAGCCAGGGCATGTGGTATCAGAGTGTCGCAGAGCACAGGGTTTGTGCTTGGTTTGTGGTGCCCCGGACTACAGGGTTGGGAACTGCCCGAACAGGGGGAGTTCATCGGCCTTCTCTAGTCCTTCAGTTAGAGGACCAGCACCAGTCCAGCAGCAGCAGCAGCAGCTGCAGTCCCCATTCCCGAGGCCATTGTCGACGCAGGCCCAGGCATTCCAGCAGTAGAGACCGCAGCAGTATGCCCAAGCCCTAATCCAGAGCAGGCAGAGGAATTTTCAGCAGAGGGGACCCGCACCCAGAGGGCATGGTCAAGTGCTGGCTTTGACCATGGAAGAGGAAGGAGTAGCACCAGGTGAGGTGGTGGCAGGTGCTATTCTCGTCAACACCTTTCCAGTTTCAATATTATTTGATTCTGGTGCCTCGTATTCATTTATGTCTGCACGATTCGCGACACGGGTAGGACTGGAGCCCGAGTCATTATCAGTAAGGTTCAATATACTTACTGGTAACGGACTTGCGGGAATAGATAGAGTGTTTTCCTCGTGTCTGATCGTAGTTAGCGGTAGAGAATTCCTCGCTAGATTGATAGAGTTTCCGATGGCCGATTATGATGTGGTCTTAGGGATGGATTGGTTGAGGGACCAGTATGCTAGGATAGACTGCCACATTGGCAGGATTATTTTTAGCATTCCAGGCGAGCCGGAGTTTTCTTTCTCCCGAGGCAAAGTTGAACCTTCTCCTCCAGTATTGCGGATGACAGTAGCAGCAGTACAGTTGCCTCGGATAGTCGAAGAGTTTCCAGAAGTTTTCCCAGAAGAGCTTCTAGGGATACCACCCGAGCGAGAGATCGAGTTTACCATCGACTTGATTCCCGAGACAGCCCCAGTGTCAGAGAGAGTCTACAGGATGGCGCTGTCAGAGCTAGAGATATTGTACAAGATGATTGAAGAACTCAGAACCAAGGGATTCATTTGTTCTAGTGGATCGCCTTGGGGAGCCCCGATGCTTCTTGTGAAAAAGAAGGATGGTACATCCAGATTGTGTGTTGATTATCGTACCTTGAACTCGGTGACAATCAAGAACAGATACCCTCTCCCGAGGATAGATGACTTGTTTGATCAACTCAAGGGGGCAGCAGTGTTCTCGAAGATCGACTTGCGCTTAGGATATCATCAGATCAGAGTCAGAGAGCAGGACATTCCGAAGACAGCTTTTAGATCGAGATATGGGCATTGGGAGTTCCTTGTGATGCCATTTGGAGCAACCAATGCGCCGGCTGTATTCATGGACCTCATAAATCGTATCTTTATGCCTTATTTGGATCAGTTCGTGATTGTATTCCTAGAAGACATCCTGGTCTACAGTAAGAGTGAGGCAGAGCATGAGCATCATCTCAGAATTGTCCTCCATATTCTTCGAGAGCACCAGTTGTATGTCAAGTTCAGTAAATGCGAGTTCTGGCTCGATCACATTTCGTACTTGGGTCATATCATCACCAGAGGAGGGGTAGAAGTGGATCCCCAGAAGATCGTGGCCATTGAGTCGTGGCCAGTGTCCAGCACAGTTGCAGAAGTCCGTAGTTTTCTTGGATTGGCCGGTTACTACCGACGATTTGTTTCAGACTTTGCTCGAATTTCAGCGCCATTAACCCAGTTGACCCGCAAGGATGTGCAGTTTGCTTGGACCGCAGAGTGCCAGGATTCTTTTGAGAGGTTGAAGCGAGGCTTGATGACGGCTCCTATTCTCATGCTTCCAGATGGAACCGAAGAATTCTCAGTGTATTGTGATGCTTCGGGAAGAGGTTTAGGATGTGTTCTGATGCAGCATGGGAAGGTAATAGCTTATGCGTCACGACAACTTCGTGATCATGAGAGGAATTATCCAACCCATGACTTGGAGCTGGCAGTAGTAGTGTTTGCACTTAAGTTGTGGAGGCACTACTTGTACGGAGATAGGGTAGAAATTTTCACCGACCACAAGAGCCTGAAGTATGTTTTCACCCAGAAGGATCTCAACATACGTCAGAGGAGGTGGCTGGAGCTACTTGTGGATTATTGTCACGACCCGCACCCTAGAGTAAGGGCACGAGAAGTGGGTACGTCCAGCCTACGTCGCAGTGTCGGCGGTAGAAAGCTGTCCTAGGTCACAACATCTAACAATATAATGCTAAGCAGTTTATACTCCCCGAATGGGGGTGACATAGCAGAATGTAAACTCAATCACAACTAAGAAAGAAGAAGTACGATATGATATAGAACTTAAAATGAAATATAGATAATCAGAAGAGTCTAAGTGTCTAAGATAACATCTCAGCAAACATCTAGAATACAAAGTCTCAACTACAGAATATGAAAGAATATATATATCTCAGAACAACAACTGAAAGTCAATAACAATGCTGAAAAGAAAGATAAAGCCTAGCTGTCTAGTCTAGACTATGGGAGTAGCATCCTGTACTGTAGCTGGGTCCTCCAGAGGAACCAGGTCGCAGGTGTCGTCTAAGCCTGCTCCGTAATAGGTGGTACATAGGGCCTCATCCTCATCCTCTGTAATATTTTCAACAGGTCCAGTCAGGACAGGAGCGAGCACAATATATCTCATGCAGTTCATATCATGGCAGGAAATATAAAGCAAGCAATAGAGTAAGATACATGAAATGCTGTAAGAAGATGTACATGAAACAGAAGAGATATTTGATAACTGGAAATATATACATGATAAGTAAGAACTGTAAGTGACTAGGGATTTAGAGTACGAGATGGCATATAATTGGCTTAGGTTGTACATGATAAACATGGAAAGTAACAGAGTGTACATGATGGTAAATCACATGACCATTTATACTCACCCCTACCCACAATCAATACATAAGGATCCAGTCCAGTTACGTTACGGACATGATGTTTTGGTTACATAGGAAACACATGAGGAAACATGAGCGTACATGAAAGAACATGAAAGTACATGAACGTACATGAAAGAACATGAGAGAACATGAGTGTACATGAATAACGCAGAAGCAAGGAATACATGATATACATGAAACACATGTCATAAAGTATCCGATGCACCCGCTAAGGGGGATAACATCCCAAGAAGAGATCCATATAGTACCAATTCGTGATGATAACGTGACAGCATCAAGTAAAGTAATCTAAAGCAAGAATATAAGTCGTGACAAGTATAAAACGATCAGACAATGTACTCGCCTGATAACTGAATGTCCGAAGAGGATGTACTGCCAGAGGAGAGGTGTCTGTCTCCTAATCAGAGCAACACAAGTCATGATGTATACAAGGGGGCTATAAATGAAGTGTACAATGCATCTACATGTTTTTTTATGTCAATCTAGGTCAATCTAGGTCAAGTCAACTCTTGGTCAACTCTGGGTCAAACCAAGTCAACATCTAATCACACTAGGTCAACAACAAGGCTGTCTTGGTCAACTGGTCAAACTTAGGCTATCAAAGGTCAATTTGGTCAATGGTCAACTATTGGTCAACCTTAGGGTTTGGTCAACTAAGTCAAACTTAGTCAACTAGTCAAACTAGGCCTATATAGGTCTACACCAACCTATACCAATATAGCCTAACAATAGAACTTAGCCTATAGAGCAATACTATACACTAGGCCTATGTACAATATTACAATATACAAACCTATATACCAAAATCCTATATTATAACTTAGGCTAACATAATACATACTTTACATTCATTCATGTATCTATTCATGCATATTTACCTACATACATATATACATATATACATATATACATAGAGATATAGAGAGAGGGCTAAGGGTATACATGTGCGTGTATGTGGTGAGAGGGTGTGTGTGTGTTGATGTGTAACAGTGGTAGGAGAGTTATAATGTGTGTCAACAATATATATATACATACATATACATTTGCTATATATATACATACATATACATTTGCTATATAAATACATATATATACATTTGTTATATATATACATATATAGAGGTAGAGGGAAACATTCAAGTGTCAAGCAACAAGGGTGTGTGTGTGATGTGAGGAGAGTTAATGTGTGAGAGAAGGGTGATATGTCATGGAGGGTGTGTGTGTTTAAGTAGAGACCTGTGTGTGTGTGAGGGTTGATAGTATAATATGTGTGATTGTGTTAGGCTATAGGTCTCAGGAATGTGTCAGTTCCATAGTGTATGAGTAGCGTGTAGGAAGCCATGTGTGTGATTCATTCCATGGTTCTCAGTTTTTTAGGAAAAACAGTATTAGTTATCAATTTACATGTGTGTGTGTGTGAGCTTTGTTCCTGGGTAGACTCAAGTGACAGTGTGTCAATAACAGTTTCAGGAATGTGAGAAAACAGGAAAAATCAGTACTGTGTGTGTAACATTCAGTTTAATAGGAGACAGCTCAATGGAGAAAAGAATTCAGTTCTCCTAATCACCCAAAATCAAGTATCAACTAATCAAAACCAATTTTTCATTTTCCAACCCATCTCAGGTTCCCTGATACATCCATTCTCAGTTGTGTGTGTGTGTGTAATTGGCAGTGGTGTGTCAAGAACATGGTGTATTCATAAGAGAGCAGTAATGGTTTTTAGTTCTCAGGAAAAAATATAGCAAATGACAGTTTGATATCAATAGCAGTTAACACTTAGGTCCAAAACTAATTTCGAAAACCCAATTTCCTTGATATCATCACACCAAATCATGTAACCAACATTTCAGTGACTAACACACACGTATATGAATTAAACATGGCAAATTTGCATCAATTTCAGTTTAAATTAGAAACTAATTTCTAAAATTTCAAAAACAGGGAGTACGTATCAATGATTTGGGGAAATGCAAATTCGAAATCAAATCTTGATAACATTTCTAAATTTATGGTTGGTAATCAGAGTACTACATGAGATTGGGTCAGCCGAACCATAATGTGTCAAGAATCTGGACACAAACGTGTCCAAATACTCACGCACACACGTAGACAAACGCGTGCACACAGCGTCGTGCAGCGAGTCCATGGACTCATGCACTCGACACAGGCCATGTGGAGCCACGTGGCCGTGTACACGTGTAGCCCACATGTAGGGCTACACGATCGATACCCTGCATCGTGTCCACGTGGTGACAGGACATGACACGAAGTGTGTGTCAGTGCTAATTTTTCGTATGCACAGTTCAGTATAAAATCAGTGCGATCGTGATTTCGTGTCCGATACGACACGACGTATCGTGAAACTCGAGGGAGGGTCTGTCAGTGATGGCCCCCTCCTCTGTGTCAATTTACACGTGTCCACGTGTCCTGTGTAGGGAGGAATAGAGGTCGAGTAGCAGGGCATGTAAACCGGGTGTCGTACAGTGAGTTCGTGTCCATTTTGGACACGGACACGACACAAAACCTAGCTCAGTCTTCACTAAAGTTAATTAGCACCTATAGACCTACAAATCTTTTCAAACACAATTTCAAATTAGCAACATTTATTTCTAAAAATCATTTCATCGAACACCTATTCCTACACACCGATACGTGTCCGATACGGACACGTAATGGACACGAATTCCTACCAAACTTAGCCTACAGGTCCATGGTACCTAGATGCATGCAACTATGAAGAGAAAACACAATATTACTAGGTTTTAGAGGCATTTTACCTATTGAGTGAAAACTCAATGAAAAGCATAGAATAGGGGGGTGTCCTCTTCACTTGGGGGCGCCAAATGCTTGTGTAACCTTGCTAGCTAGCATCCCTTAGTATCCTCAATTGTAGGGGGGTTCCAATGTAAGAAATTTGGCTCAATTTGGAGTTGATTTGGGCATTTGGGAAGGAATTGGGGAAGAACACTAAAGGAGGCAATTAAAATGAATTAAAAAGGATGCTAATGATTAATGGGTTGTATTTATAGAGGGAGGAAATGTGTGATGGCTGCCATTAGGTTAGGGTTAGGGTTTAGGATGAGTGGCTAAGGCTTCTCCGACAATTTCAAGCCAATCTAATGGCTCAAAACTAAAGTAGCCTTCTTTAACCTTTAGCCTAAAATATCACTCTAACAAATATCTAGATATTACCCTAATTTGATTACTTAATGAAACCCTCTAACTTAGTCTCTAGGGTCATGATTAACATCTAGATTAGGCTAACTTCTAGGTCAAGTCTCAACAATTTAACTAACACATATTTAATTCATATAGACCAAAATACCCCTAGGCTTAAAAGTAGAAATTTAAAATCCTAAACACATGATTAGGTCTCCTTGGTCATGATTAGTCTTCTAGGTCATGCATGACTAAGGTTACACTAGCAAAACACCAATTTCATATTTCACTCAATTAAATAGTTTTAAAATAACTAAAAATCACCAAAAATCATATCATGACTAAAATCAAATATTTTAATGATTTAAAATACAAAAGTTTAAATTTACCCTTATTTTGGAAAAATGGGTGTTACAAGTCTACCCCCCTTAAAAGAATTTCGTCCTCGAAATTAAGATGGTCGTACTCCTCCTAGGTTAAACACCCCTAATCAATTCAAAGTCTTAGAATAGTATCAAAATATTTTACCAATCTATTTATTTATATATATTTTGAAAGACTGAAACGAAAGATGGAAATAGTAGATTTTTGAAATTATTTTAAATATAATTTGATAATCATATGCGTCTATCCAGAATCATGATAATCAGAATCCCTTGCCATATTAGCAAGTAAGGCTACGGCACCCATGGAGTCTGCAACACAGATTATGCCCTCGCCTTACCAACTAATATAACTATAGGAGACTCTAGATTCCATAATTGAGGCGACCTAGCCTATATGATTCGGTAAAAGGTTAAATCAACAACAAAACATACAGATTCAAATTTATCAACAAAATAGGAAAGATAGGAACAGATGGAATTGAATTTCAAGGTGGATATAACGAGGCAAGGTAGGAATGGAATCGAAAGAACAGAACCTGCAAGCACCTCTCCTACTGCCTGAGCATCCTCAAACATCATGGCGTAAGCTCTCCCATGCTGGCCTCCTCTAGCCTGCTATTGGCCTACTGGAGCCCTGGCTCCTGCTCTCTGAGCGGTCCATCCCGCAGACTTGGGGCACTCTCTTAATTGATGATCTGATGATCCACAGAGTAGGCACTTGCCTAGCCTCATCCGACATTCACCCCAATCGTGCCCTGGTTTCTTACAGAAAGGACAAAATGTAACATGCTGCTGTTTAGGAGCCTGCTGCTGTCTCTGCTGCTGCTGCTGCCTTTGTTGGAATGGCTGCGGTTGGAACTGCCTCGGCTACTGGTGCTGAAAGTGAGGCCTCTTGGCCTGGCCTCCGCTACTGCTGCCCCCAACTGGGTCTCGCCCCTCTTGAGCCTAAGCTTAAGATCATCCTCTGCCAATAAGGCTCCCGTCTGAATCTTCTCAAAAGTGGCATCCCTGTTGCCCTTGGTCAAGGACTTGACCTCCTTGACCAGACCCTTCCAGAACCTCTGGGCCTTTGCCGTCTCGCTCAAGCCCTCAACGAATCTGCCGAGGCGGCCGAACTCCCCAGCATACTCCTCCACTGACAGGCTCCCCTGAACTAGGCTCTCGAACTGCGACTCCAAGGCTCTGAGCGCTGAATCTGGAAAGAACTTCTTCTTGAAGAAGTCCTTGAACTCCTCCCAGGTCTGTCTAGCTACTCCCACCCTGGGGTCTGACTGATACCAGGTGCGAGCAAGATCTCGCATCCGGCTAGCTGCTGCCTCTATCTGGAGATCTGCCGGTATCCGGGCCAGGCAGAAGATCTCCTCTATATGCTCGATCCACTCGTCAGCATATATAATCCCCTCCGTCCCCAGGAAGTCTCTGGGGCTCATCTTCTGGAACTGCTCTATCCCAGGTGTCTTCGGCTGCTGGACTGCTGGTCGAGCTGCGGCTGTCGTAATGGCCAACTCCATGCCCCTGTCCTGTCGGACCTGCTGCTGGTCCATAAACTGCTGGAAGTAGGCAAACATCTGTGCCGCGTCCACGTATCCTGTAGGCGGCGGCTGCTGGAAAGACATCTCTGGAATGACTGGGTCCTGCCTCCGAACTGGTGGAGGCATACCCTCTGCTGCTGCTGCTGAAGTCCCAATATGAGCAGAGGTGGCATGAGCTGTAGCCTCCCGACCCTACTGAACTGGCTGAGAGGTAGCAGTCCCCTCTACAGTATCTCCATGAATGGCACGCTGTAACCGCGTCTCCACCATCCTGAAGACAGATCAAACAAGGGTATCAATTGTTGAGAAAGAAGCGATAAATCAAGGGAGGACAGTTTTTTTCAAAAGGAAGTATTAAAGTAGCAAGAATTTTGATAACAAGAATCAGGTTAAGAGCTTTTCCTAATGTGATTGAGTACCTCAAAATATTCTACTCCTACTGCAGGCTTTAGTGATACTTTAGTTCGAATACCACTACATAAACTCGACCTGCATGGGCCACCACTAAAAATGTGTCACGACCCGCACCCTAGAGTAAGGGCACGAGAAGTGGGTATATCCAGCCTACGCCGCAGTGTTGGCGGTAGAACGCTGTCCTAGGTCACAACATCTAACAATATAATGCTAAGCAGTTTATACTCCCCGAATGGGGGTGATATAGCAAAATGTAAACTCAATCACAACTAAGGAAGAAGAAGTACGATATGATATAGAACTCAAAATGAAATACAGATAATCAGAAGAGTCTAAGTGTCTAAGATAACATCTCAGCAAACATCCAGAATACAAAGTCTCAACTACAGAATATGAAAGAATATATACATCTCAGAACAACAACTGAAAGTCAATAACAATGCTGAAAAGAAAGATAAAGCCTAGCTGTCTAGTCTAGGCTATGGGAGTAGCATCCTGTACTACAGCTGGGTCCTCCAGAGGAACCAGGTCGCAGGTGTCGTCTAAGCCTGCTCCGTAATAGGTGGTACATAGGGCCTCATCCTCATCCTCTGTAATATTTTTAACAGGTCCAGTCAGGACAGGAGCGAGCACAGTACATCTCATGCAGTTCATATCATGGCAGGAAATATAAAGCAAGCAATAGAGTAAGATACATGAAACACTGTAAGAAGATGTACATAAAACAGAAAAGATATTTGATAACTGGAAATATATACATGATAAGTAAGAACTGTAAGTGACTAGTGATTTAGAGTACGAGATGGCATATAATTAGCTTAGGTTGTACATGATAAAACATAGAAAGTAACAGAGTGTACATGATGGTAAATCACATGACCATTTATACTCACTCCTACCCACAATCAATACATAAGGATCCAGTCCAGTTACGTTACGGACATGATGTTTTGGTTACACAAGAAATACATGAGGAAGCATGAGCGTACATGAAAGAACATGAAAGTACATGAACCTACATGAAAGAATATGAGAGAACATGAGTGTACATGAATAACGCAGAAGCAAAGAATACATGATGTACATGAAACACAAGTCATAAAGTATCCGATGCGCCCGCTAAGGAGGATAACATCCCAAGAAGAGATCCATATAGTACCAATCCGTGATGATAACGTGACAGCATCAAGTAAAGTAATCTAAAGCAAGAATATAAGTCGTGACAAGTATGAAACGATCAGAGAATGTACTCGCCTGATAACTGAATGTCCGAAGAGGATGTACTGCCTGAGGAGAGGTGTCTGTCTCCTAATCAGAGTAACACAAGTCATGATGTATACAAGGGGGTTATAAATGAAGTGTACAATGCATCTACATGTTTTTCTAGGTCAATCTAGGTCAATCTAGGTCAAGTCAACTCTTGATCAACTCTGGGTCAAACCAAGTCAACATCTAGTCACACTAGGTCAACAACAAGGCCATCTTGGTCAACTGGTCAAACTTAGGCTATCAAAGGTCAATTTGGTCAATGGTAAACTATTGGTCAACCTTAGGGTTTGGTCAACTAAGTCAAACTTAGTCAACTAGTCAAACTAGGCCTATATAGGTGTCAGCCCCAGTTTTTCAAAATTTTTGTTAATCAGTATTAAATTGGCCATTAATGATTATTTTGGCATTAAAATATTTTATTATAATTATTAGGAATTTTTCCTGAATTTTTAAATGATTTTAAAATGGTTTTAAATACCTAAAATACCTTTTTGCAATAAAATGAATTGTTTTATATAGGTTTTGCAATTTTTAGAATTATTTAAACGCTGTTTGCAATTTCCTATTTGTTGTTTGCAAATTTAATTTGTATAACCTTAGGAAAAGGACCTAGACGAAATTTCCTAAATCCTAAGGGGTTTTTTGCTAACTACCCATCTCTCCCCACCACCTTCCCCTAATTTCCCGGCCGATCGCCGTAACCCTAACCCTAAACTACTCCTAACACCACCGCCTTCGCAGCCTATAAAATGAACCCCACTCCTTCCCCGACCAGACCACACCACTCTCGAACCGTCCCTACGCCGTCCCGACCACTTCCTTCCCCATTTCTTCCAGCCGGAACCCTAACTCCGGCAGCCTTCAAACCCACCTCTACACAGCCTCTCGTCGACAACCACCACCACCTCCAGCTTCGCCACAGCACGGCGAGTCGATCGCCACCGCTGCGCCACGACGCCGACGCCCCCAGCCGCCGATCGCCCACTCTTCCACGCTCGAGTTCGCCGGACACGTACGTAGCAGTCTCCATTTCGTATCGTACGTGTCTCGTTTTCGAGTATGTTGTTCGCCAGGACACGACGACCCCAGCCCCGTACTCGGACACGCGTAGATCGTGTCGTACGTGTCGTGCAGTGCATGGACACGGTGTCAGATTTCATATTCTCGTGTCCTGGACTGTATGGACACGAGACGAACTGAATAATTAGCTATCGGGTTTAAAACGTGTTATCGGGTTTTAAAACCCATTAAACCACTTAGTTATCGGGTCTGGGCTCTTCCCAACCCGATATTTTTGTTTAGGTTTAAAATAATCTCAACCCCCGTTCTAACAGCCACCCGAACCCGACCCACTGGCCAGCGCGCAATCAATAAAACCCTCCCGCTCGGTTAGCCCGAGTTCGAGCCCCCCCTGCTGTTTATTTCTTTTCCTTTTTCTTTTTCTTTTCATTCTCTTTTTCTTTTCTTTTTTCTGTTTATATATGTATATATGTATATGTATATATGTATTACTGTATATATTATATATATATTTACTGTTATATATATTGTATATATACAAATTATTTATGAATATATATATATATATAAATATACTTAGGTACATCTATGTATATATATACGTTATTTTCTTTATATAAATGTATATATATATATTTTTCTGTATATATATATCTTTGCTAGTTAGCATTGTATATATATATATAGTGTATATATATCCCTATATATATACTTTTCCTATATATTGTATATATATATATATATTATTCCTTTAAATATATGTATTTCCTTATGAATATATATATATATATTGTATAAGTACATATAATTGTACATAACTAGCCTCCATAAAAATATGTAAAATTACCTACTTACTATATTTTCATGTTTGCATCTTCTATGTGTATTTTCCTGAATAAAATAGTATTATATTCCCTGCTCTTTTTATACTTTGTATTTTTGTACATTTAATTAACTACAACCATTGGTGTCCAAACCTAGCATGGGTTTTTGGGCCCAAATGTGTTTTCACACATTTTAGACTTGTACAAGTCATATTGGACTTGATACATGGTCTTGAGTCATGTATTTGGACTATGGTTCATATATGTACATTGACAAAATTAAGTAAAGTATTAATTATTTAATTTCAGAATTGTACACTTATTGATTTTGAATTTCTAAAAATACTTATCTTGCTATAAAAATTCTGGAAAAATACTATTAAGATTCTCTGTTAATTTAGACAATTTAATATAATTTTTATAGCATTTTGTTGACAGTTTTGCCCCTGTTTAGCCATATCAAACCAGAGCTCATTTTCTATATATTTATGAAAACTGATTTTTATAAAATACTTCTGTTGGGTAATAAATCCCAAAAAAATTATAATAAATTTCTATAATTAACAAGGTTTCTGTCAGTATATTATTTTGCATTTATTGGAGATTTCTAGTATTTTCTAAAATTGTTAGAACACAGTGCACAGAATGTTTATTTTACCAATAATTATGACTAAGTCATGACTTGTGATTTTTGTGTATTTCTAGTATTTGGATTGCTAACCAGCCTTAATATGGGAGACCCATGGGTTAGATTAGATGCCAAATCACTTCACTTTGAACCCCTAGGCTAAGTTCACCTAGCCAATGTCCAATTTGGCCTTCTCACATCACTAGTGTATTTATATTGTCTTGTAACTTAGAGTCTGAGTATATATATGTTTTCAGTGCCAGGACACTCTACATCTTAGCTTTATTGTCATTGCATTGCTTTGCTCCAGGCAAGTACATCTACAAACTCATTTACTGTCTTTTAATGTTAAGTACATGTGACAACCTTGTGAATTACCATTAATCCAGTTGCAAGTCTTTTGTTAATTGTACATGTTAAAACACTGTTATTTGATAAAAGAATGTTAATCAACCCATGTGAATGCTGATCCTTGGAGTAGCAAGTCAAATCATAACATGTTTCATACTATTGCCAGTTCCCACCATGCTTTACACTATTTCCCGTATCTTTTACATGATGATTACTGGGTTATGAGAGAGTTGATAGTATAGTTACTGGACTCGTGGAATGTACTCACTTACATTGCAGTATGCTAATTGTGTAGTTTCTGGACTTGTGGAATGTACATACGTACATTGCAGTAAACTAGCAGTACGATTTCTGGACTTATGGAATGTACATAGGTACATTGCAGTAAACTAGTATAGCACCTATTGACCGATCTCATACCTGCTCCAGTTTTAATACATAATGTACAATATACCACAATTGACAAGAGTGTCTTAAAATGATAATCAAGATATACCATGATTTCCCGCTTTATATGATTTACCATGATTCCAGTATGTCTATTTTTCAGTCTTATCATACCATGTTCCTGTTGTACATCTCTTACATTATACATTCAGTACTTTAGTAGTAGAGGTTGTACTTGCTCCCGTCCTGACAGGATAACGTTGTAGGTATTTTGACCGAGGAAGAAATGCTTTGTGACCCGTACTATGGAGCTCCAGTTGAGGATATTCCAGCAGGGAATCCTGCTTAGCTGCTTAGTTTGACTTAGTGTTGGGTTATTATCACAGACGCTGTTTTGTACCTTTAAACTGGACCTTGTCTCCAGTACTACTTTTGGTTGTGTACTATTTATAACAAACTTAGTGGTTTTTCATCTATCTATATAGAAGCTGTGTTGTGATCATTCTTAAACTATCTTAATTATTAGCACATTTATCATTATTACCTGACTGTCTAGAACAGCTTACTACGCTCTAATCAAGCGTAGGCTGGACATGGCTCGGCCTGGCCCAACAATTTGGGTATCGGTTCGTGACATATTTTTGGTGGTGGCCCACGCAGGTCCTGACTAAAGTTGTTTGGTTACGTTACTGTACCAAGCACGCCTGCAGAAATTAAGGATAACTAGATAACACTAGGAACAACATCTAGAACACCTAGAGGAATTTTAGGATTGCAACATAGGAAAACTTATCACAGCGTAGGACCGGTAGTGTAACTAAATTGTTTGCTTATGACTGCTTGCTTTATTCTTATAATTCCTTTGTCTTTTATAAATAGATGGACCCTACACACTCTCCCGATTCCGCCACCTCAGGTGACGGTACACCTTCATCACCTCCCCCTACCACCCAGATAGGTCCATTAGACTCTGCACCTCCACCACCTCCTACCCCGCAGACCCAGATGCCTCCACCCCCACCTCCTATCATGCCTCCCCAGACTATTGTTTCCCTTGACGGAACCTAATTACTGGCTTTGATCCAGGGGCTCCTGAATACTCAGCATACCCCCGTCTCGCAACCTATGGAACATCAATTGAGGCTAGGTAGTATCAAGAGTTTTATGAACCTAAATCCGAAGGAGTTTCTTGGGACGGAAGGCATAGTTGTAGCTGATGACTGGTTAGATTCTGTAGAGAGGAAGCTCATAGGGGCTAGATTACCTGACGATCTTTGGGTCGAGGCAGCAGGATTTTTGTTAGCAAACCTGGCAGGGGTTTGGTTCAGAAATGAGACGATGTTCATTGGCGGCAGAGGAAACTGGGAGCAATTCAAGATCCAGTTCAAGAGGAAGTTCTTCTCCACCACCGCTAGAGTTGCCATGGGATTGCAATTCCAGAACCTGCAACAGGGGAGCCGTACAGTCGATGAGTACACAGGTGAGTTTAGCAGACTCAGTCGTTTTGCCCCGAGCTTAGTAGCCGACCCGGAGGAGATGGCTCGCAGATTCTGCCATGGTCTTGTCCCGGACATTAGCATCTTACTAGTGGCCAACGGGATCACAGACTACTACCAGCTACTGGAGAGAGCTCGAGGTATCGAGGAGCGTCTTTTGTCTTGTAAGAGGCCAGCTACCACACATCATGACGGGCCGTCCACGCGCCAGACTTTCCAGCAGAGGACGACTACCCAGCACCAGCAGGCCTATTCTCCACCAGCTCATCCTCAGCATCAGTTATCATTTGCCCGAGATCCGGGGCAACAGCAGCAGAAGTGGGTCTCTTGTGCCTTCTGCAAAAAGCCAGGGCACGATGTCTCCATCTGTAGGAAGAAATTGAGCCAGTGTCTTGTTTGCGGGTCTTCCACCCATATGATTCGGGAGTGCCCAAAGGCGAAGCCATTTACCAGAGGACCTTCAGGGAGAGCATACCCTTTAGCCATCCAGGCAGCAGTACCAGTACAGGGCCCAAAGCCAGAGCCAGAATACTTGACAGACGGTGCCACAGGTTGGATTTATTTGCATATGACTGTTTGATTCTAGTGCCTCATTAAGTTACCTATCACTAGACTCATGCCAAACCATCATTTAGTAACTGCACCCATGAGACCAAGCCATTGACCAGTAGACCTGTTTCATAGACGTTCCATCATTAGGAGATAGCCTTAGTCATCGCTGTAATTATTTTAAAAACGTTAGTTGCCTCGCGTGTCTTTAGTTCTTGTAAATTTCGAGGACAAAATTTTTCAAGGAGGGAAGACTTGTCAGCCCCAGTTTTTCAAAATTTTTGTTAATCAGTATTAAATTGGCCATTAATGATTATTTTGGCATTAAAATGTTTTATTATAATTATTAGGAATTTTTCCTAAATTTTTAAATGATTTTAAAATGGTTTTAAATACCTAAAATACCTTTTTGCAATAAAATGAATTGTTTTATATAGGTTTTGCAATTTTTAGAATTATTTAAACGCTGTTTGCAATTTCCTATTTGTTGTTTGCAAATTTAATTTGCATAACCTTAGGAAAAGGACCTAGACGAAATTTTCTAAATCCTAAGGAGTTTTTTGCTAACTACCCATCTCTTCCCACCGCCTTCCCCTAATTTCCCGGCCGATCGCCGTAACCCTAACCCTAAACTACTCCTAACACCACCGCCTTCGCAGCCTATAAAATGAACCCCACTCCTTCCCCGACCAGACCACACCACTCTCGAACCGTCCCTACGCCGTCCCGACCACTTCCTTCCCCATTTCTTCCAGCCGGAACCCTAACTCCGGCAGCCTTCAAACCCACCTCTACACAGCCTCTCTTCGACAACCACCACCACCTCCAGCTTCGCCACAGCACGGCGAGTCGATCGCCACCGCTGCGCCACGACGCCGACGCCCCCAGCCGCCGATCGCCCACTCTTCCACGCTCGAGTTCGCCGGACACGTACGTAGCAGTCTCCATTTCGTATCGTACGTGTCTCGTTTTCGAGTATGTTGTTCGCCAGGACACGACGACCCCAGCCCCGTACTCGGACACGCGTAGATCGTGTCGTGCGTGTCGTGCAGTGCATGGACACGCCGACACGGTGTCAGATTTCATATTCTCGTGTCCCGGACTGTATGGACACGAGACGAACTGAATAATTAGCTATCGGGTTTAAAACGTGTTATCGGGTTTTAAAACCCATTAAACCACTTAGTTATCGGGTCTGGGCTCTTCCCAACCCGATATTTTTGTTTAGGTTTAAAATAATCTCAACCCCCGTTCTAACAGCCACCCGAACCCGACCCACTGGCCAGCGCGCAATCAATAAAACCCTCCCGCTCGGTTAGCCCGAGTTCGAGCCCCCCCTGCTGTTTATTTCTTTTCCTTTTTCTTTTTCTTTTCATTTTCTTTTTCTTTTCTTTTTTCTGTTTATATATGTATATGTATATATGTATTACTGTATATATTATATATATATTTACTGTTATATATATTGTATATATACAAATTATTTATGAATATATATATATATATATATATATATATATATATATATATATATATATATATATATATACTTAGGTACATCTATGTATATATATACGTTATTTTCTTTATATAAATGTATATATATATATTTTTCTATATATATATATATATATATATCTTTGCTAGTTAGCATTGTATATATATATAGTGTATATATATCCCTATATATATACTTTTCCTATATATTGTATATATATATATATATTATTCCTTTAAATATGTGTATTTCCTTATGAATATATATATATATTGTATAAGTACATATAATTGTACATAACTAGCCTCCATAAAAATATGTAAAATTACCTACTTACTATATTTTCATGTTTGCATCTTCTATGTGTATTTTCCTGAATAAAATAGTATTATATTCCCTGCTCTTTTTATACTTTGTATTTTTGTACATTTAATTAACTACAACCATTGGTGTCCAAACCTAGCATGGGTTTTTGGGCCCAAATGTGTTTTCACACATTTTAGACTTGTACAAGTCATATTGGACTTGATACATGGTCTTGAGTCATGTATTTGGACTATGGTTCATATATGTACATTGACAAAATTAAGTAAAGTATTAATTATTTAATTTCAGAATTGTACACTTATTGATTTTGAATTTCTAAAAATACTTATCTTGCTATAAAAATTCTGGAAAAATACTATTAAGATTCTCTGTTAATTTAGACAATTTAATATAATTTTTATAGCATTTTGTTGACAGTTTTGCCCCTGTTTAGCCATATCAAACCAGAGCTCATTTTCTATATATTTATGAAAACTGATTTTTATAAAATACTTCTGTTGGGTAATAAATCCCAGAAAAATTATAATAAATTTCTATAATTAACAAGGTTTATGTCAGTATATTATTTTGCATTTATTGGAGATTTCTAGTATTTTCTAAAATTATTAGAACACAGTGCACAGAATGTTTATTTTACCAATAATTATGACTAAGTCATGACTTGTGATTTTTGTGTATTTCTAGTATTTGGATTGCTAACCAGCCTTAATATGGGAGACCCATGTGTTAGATTAGATGCCAAATCACTTCACTTTGAACCCCTAGGCTAAGTTCACCTAGCCAATGTCCAATTTGGCCTTCTCACATCACTAGTGTATTTATATTGTCTTGTAACTTAGAGTCTGAGTATATATATGTTTTCAGTGCCAGGACACTCTACATCTTAGCTTTATTGTTATTGCATTGCTTTGCTCTAGGCAAGTACATCTACAAACTCATTTACTGTCTTTTAATGTTAAGTACATGTGACAACCTTGTGAATTACCATTAATCCAGTTACAAGTCTTTTTTTAATTGTACATGTTAAAACACTGTTATTTGATAAAAGAATGTTAATCAACCCATGTGAATGCTGATCCTTGGAGTAGCAAGTCAAATCATAACATGTTTCATACTATTGCCAGTTTCCACCATGCTTTACACTATTTCCCGTATCTTTTACATGATGATTACTGGGTTATGAGAGAGTTGATAGTATAGTTACTGGACTCGTGGAATGTACTCACTTACATTGCAGTATGCTAATTGTGTAGTTTCTGGACTTGTGGAATGTACATACGTACATTGCAGTAAACTAGCAGTACGGTTTCTGGACTTGTGGAATGTACATACGTACATTGCAGTAAACTAGCATAGCACCTATTGACCGATCTCATACCTGCTCCAGTTTTAATACATAATGTACAATATGCCACAATTGACAAGAGTGTCTTAAAATGATAATCAAGATATACCATGATTTCCCGCTTTATATGATTTACCATGATTCCAGTATGTCTATTTTTCAGTCTTATCATACCATGTTCCTGTTGTACATCTCTTACATTATACATTCAGTACTTTAGTAGTAGAGGTTGTACTTGCTCCCGTCCTGATAGGATAACGTTGTAGGTATTTTGACCGAGGAAGAAATGCTTTGTGACCCGTACTATGGAGCTCCAGTTGAGGATATTCCAGCAGGGAATCCTGCTTAGCTGCTTAGTTTGACTTAGTGTTGGGTTATTATCACAGACGCTGTTTTGTACCTTTAAATTGGACCTTGTCTCCAGTACTACTTTTGGTTGTGTACTATTTATAACAAACTTAGTGGTTTTTCATCTATCTATATAGAAGCTGTGTTGTGATCATTCTTAAACTATCTTAATTATTAGCACATTTATCATTATTACCTGACTGTCTAGAACAGCTTACTACGCTCTAATCAAGCGTAGGCTGGACATGGCTCGGCCCGGCCCAACAATTTGGGTATCGGGTCGTGACAATAGGTCTACACCAACCTATACCAATATAGCCTAACAATAGAACTTAGCCTATAGAGCAATACTATACACTAGGCCTTTGTAAAATATTACAATATACAAACCTATATACCAAAATCCTATATTATAACTTAGGCTAACATAATACATACTTTACATTCATTCATGTATCTATTCATGCATATTTACCTACATACATATATACATATATACATAGAGATATAGAGAGAGGGCTAAGGGTATACATGTGTGTGTATGTGGTGAGAGGGTGTGTGTGTGTTGATGTGTAACAGTGGTAGGAGAGTTATAATGTGTGTCAACAATATATATATACATACATATACATTTGCTATATATATACATACATATACATTTGCTATATATATACATATATATATATATTTACATTTGCTATATATATACATATATAGAGGTAGAGGGTAACATTCAAGTGTCAAGCAACAAGGGTGTGTGTGTGATGTGAGGAGAGTTAATGTGTGAGAGAAGGGTGATATGTCATGGAGGGTGTGTGTGTTTAAGTAGAGGCCTGTGTGTGTGTGTGAGGGTTGATAGTGTAATGTGTGTGATTGTGTTAGGCTATAGTTCTCAGGAATGTGTCAGTTCCATAGTGTGTGAGTAGTGTGTAGGAAGCCATGTGTGTGATTCATTCCATGGTTCTCAGTTTTTAGGAAAACAGTATTAGTTATCAATTTACATGTGTGTGTGTGTGAGCTTTGTTCCTAGGTAGATTCAAGTGACAGTGTGTCAATGACAGTTTCAGGAATGTGAGAAAACAGAAAAAATCAGTACTGTGTGTGTAACATTCAGTTTAATAGGAGACAGCTCAATGGAGAAAAGAATTCAGTTCTCCTAATCACCCAAAATCAAGTATCAACTAATCAAAACCAATTTCTCATCTTCCAACCCATCTCAGGTTCCCTGATACATCCATTCTCAGTTGTGTGTGTGTGTAAATGGCAGTGGTGTGTCAAGAACATGGTGTGTTCATAAGAGAGCAATAATGTTTTTTAGTTCTCAGGAAAAAATATAGCAAATGACAATTTGATATCAATAGCAGTTAACTCTTAGGTCCAAAACTAATTTCGAAAACCCAATTTCCTTGATATCATCACACCAAATCATGTAACCAACATTTCAGTGACTAACACACACGTATATGAATTAAACATGGCAAATTTGCATCAAAATTTCAGTTTAAATTAGAAACTAATTTCAGAAATTTCAAAAACAGGGAGTACGTATCAGTGATTTGGGGAAATACAAATTCGAAATCAAATCTTGATAACATTTCTAAATTTATGGTTGGTAATCAGAGTACTACATGAGATTGTATCAGTCGAACCATAATGTGTCAAGAATCTGGACACAAACGGGTCCAAATACTCACGCACACACGTAGACACACACGCGTGCACACAGCGTCGTACAGCGAGTCCATGGACTCGTGCCCTCGACACAGGCCACGTAGAGCCACGTGGCCGTGCACACGTGTAGCCCACATGTAGGGCTACACGATCGACACCCTGCATCATGTCCACGTGGTGACAGGACACGACACGAAGTGCGTATCAGTACTGATTTTTTGCGTGCACAGTTCAGTATAAAATTGGTACAATCATGATTTCGTATCCGACACGACATGACATGTCGTAAAACTCGAGGGAGGGTCTGTCAGTGATGGCCCCCTCCTCTGTGTCAATTTACATGTGTCCACGTGTCCTGTGTACGGAGGAATAGAGGTCGGGTAGCAGGGCATGTAAACCGGGTGTCGTACAGTGAGTTCGTGTCTGTTTTGGACACGGACATGACATGAACCCTAGCTCAGTCTTCACTAAAGTTAATTAGCACCTATAGACCTACAAATCTGTTCAAACACAATTTCAAATTAGCAACATTTATTTCTAACAATCATTTCATCGAACACCTATTCCTACACACCGATACGTGTCCGATACGGACACGTAATGGATACGAATTCCTACCAAACTTAGCCTACAGGTCCATGGTACCTAGATGCATGCAACCATGAAGAGAAAACACAATATTACTAGGTTTTAGAGGCATTTTACCTATTGAGTGAAAACTCAATAAAAAACATAGAATAGGGGGGTGTCCTCTTCACTTGGGGGTGACAAATGCTTGTGTAACCTTGCTAGCTAGCTTCCCTTAGTATCCTCAATTGTAGGGGGTTCCAATGCAAGAAATTTGGCTCAATTTGGAGTTGATTTGGGCATTTGGGGAGGAATTGGGGAAGAACACTAAAGGAGACAATTAAAATGAATTAAAAAGGATGCTAATGATTAATGGGTTGTATTTATAGAGGGAGGGAATGTGTGATGGCTGCCATTAGGTTAGGGTTAGGGTTTAGGATGAGTGGCTAAGGCTTCTCCAACAATTTTAAGCCAATCTAATGGCTCAAAACTAAAGTAGCCTTCTTTAACCTTTAGCCTAAAATATCACTCTAACAAATATCTAGATATTACCCTAATTTGATTACTTAATGAAACCCTCTAACTTAGTCTCTAGGGTCATGATTAACATCTAGATTAGGCTAACTTCTAGGTCAAGTCTCAACAATTTAACTAACACATATTTAATTCATATAATTTACAATTTCACAAAAGTGTCAAAATGACCAAAATACCCCTAGGCCTAAAAGTAGAAATTTGAAATCCTAAACACATGATTAGGTCTCCTTGGTCATGATTAGTCTTCTAGGTCATGCATGACTAAGGTTACACTAGCAAAATACCAATTTCACATTTCACTCAATTAAATAGTTTTAAAATAACTAAAAATCACCAAAAATCATATCATGACTAAAATCAAATATTTTAATATTTAAAATACAAAAGTTTAAATTTACCCTTATTTTGGAAAAGTGGGTGTTACAATTATGATGTCAACCTGCAGTATCATCCTGGGAAGGCCAACGTTGTTGCAGATGCATTGAGCAGGAGAGCCAGAGTTTATTTCCTAACAGCGCAACCAGAGCTGTTGGCCGATCTTCAGAAGATGGGAATAGAAGTTATCCTCCCTTACAGTATGGCATTGATGGCCAGCATGCAAGTTCAGTCCACTATAGTCGAGAGGATCCGGATGGCGCAGTCAGCAGATTCCAAGCTTTAGCGACTCAGAGCAGAGTGTGAGGCAGGACGAAAACCAAAGTTATGCATTCATGAAGACGATACACTTCGACATGGTAAGCGTCTTTGTGTACCCAATGGAGATATCAGACATGAGATCATGGCAGAGTCCCACAGTTCGCAGTATTCTATTCATTCCGGTGGCACGAAGATGTACCGTAATATCCGCCAGCACTTTTGGTGGAATGGCATGAAGAGGGAGATAGCCCGGTTTGTCTCTCGTTGTTTAGTCTGCCAACAAGTTAAGGCTGAACATCAGAGACCAGCTGGGCTACTTCAACCATTGCCGATTCTCGAGTAGAAATGGAAGAAAATAACTATAGATTTTATGACTGGATTGCCTAGATCCCCGGCTGGCAGAGACGCTATTTGGGTTGTCATAGACAGGCTCACGAAGGTGGCTCACTTTCTCCCGTTCAGAGTTGGTCAGTCGACGACTCCGCTAGCGGAGATGTATCTCCGACAGATTGTCAGATTGCACGGTGTACCAGTCAGTATCACTTCGGACAGAGATTCAAGATTTATGTCACACTTTTGGCGTAGCTTGCAAGAAAGTTTGGGAACTCACCTCCAGTTCAGTTCATCTTATCACCCGCAAACAGATGGCCAGTCAGAACGCTCGATCCAGACTCTTGAAGATATGTTGCGGTCATGTACACTCGACTTCGGTGGTTCGTGGGAAGATCACATGCACCTGGTGGAGTTCTCGTACAACAACAGTTTCTATGCCAGTATCCAGATGGCACCGTTCGAGGCACTATATGGTTGGAAGTACCGATCCCCGCTAGCCTAGGATGATGTTGGAGAGAGACAGATGCTTGGTCCGAAAATGATTGCTCAGATCGTTGAAGTGGTCAGAAGAGTCAGAGATCATCTTCGAGTTGCCCAAGATCGCCAGCGTCATTGGGCCGATTCTCATCGGCGCCCTCTTGAGTTTTTTGTCGGCGACCATATATTCCTGAGGATTTCGTCTAACCGCGGCGTCATTCGTTTCGACGTACGAGGAAAGCTTAGTCCTAGGTATATAGGGTCGTTCGATATTATGGAGCGAGTAGGTGATGTGTCCTATCGTCTCGCTCTTCCGTCGTTGCTACGTGAGACGCATGACGTGTTCCATGTATCCCAACTGTGACGGTATATCCCGGACCCGAGCCACATCCTGGATCATTCAGAATTGGTTGTTGGTACCAACCTTTCGTATGAGGAGAGGCCCGTGTCTATATTGGACCGAAGAGAGAAGACACTCAAGAACAAGACTATCAAGTTAGTCCGAGTTGCTTGGGGTCATCACTCTTTGGGTGAGTCAACGTGGGAGTGTGAGGATGATATTCGATCGCGATATCCCGACCTGTTTGACTCGTGAGGTATAATATCTTTCTTATGCCTCATACCTTCGATTTCGTGCTTGCATGAATAATTTTTTGATTGCTTGATTAGTATAGCTTGCCTGCTATTAGTATAGCTTGTCCTTGCAATTCTAACCTCTTGATTAAATTTCGAGGACGAAATTCTTTTAAGGTGGATAGAGTTGTAATACATGTAGTTCGTATTACGTATCTTGGAATACGTGTACGTATTTTATCTTGTATCGCATATCTCTTGGCTTAGCTAGGTTTATTTTGGGTTGGTTCGGCTAGGCTTGGGTGAACTAAGAGGAGAACCCCTACCTACCACCACCATCATCCTTTATTAATCCATTCCCTCATTCTCTCTCTTTATTACTTTTTTTCTTCTCCACATTTACTTCTACACCTACCAGAAAGAGAGAGAGAGACCTTAGGCAAGTGCAAACTTGCTTCATGATGGATCTCAAGTTTTATTGTTCCATTCTCTTCCTTACTTGATTTTAAGATACTTTAGAACTTGGCATTTTCTATTTTGATGGATATTTTCTTGTAGATCTAAGTTTATATTATTTTTTATTTTCTTGGGTTTTGATCTATTGAACTTCATTATTTTTATGTTTTGATTGTTCCATATTGTAGAGAATTCGATTTTACCCAAAATAGACCTTTAAAAAGTTAGATTTCGACTTATTTTGAGGAAGTTATGGCCAAAAGTTTTTTTGGCCATTTCTATGTTCATCTGTGCTGATTTTGGCAGGGACGATGAATAGTGTCCAGCCGCATGAGGGTGCTGCATAGTGCCATATAGTGCCCAGCCACATAAGGGTGCTGCATAGTGCTGCATAGTATCCAGCTGCATAAGGGTGCTGTATAGTGTCCAGCCGTATGAGGGTGCTGCATAGTGCCGTATAGTGCCCAGCCGCATAAGGGTACTACATAGTGCTGTATAGTGTCCAGCCGCATAAGGGTGCTGCATAGTATCCAGCCGCATAAGGGTGCTGCATAGTGTCCAGCCGCATAAGGGTGCTGCATAGTGCCCAGCCGCATAAGGGTGCTGCATAGTGCTGTATAGTGTCCAGCCGCATAAGGGTGCTGCTGTGGTGGCCCATGCAGGTCAGAACATATCGTATCGGTTACGTAACTGTACTGATACGAGCCTGCGCATCTGACTAAACCTTAGAAATCTCAATCCACTCTGCCTTGAAAATTCTCCTAGAAATTCTCCACGTCCTTAAAAACTCTATATTTGCTCTCAATTACACTTCCTTGCTTCCTGTGCCATTGATCCTCGTCCATTTTATTTCGAGGTGACGAATGATCGTGCTATCTAGGATTTATTAGAAATTCTTAATTTATAGTATAATATTGCTTGACTATCGAATATTGGTTGTTTATATATATGAGGGATTATAGGTACCATATGTCCTAGATAGTCTTGGTAGAATTTTTAGTTACTAGTTAGAAGATTATATGATTTTAGTGACCTGTGTTACAAGGGAGTAGTGTGACCAAAGGTGGGTAGAAGTCCTCAAATATTCTTGGTTATAAAATATTTGTGAGAAATTAAATTTGAGGAGATTAAGGTTAAGGTAGACTTTCTTCTTGAATTTTAAGAATAGCTACGAATTAGAATTTCGAGGACGAAATTATTTTTAAGGTGGGTAGATTTGTAGCTCCCCTTCCCGGAATTTTGAAATATTTTTTTATTTTATTTATTTGATTTAAATAGTGATTTTAGATAATTATTTACTTAATTATTACGGTAGATGATTTTAATCATGGTTGAGTTTTGAAGTACAAGACGGCTAGGAATCATGGCACGGATAGTGCAGTAGCGTGCTTTGACTAGTGTATAGCCATTGTAGGGGAATGCAAAGCCATATGAGTGTCCTAACTAGGAAAACCAGATTAAGTTGCGACTTAACCCCCACCGATGAACTATTTAATTATTAATTAAATATATTGATTTCAGATGACCCGATTGTACCAACTTAGCCCGAACTGGGCCCGAACCAAATCCAAGCCTTTGTAGGTATGTAGTGGGACCAAATACGGCCTTGTAGACATGTTTGGTAAAGGCATTTATTTTTGTATATATTTTTAGGAATTGGCAATTATTTGCTAAATAATTGTTATAGGTAAAATATGTATATTAAATATTGATAGGTTATATATTAATATTGATATATTGTTATAGGTAAAATATGTATATTAAATATGGGTGTATTTGTAAGTATATATAAATATATATATATATTAGTGTATGTGTGTATATATATATATAAGTGTATTTGTGTATTCATATATAAATATATATATTGTATACGTGTATATGTGTATTTATATATAAATATATATTATATATATTATAAATATATATATATATGTATATGTGTGTATATATATATATATATATATATATATATATATATATATATATATATATATATATATATATATATATATATATATATAAAATATATATATATATATATATATATATATATATATATATATATATATAAATATATGTGTATTAATATATGTGTAATAATATGTAATCAAAAAGAAAAAGAAATAGAATGATAATCAGAAAAAGAAAGAATAATAAGCCCAGCCAGCCCATTCGGGCCAGGCCAGCCCAGGCCCACCCGGACCCATAGCCCAGCCCAACTTAGCATTTCCCCAACCCGAGTTCCCACTTCTCAGCCAGCCCGATAGATGAACTAATATTATACGGTTATAAGTATATAGGTAGAGCCGAGAGGAGGAAAGCTTCGATTACGCGAAAACCCTAAACTCACAACGCCGCATACTCACCTGCGCGCCACCCTGGGACCACGCACGTCGACTGCGCCGCTTGCAAGGGACGGCCGATCGCCGGAGTCGGCTGGCCGTGCGCCTGAAGAGGCGGTCAACAGTAGTATCAACCGCAGCAGGTAACCCGTTTTCGAACCAAAAATCTATCTCGATATTAGATCGTTTTCAATTTCGTAACTTATTCTGGAAGCCCTGTGTGACCCTCTAGGAGATCCAGTAATCAGGATTACATGGGGTTGCACAATCGACCCAAGAAATCGACCTAAAATCGAGCGATAGTCGCTTGAAAACAGAACAGAACATTAGGCAATCACCCTAATTTGGAAGACGGTTCTTGGATTAAACAGAAGGAATTATAGAAATCTATCTGAAGGCATTTATAGACAACATGTAGGACAATAAAAGGCCATTTATACTTTTTAGTTTCATCGATTATATATCGAGATAACTCGATTCAAAAATCGGAAAAAACCTGTTTTCGAAATAGTAAAAAATATTAAAAACCTCCGATACCACGTCCGTCCCGCCAAACCGGGCGACGTGGTCGCGAACCAAAAGCATCGAAAGCTGCGTATCGGCTTCGTGGTCGTGTGGGCTTTGACGGAATTCAAATTGGTCGCGTGTGCGCGACGAATTTGATGCGTATCCGTCGAAATTCACCGTATCATGCACTTTACAAATTCTCCAATTACTTTGCGCACGCTCGTCAGATCGAGACGAAACTTGCGCCAACAGGACCGTATCATTTTTCTGGTCCTGCATGCCAAGTTTGGTCCGATTCTGAGACAGTTGATAAAATTACCGTTTTACGGGCCCCACGGTCCCACTCAACGGGCGATTTTGTGCACGGCCCGCCGGAATCCAACTCTGGACATACGGTTGGGTTCGTATCGGAAAACTGGATCCGTAGACATATAGTTTGACGACTTTAGAGACCGTTGACTCTGGCACGCTTTTCGGTGCAAAGCGGGTCCAACGGCGGACATCGTTTTTGCCCGAAATTACCGTTTTGCCCCTGTGTCCAGAATTGGACTTAAGGACAGGCAATCCTAGCTAAATTGACTATTCTGAGAATGTTAGTAATGTTTATTTTAGCTTTCGGAGATAGTTGTGATGACTTGGACTTTCTGACTTATTGATTGGAGTTACATTATTGGTTCTTCGTGCAACCCCCAGGCAAGTATACCTTGCCTTTCTACACAGCTTTATTTACATGCACTATTTTTATTTATTATCCAGTTTTCTCATATTATTGATATGTATCTTTCATATCCTGTTCATATATTGGTACCATTGATTTGTAGACCGTGTTCACAGTTAGCCTTGTGTCTTATTGGTCGTGCCTTGATTGAGTCGTGCCTTCGTGTCTTGAACCTTGAAGCTAACCTACGAGTCCACAATAGGAACGAGGGTTAGTAGTTATTGGTCCACACCTGCGAGTCCACACTAGGGACGAGGGTGATGCGAGCCTGCGAGTCCACACTAGGGACGAGGGTTAGTAGTAGATGCTAGCCTGCGAGTCCACACTAGGGACGAGAGTGATGCTAGCCTGCGAGTCCACACTAGGGACGAGGGTTAGTAGTAGATGCTAGCCTGCGAGTCCACACTAGGGACGAGGGTTAGCAGTATAGGGTTTATGCCTGCGAGTCCACACTAGGGACGAGGGTGATGCTAATCTGCGAGTCCACACTAGGGATGAGGATTAGTAGTTGTTCAAACCTGTTAGTCCACACTAGGGACGAGGGTTTGAATTCGTTTCGGTTATCCGTTGACATCTTGACATGAGTTCTCTAGTCCTTGTTCAGCAGTTCATTTTCGTATAGACAGTGTATAGATTCGTGCTTATTCATTACTCAGTTTTACTTGTCTATCCTGTATTTTTCTCCATGCATAATAAACTGTTAGAAAGGCTCGTTTTTATGTATCTTGCTAGTCCTCTGAGGACCTGATGATCTCTTCAGATTTAGCGACTGCATGGAGTTAGTTAGCAGAGCAGGATGGTAGAGGATTGCGATGTTTGATACAGGTATTTTCTTGTGATATTTCTTTATTATCTTTTCGTGCTTTATATTTAGTACCATGAAATACTCTGCTTATTTATAGACTCATATCATCCTTGGAGTCTAATCGAACAATATGCTAATGGGCTGCAGACCATGACCCATACTTGTTCATTCTTGTTTTATGTGATTCATGTGGATTGAGATATAGTTTAGATTAGACATGATACCCAAGACCTTGACATCTTATACGTACTCGAGTCGGGCTGGAGTCCGCTCGATACGTAGTTGGGCTTGGACACGCTTCGTATCCGAAAAGCGGGTGCGGGACGTGACAAGTTTTTGTCCAGCCGCATGAGGGTGTTGCATAGTGTCGCAGAGTGTCCAGCCACATAAGGGTGCTGCATA
Organism: Iris pallida; assembly: GCA_029216955.1. Lineage (NCBI taxonomy): Eukaryota > Viridiplantae > Streptophyta > Magnoliopsida > Asparagales > Iridaceae > Iris > Iris pallida. Next base: position 2,313,318 of record JANAVB010044818.1, on the reverse strand, counting down.
GTGCCGTATAGTGTCCAGCCGCATAAGGGTGCTGCATAGTGCCGTATAGTGCCCAGCCGCATAAGCGTGCTGCATAGTGCTGCATAGTGTCCAGCCGCATAAGGGTGCTACATAGTATCCAGCCGCGTAAGAGGGTGCTGCATAGTGCCGTATAGTGTCCAGCCGCATATGGGAGAGCCGCATAATGCTGAATAGTGCCGTATAGTGCTGAATAGTGCCGCATAGTGCCTATTTTGGCTATTTTTTGCTATTTTAAGTCCTGTTTGGCTGAATTGTGGCCAGAATTTCTTCCAACTCCCAACATGAAAGTTATAGATCTTTTCCTTGGCTTCAAAAATATGTTATTAGTTATTTTATGCAAATTTTTTTATTCATGATAATGTAAGAATAGAACACGATAGTGGCCCGCTGTGGCACACTCTTGGCAAGTAAACTGACATGATATATCTCGACATGCTGTTACGACAGCTAGCCTGACATAACACGTATAAAAGATCTGGACACCGTGGGCGATTGTATTATACGAATAAACCAGTACTGTCTTGCATCATGTCTAGGATTGGGATCCTTGAGTACCACGGTCAGGGATACCTACAGTAATTGACTAAGGCTAATAAACTAGAATAATTCAGTAGACATGAAGAGATTTCCAGCTACAGGCAATCCCGTTATCTGGGCACATTAAGTGGACTTGCAGCCTACCGACGAGTAGGACACATTTCCAGCACACAGTCACGTATTGTATTCTTCATAACGGACATTCGACCCGGATAACCGGATGGTCTGCAGGGCTTGTGGCTGTTGGGATAATCTCATTGCATCTTGCTAGTAACTAGGCCTGTGATAACCCTAGTTAGTTAAAAGTATCAAGCCGTACTCTTGATTGGTCGTGATTGATTTGATGGAGTTTATTCCAGCTTAGTCTTATCCTGATCCTGTGCAAGATTGTGACATGACATGATTATTGATGCTTGCCTTAACAATAACGATCGGGGGTCCAGTTCTATTCAAGCGAAGGGTTACAACCCCGGTCCTTGTTTGGTTTAAGGGTTGTAACCTGGCTCCCGGAGCAGTTCTGTGTCCTCTCTTCGTTTATTATCGTATTTCAACCCCATGCCATGTTCGTCATGTTTTACCTTACCTTAATACCATGATTATTTATACTGGCCTTAGCAATAATGATCAGGGGTCCAGTTCTGTTCAGGCGAAGGGTTACAACCCCGGTCCTTGTTTGGTTTAAGGGTTGTAACCTGGCTCCCGGAGCAGTTCTGTGTCCTCTCTTCGTTTATTGTCTTCACTGTACCAATAGTATTTGAGACGAATTTCTATTCAGGTGAATGGCTGTAACCCCGGTCCTTGTTTGGTTTAAGGGTCACAGACCTGGCTACTTGAATGGTTTCTTCGTACTCAGTTTACTGTTGTTATCTCTATTATTATCAGTTCTTTATTTATTATTTATCCTTAATATTCTATTGTGATATGCTAGTTTTAGTTCCTAAGTGAAGCATCATTTGTGGCACTTGCTCTTTCTGGGGTCTGACCCAGCTGGTTTTGTGTGGCCAGATATCAGAGCAGCACCAGAGGATCCACCTGTCTTCCAGCCAGATGGTGACCACCAGGCGTAACCCTGGCAACGAGTGGGTTTCTTTTTGTTCTCCCACTTTATTGTAAAATTATTCTTTTGAGGCGTTTAGCCGACGAGCACGTGTTAGCTCGTATTGTACCTTTATTTACTGTCTGTCTACGGGCTGTAACATGATTGACAGATCCTAGAGTTGATCATGTATGACTGAACTCTTGCTAGTCTTGACATTTTGTACGACTAGCTTCATGATCATCCAATATGTAATGTATGGGACGCCTTGCTATTATTATATTTGGTGCTCTGACATCTTGTAACTATTATTGCTTGCTTGAGATTGAGACAATAGGCTTGTTCATGACCATAGGAGACTGTTGGCTTGTAGTTAAACCCTCATGTATCTAGACAGCCGTGACCGTATAGCGAAGTGGATTGCACTTTAATATGCGTAGCTGGCTATCTACGCTCTCGCTCTCCAGTATTCTAGTTCTGGGGCGTTACACTTGACGTAGGCATGGAAGTAATCGATGTTTTTGTCCCCTTCGCTGTCCCATTTGATCCTGGCTTTTTGCTTCCAGAACTCAATTTCGACCTTGAATCAGAATTTGAAGATGGCTTTGGAAAGGTTCAGGGCCGCTCATGTAGCTTGCGAGATGTCTGCCAAATATAGGGCTTTGGCTCTGGTCACATCATCTTCGGCAGTGTGAACTGCTTAGAAAATGTCTCCGAAAGCCTGTTTGCTCCACGCCGAGAGGATTTTTCTTGTATTCTTGAGTTTGTTGGCCACATGAATGAGGGGGTCGAGGGAGTTAGATCTGGACCAAGTGTCTTCCACGATCCTGAGGAATTGGGGGTGATGGCACCAAAAGTCCAGGAAGCTGAAGCTTCTCTTGATCTGGTTTAAGTTATGATTGATTTCGATGAGAAGGGGGGTGTGATCAGACTTAGTGGCGTTGAGGTGAGCGAGGTTGGAAGTGATATTCAGGTCATTCCATTGAGCATTGGTGAGGGCTTTGTCCAGTCGTGAGTATTGTCTACGGTTGCCTTCCTGCATGTTACATCAGGTGAAAGCGTTGCCTATGAACTAAAGGAGAGTAAGGTGAGCGCTGAAGATGAAGTTGTTGAAGTCTTGTATGGCCGCCAGAGGTGGTGGCCTGCATCTCGTTTTCTCTTCTCTCCGCGATATCGAGTTGAAGTCTTCCACACAAAGCCAGGAAGGAAGTGAGGTGTTGGAGATAGTGTCCTGAGGTCTCTCAAAAGCTGTTTGCGTTCTGGGATGTCGCAACTCCCATGGACAGTAAAAAGTAGGGCCCGTTTCGGGAGGGTGGGGTACTCCATCCAACATGAGAGAGCCTGCGTAGTATCGCGCATGATACTGATATTTATATTGGAGGAATACAGGAGCCAAATGTCATGAGTGCCTGCAATGGCGGAGTGGAATCCCAACTGCAGCTGAATCGATTTGATCCTGTGAGGGGGGATTTTGGGTTCTAGGATGATTAGGATGTCAATTTTGTGAATTCTCTTGAGGCTAAGTAATCACCTCAAGGTGGGTTTGTTGGCTAGACCTCTAACATTCCAGGATAGGATGGTGATCAAGGTGGGGGGCGCATAGCCGGGGGGGTGGCAGAGAGGAGGCGTATGCAGGCTTGGGGGCGCATGGCCGGACGCAACGCTCGCGAGCGTGTGCGCCCCGAGGAGAAGGGGGGAACTCGGGCGGGAAGAGGGAGAATTTGAATTCGAATTCGAAACAAGGAGCGGGGGGAAAAGCAAGGGAGAAAGAGCGGGAACGGCAGGGGAGGAGGAGAGGAAAAGGGCGGAGGAGGGGCAGGGAGGGGAGGGTGGAGCGGAGGTGGTGGAGAAGAGACTGAGGGAAGAGGGCGAGGGGGGCGGTGACTGTCGCGGCCACGACAGAGGAGCTGCCAGGGCCGTAACAGTTGGAGGAGCAACTTTGACTAAGAGGAGTTGGGCAGGGGACCAAGGTGGTACGCCACCGGATGCCGCCATGGCAGCACAAAACGGCTCGGGGACCCGAGCCATCTGCACAGGGGGAGGACAGGCTGACGGGGAAGGAACGACATGGGAGCGGGGGGGGGAGTGGGAGGGGAAGAAGGAGGGGAGAGGAGAGGTGGCGAGGGGCCCGGCTAGTGCCGGCAGGCAGTCCCCGGGGGGGCCGCGGGAGGGGTGACATGAGAAAGGAGAAAGCGCAGGAGGGGGGGGGGAGGAGGCAAGGGGCCATGTAAAAAAGTTTATATATACATATATATATATATATATATATATATATATATATATATATATATGTCCCGCTCCTCGAGATCGATTACCCTTCACCATCCGAGGGACAACCTTTATCGATTCATTTTTCCGAAGATGATATGTCCACTCTGCAGCAAAGGTTCTCCTTCACCTTCGTTCTCCAGTTCTCCTCAGGGTGTCCTAAACTAGCCAAGGTTCAGGAACACATCGCTAAATGAAAGTTCACTTCAGCATATAGAGTGCCACCCTTGGACCCCAAAAGTATGTTGTTGCTGCTTTCGGTGGAAGAAGATCAAAAAATAACCCTAGTCCACGGCACCAGCAAAGTTGACTCCAAAACCATGACAGTCGTCAGATGGTCGCAAACCCTCAACCCCAAAGAAGACTCACACATAGTGGCTGCTTGGTTCATGCTATCTAATCCCCCCTGATCTGCTTCATCCCCGCGACTCTCAAAAGAATTGTCAACTCCTTCGGTACCTTCGTGGCCATGGCAGAAGAAACCAAGAACCTGACCAGAGTCAACTACGCCAAAGTCTGCTGTCACGCCCCAGAACCAGAATACTGGAGAGCGGGGGCAGACATAGCCAGCTACGTATATAGAAGTGCAACCCACCTCGCTATACGGTCACGGCTGTCTAGGATACGTGAGGGTTTATCTACAAGCCAGCAGTCTCTTAAGGTCATGAACAAGCCTAGTGTCTCAATCACAAGCAAGTAAATGAAGGTTACAAGATGTATGATCATTAAATATACAATAATAAGGCATCCCAAATATTACATATTCAGTTGATCATGAAGCTAGTCATTACAAAATGTTAGGACTAGCAAGAGTTTAGTCATACATGATCAACCCTAGGATCTGTCAATCATGTTACAGCCCGTAGGCAGACAGTAAGTAAAGTGCAATCGAGCTAAACAGGTGCTCGTCGGCTAAACGCCTCAAAAGAATATTTTTACAATAGAGTGGGAGATCAAAAATAAACCCACTCGTTGCCAGGGTTCCGTCTAGTGGCCACCATCTGGCTGGAAGGTCGGTAGATCCTCTGGAGCTGCTCCGAAATCTGGCCACACAAAACCAGCTGGGTCAGACCCCAGAAAGTACAAGTGCCACAAAGGAGGCTTCACTTAGGAACTAAAACCAGCAATCAGCACAAGATATAAATAAAAGTAAGAACTGGAAATAAAGAAAATACACCAGGATGATATACGACGAGATAACCATGGAACTATTAAGATAACCAGGTTACAACCCGTAAACCAAACAAGGACCGGGGTTGTAACCCTTCGTCTGAACAGAACTTAGAATTCTCACTTTTTATCGGTAAAATAAATACAAGCATTCTGGTCATTCAATAATCTGGAACAGGATCAGGGCAAGACTAGACTGGTTAGACTCCATCTAATCACTTCACGGCCGAGCAAGAACTACGGCTTGATACTTTAACTAACTATGGTTGTCACAAGCCTAATTACTAACAAGATGCAGTGAGATTACTCTACAGCCACAAGCCCTGTAGTCTATCCAGGTTACCCGGGTTAAAAAAATTAGAGTTGAATTCAGGTGGGTACATCGTCCAGGAAACGAATGTACCCTTAGGTAGCTTGAAGGGTGCAACACATGACAGTGTGCTGGAAATGTGCCCTACTCGACGGCAGGCTACAGATCCCAAGGCGTGCCCAGGTAACGGGATTGCCTGTAGCTGGGAGATCTCGTCATGACTAATGTATTAACCTAGTTATTAGCCTTAGTCCATTTTAGTAGGTACTCCTGACCGTGGTACTCAAGAGTCCCTGTCCTAGACATGATGCAAGACAGGACTGGATTATTTATACAAGCATAATCGCCCACGGTGTCCAGGATTAATTATACAAGTCATGTCATGTCAGGTAGCCGTCGCAACAGCTTATCAGATATATCATGTCAAGTGTACTAGTCAGGAGTGTGCCACGACGGGCCACTATCCGGTCATGTCAGGTTACTTGTCAAGAGTGCACCACTACGGGTCACTATCAGGTCGTGCTCTATTATCAATTCCAAACATATCAATGAATTCATGATTTTCAAGTTCAGGACAAAAGGCGTAAGGATATAAAATGGACGTTAAATATCTAATAAAATAACAATATACAGGGCTTATAGAAGAGCCATGCGGCTAAGGCATATGCGGCCAGGATGGATCTCATGCGGCTGGAAAGGGAACAGGCCATGCGGCTGGTGGGTATCAGGCGCATGCGGCTGATAAGGGGAAAAGCCCATGCTGCTAAGAAGGAGTTCAGGTCCATGCGGCTGGGAAGTGTAGTATCATGCGACTGAGTATAGAAGGAGGCGCATGCGGCTTATAGAAGCTTATGCGGCTGGGTCAACATGGCTACTTATGCGGCAGGGAGTGAAGGGTGCATATGCGGCTGATAAGGGACTCAACCTCATACGGCCAAGAGAAGGGCAAGACACATGCGGCTCAATTAGGTGAGCGCATGCGGCCCGGGTCACTGGAACCCATGCGGCCAAGACAAGAGGGGCGCATACGGCTCAGGGGGACGAGGGCGCATGCGGTTCAGTAGAAGCCCATGCGGCTCAGGAAATAAAGGATGCATATGCGGCTGGGATTAATCAGGGTCATGCGGTCCGGATTAAGAAGTCCATGCGGCTGGGTCTGGGGGTTCTCATGCGGCTCGAAGATCAGGGCCTATGCGGTTCGCAAGTGCTAGAGTTCATGCGGCTCAAGGAGATGGGCACATATGCGGCCGATGGGGAATGAGCCCATGCGGCTGAGAGTCTCATGCGGCCGAATCACTTGTCGCATGAATTATCATGCGGTCAAGTCAAGTCTAAGCACAGTTCATCTTCTCCAAATTTTTGAGAGAAAGAACACCATGAGAGCCAAGTTCTCAAGCTCCACAACACCATCATCCGGAGCCCAAATCCGAACTTTCATAGGTCAAAATAGGGTAGAACGAGATTCTCTACAACATGGAACCATCAAAACTCAGAAATAACAAGATTAAGTAGATCAAAACCCAAGAAATCCGAAAATAAAGTAAATATAGATCTACAAGAATCTAGCCATGGAAAGTGAAAATGCCAAGTACTAAAGTGCTTTAGAATGTAGTAAGAAAGAGAATGAAGTAATAAAATTGGAGTTCCTCCATGAAGCAAGTTGCACTTGCCTATACCTCTCTCTCCCTCTCTGGTAGGTAAGGAAGTAAATGAGGAAGAAGAAGATGATAAATAAAGAAAGAGAATGAAGAGGGCTAATAAATATGAATGGTAGTAGTAGGTAGGGGGTTCACCCATGGGTTCATTATGAACCTATAGCAAATCCCAAACCGAACCAAGCCAACCCAAACCAAGAATAAACCAAGTCCAGGGAGAAAATTAAGCAAGGAAATCATGCAATACAAGAATAAATACGTACACGTATTCCAGAAATACGTAATACGAACCACAGGCATTACATCTACATGGAGCTCGACATATCTAAAGAACTCCCATAATTCGTTAACATCGAATTAGGGCAGCAAACCCACACCCAGCAGCTTATCTATGACAACAACATCTTGTTTTACAATCATTGCCACATCAGAGGGCACCTCACCAAATTTTGCTTCAAAGCTCACCCGGAATTGAAACAAAAGAAGGATACAAGCCGCAAGGACACCAACACGCAGAAACAACAAAAGGAACTGCCTCAATCTAAATCACCTCCAAACTCACACCTTAGATTTGAAGAAAGCCCGAACATATCCAGAGCGATCACCTCACCCCCTCCACCATAAGACAGCCACACCTCACCAAAATCCAACCCGATTGCCACCACCAACAGATTTGAAGCCTTGAGCTTGGAAGACACTATCATCGAAGGAGAGACACTCGTGATCTCCCCCTCGGAGGTCACTATCCTGAAGTGCAGAGACCAGGCAGACAAGTCTAAGTCCACCCCCTTCCAGTAGTAAGTCCTTCGTCAGAAGAGAGACCCCGATCACAAAGACTCAGAGCACCGGGGAGGAGATCCCGAGCTTTCCAGAGAAAGAGAATGGTGACACCCAACCAACCTCTCCTGACAACGCCAAAGCCACCCAATGCCCAATAGATCAGAAGATCACAGACAGGATCAGACAAGCTGAAGAAGCTGGGTTCCTGGACCCCGATAACCCGATGTGCGCCATCGCAGATTCTGATGGATCTAAAATCGAAGCAGACCACATAAAGATGGTAGATCACAGCTGCAGCCCAGATATCCGTACCGAGAATGCATCAGATCCTCCAGAAAGCAGCCAGAAAATCACTAATAAAACACACAAGAAGAAGGGCAAGAACAAACAAGGACATCACCCAGCAAGGACCACGAGGCCAGCCGCGAAGCTCCACAACCCAGACCCCCCCTCCCATCCTTAATGCTTAACATCCTTTCATGGAACGTGAGAGGTCTGGCGAATAAACCGACGCTGAATAGAATCATCAGCTTTACTAAAACTAACAAAATCGACATCCTTGTCATGATAGAACCAAAAATCCCTCAGAAAAGAATCAATGGGATTCGTCTCCGTCTCGGATTCGCGGCTGCAATCGCTGGGTGCCACGATATCTGAATCTTCTTTGCTGCTGGGATCAAGCATGACCTGGTTCAGGACACCAGACAGACCCTCTCCTGCTGGGTCGAACATCCGCAGATCAGTTCCCGAGCCCTTCTCTCTGCTGTTCACGGCAGTTGCGACTTTCCGGAGCATCGTAGGCTCTGGGACCAACTATCAGACACGCACCTTCCCCCCAACAACCTTTCGTGGATCTGCCTCAGAGATTTCAACATCATTTCATGCAGCTCAGAGAAATTCGGGGGTCGCCCGCCACCCCTTCCGGCCATGGAAGACTTCAACAACTTTATCTTCAATACACAACTCACCCAACCACCATTCTCCGGCAATGCATTCACTTGGTGCGACATGCAGGAAGGACACCGTTGGCAATACTCTCGTCTAGATTGGGTGCTGATCAACGGTCCTTGGACAGATATGGGAAACATATCCAACCTCTATCACCTTAATACCACCGAATGTGACCACTCCCCCCTTCTCATCGAAATCAATAGTAACTCCCAACACATCAAAAAACCTTTTCGCTTCTTAAACTTCTGGAGGCACCACCCTCAGTTCATCCCAGTCGTCACCGATGCCTGGAACTCCTCTGACGCCCAGACCCCTGGTTAGAATGGCGCACAAAATCACCGCCACCAGCAAGGCCCTATCCACCTGGAGCAAGGCCACGTTCGGTAACATCTTTCAAGCTATCAGAACTGCCGAGGTTGATGTCAATAGAGCAGAAAGCAGGGTCGTCGTGGACCGATCTCCGGAGGCACATGCTACGCTCAACCTGGCTAAAGCCATCCTCAAGTCCAGACTGAAGGTTGAAACTAAATTCTGGAAACAAAAGGCCAGGCTGGCTTGGGATCTTAAAGGGGACCGCAACTTTGGTTTCTTCCACGCATGTGTCAAGGGGCGTAGACAGCAACTCAACCTTTACCGCATTATTGACGACAATGACGCCCGGCTCCAAGATCATAAGAGCATCCATGAGGCGACGATGCGGTTCTTCTCATCCCTCTTCACCAAAGAGGCGATCATTAAGGACGACGACTTCCTTTCCAAGATCCCCGCCACTATCTCCGATACTGACAATGACATGCTCATGGCCACCCCATTTACTGAGGAAGTTAAGGCGGCGGTCTGGTCGCTAGATGAACACAGCGTCCCCGGGCCTGATAGATTCTCTGGGACATTCTTCAGATCTTGTTGGGACATCATCGCTGCAGATTTACTGGAAGCCACCATTGCTTTCTTCCAAGGTGCGAGATACCCGACCTCCATTACAAGGATGAACCTCATTTTCATCCCCAAAAAAGATAATCCAGAAACCTTCAGGGACTTTAGGCCCATAAGCTTATGCAACTTCACCAACAAGATCATCTCAAAAATCATCACAAATTATATGGCTAACCTGTTTCCCAAGATCATCTCCGTTGAGCGGAGCGGTTTCGTTAAGGGGAGGAACATCACCGACAATATCCTTCTCGCCAAAGAAATGGTCACCTACATGAAATTCCCAGCCAGAGGAGGTAACGTCGCGATCAAACTAGATATAGAAAAGGCGTATGATCGACTTGACTGGCAATTCATGATCTGGGTGTTCAGAGCCTTCGGCTTCTCTGAAACATGGATAGACATTGTTTACAGGTCCATCAGCAATTCCAGGTTCTCCACCGTCATCAACGGCCAAGTGGTTGGTCACTTTCTATCTAGTCGGGGTGTGCGTCAGGGTGACCCTCTCTCCTCCACCATATTCATCATCGTTGCCGAAGCTCTCAGCAGAAATCTCAACAACATGATCAACAACAATCGATTCAATCACTATCACACCACCACCGGATGCCCTATTATTACTCACCTTGCCTACGCAGACGACGTCCTTATTTTCTCCTCTGGCGACATCGGGTCGGTGGAAGTAGTCCACAACACGCTCGAGAGATACGTCAAATGCTCCGGACAATGGGTCAACAAAAGCAAGAGTGCCATCTACACCATTCATAAAGTGGACAGGGTTCACTCCAACAGGCTATCCAACCTGACTTCCTACATCGCAGCTTACCCTCCGTTCTTCTACTTAGGCTGCCCGTTGGTGTACGGGAAGTCGAACGCCAACATTTACGAGTATATGGTCAGCTCTATCAGAAAAAAGATTGAGGGCTAGCACTGTTGGCCCATTGGTCTTGGTCAAACCTGATTTTAATAATTGATCAAACTCTGTCTCGATATAAATACAAGTCAACTCAGATGTTTACCTACGACATTTTGGACACTGCTCAACATAGGATATCAACAATGTTCAAGACTGAAGTCGTTTGCCACTCCAAATGTATTTTCTGTTAAGCAATATAATTTTTCATTTTATTGAGTCTAGGAATACATTGTACACCGGGTCGTACTGGCAAATAGGCTATCCAAAAATGTTTTTCAAAACCATCATATTCTTTTACAAATGACCTACATTTTTGAAAAATATTCTTTTTACAAAAAGCTTCTGAAGGATTTTTCAAAAAGCCAAAAATTATTTTCTCAATTGAACTGGCAGAACCCCAGCAGAACTCGGCCCGAGTTTGGCCAGAGTTTGGCTAGAGTTCGGCCATTTTGAACGTTAGTGAAAGTTGGGTTTTTGAACTTGGTCATCCTTCAGTTGCGGTTTGTTACAAAGAGTTCTGTCCGAATTTTGTCCGAATTCTGTCAGAGTTATGTCTTTGGAAAAACTATAAATAGAGAAGTATTTCGATCATTTAATAAAACCAATTTACTTTCAATCTCTTCTCTTTCTGAGCTTACATTCTTCCAAAGAGTTCTTAAAAAAGCTTTCATTTTCAAATTCCAAGTCAGTTACAATCATCTAGTCGATTTGCCAGTACGGTACGGTCTAGAAGTTTCAGAGCGATTGTAATCAGAGGCTTGATAGAAGATTCAACTCTTCACAATTGAAGTTGGTCGAGTTCTTTGTATCAAAGCTCGCGTCTGTAGAAGTTGCAAGGACTTCGTATGAAAACTTACGAGATTTTCCAATAGTGGATTCAACTGGAAGCTAGAGTTCTTCCGACTGGACTAGTCCTCACAAGAGGGAAACCAGTATAAATCTTGGTATTTGCGTTTGCCTTCTGATCACTTTTAATTTTTGTCATTTACTTTTGTGATTATTATTATATCTGTGATCTAACTGCTACCAAGTTTTAATTAGCAATATTCCGCTGCCTACTTTATTCACCCCCCTCTAGAGTATTCTACTTTACAATTTCGTTCCTACAATTGGTATCAAAGCGGGTTATACAAGTAAAGCAAGGTAAAATTGTAGTTATATTCAATTGTTATAAATATCACAGTATTACACATAGCAACTATAAAATTCACAAGTGAAGGCCAAGCCACAAACAGACCTCCACTGTTTGACGGCACAAATTACACTTATTGGAAAATACGTATGAGTTTCTTTCTGAAATCTCTTAATTTTGGCTTATGGTCTGTAGTTATTGATGGCTATAAAAAGCCACCTCGTATTTATGTTAACGGTGTTTTAGCTGAAAAACCCCATGACAAATATATAGAGGAAGAAAAAAAAAGGCCAGTCTTGACGCACGTGCTATTAACGCTTTATTTTGTGCTTTAGACATAACTGAATTCAACAGGGTGTCTACTTGCACAACATCAAATGAAGTGTGAAAACTTTTTGAAGTAACCCACGAAGGAACAACACAAGTCAAGGAGTCAAAGATCAGCAGACTTACTCAGGAGTACGAGGCATTCAAAATAAAGCCAAGTGAATCAGTCACTCAGATATTTACAAGATTCTTGGATATTGTAAATCCTCTGTCCTCACTAGGCAAGGATTACAGTAACCATGAGAAGATTCGCAAACTTCTACGAGTCCTTACTAAGAACTGGATTCCAAAGGCTACATCAATCATTGAAGGGAACGACCTCTCAACAATGTCTCTAGAAACACTCATAGGTAAGCTACTCACTCACGAGTTAGAAATTCAAGACTTTGAAAATGCTACACCAAAGAAAAAGTCAGAGAAGACGATCGCTCTCAAGGCTCAACATAGAAGAACCATCGAAGATGATTTCGACTACAGCGACTCCGACTCTGAAGATCAAACTCTTCTGGTAAGAAAGCTCAAGAAGTTCATGAGATTTAACAGGAGAACAAAAGATAGTAACAACAACAACAACAACAACGAGGAATATCCTATTTGCTACGGATGCAAGAAGAAAGGACACATGAAAAAAGATTGTCCCTCAGCATCATCATCAAAGTAAAACATCAAATATGACAAAGGCTACCTGAAGAAATCAACATCAAGAAAGTACGCCAACACAAGCATATGGCATGAAAGTAAAGCCAGCGACTCAAAAGATGAACAATCAGATGACGCTGCAAATGTGTGCTTGATGGCTTGCGATCAGGTAATCACTAATCCTCTATTTGATCCTTATGATGATTTCACCTTTGAGCAACTAGGAGAGGCTTTTAGTGAACTGTTAGATGATTATAGGAAACTGCATAGTAAATATAAAACCTTAAGAAGGTACTCAAAGAGTACAAAGGTGAAATAGGAAGACTTACCGACCTACTAGATCAGGTTAGAGATAATGACTCTTCAAATGAGTCTGGTGAGCTTTCTTTTATTAAATTGTTGTTACACGAGACTGTTAAGCTATCCGAAGAAAAAGACCAAACTATTATTCGGTTAAAGGAAGACCTATCTAAGGAGAGAAAGAGTCTCCAGTGTGCACAGGTCAGATTAGAATCACTCACATCTGACTATACTAGATTATATGACACTTCCAAAAAGTTGGAAATTAGTTTAGAAAAATGGCCTGAAGTTGCTGCTTCCTATTCTAACACGTGTCAATTACCGAATCATCGGAACACGTCCAACACTGTCAGACCAAACCATACCAAGACTATGCCCAAGAAGACTAACAGGCATGCATTCTTCTATACTAAAAAACCAAAACCTACCAATCATGCACCTCACACTACTCAACATGCTAAATGTCATTATTGTGGCCTCATTGGTCATATATCGTCTGCATGTAGAATCAGAAAGTTAGTAGATTTAAATGTTTATGCATGGATACCGAAAACTAATCAGTCAGGACCGTACAAGAAATGGGTACCAAAAGTTTCATCTGCAAATTGTTTTGTAGGTGGGACACCCTTCACATGCTAGGAGCAAATGGATCCTCGACAGCGGTTGCTCACGGCACATGACCGGTGACACATCATTATTTGCTACACTGTCGAAGAGGAATAAAGAAGGATACGTCTCCTTTGGTAATAATTTGAGAGGGTACATAATCGGTATCGGTGACATTGGTAAGGCTCCCTATCCAGTGATTAAAGATGTTTGTCTTGTTATCGAGTTAAAACATAATCTGCTCAGCATAAGCTATTTAGCTGATCACGGTTATGGTATTAACTTCATAAAAGATAAATGTACTATTATTGATAGTTCAACTGGCAGTACTATATTTGAAGGTATTAGGGAAGACAATATATATGTATTCTATTTGTTGGAAGATGCTAACAATACAGGTAGATGTTTGATGGCCAAAAGCGTTGAGAGTCAACTATGGCATATGAGACTCGGTCATGCAAACATGGATACAATTTCAAGATTATCTACGAAAAAGTTGGTACGCGGCTTACCGGATATTTCTTTCAAAAAGGATACGGTATGTAGTGAATGTGAAAAGAACAAAGCTACCAAATCCGCATTCAAATCCAAGAACGCTGTAGATACCACTAGACCTTTACAATTGTTGCATATGGACTTATTTGGACCCAGCAGAATTGCTAGTCTAGGTGGTAAGTTGTATGCATTTGTCATTATAGATGACTTCTCTAGATACATATGGGTTTATTTTCTTGCACGCAAGAATGATGCATTATCAGAATTCGTCACCTTTTCCAAGAAAGTACAGAATGAAAAAGAGTTCATGATTACTCGCGTTCGTAGTGATCATGACGGCGAATTTGAGAATGCAGAATTCAAGCAATTTTGTGACACACACGGTTATCTGCATGAATTCTCTTTCCCTAGGACTCTACAACAAAATAGAGTTGTGGAACGTAAGAACAGAACTCTATCTGAAATGGCTAGAGTTATGTTAAACCAGTTTAGTCTACCTAGATATTTATGGGCTGAAGCTGTAAATACAGCATGCTATATTCTCAATAGGGTTCTAATTCGACCTATATCGAAGAAGACTCCCTATGAATTATGGTTTGATAGAACACCAAATGTTTTTTATTTCAAAATCTTTGGTTGTAAATGTTTTATTCTTAATACCAAAGATAATTTGAGTAAATTTGATGAAAAGGCCGATGAAGGTATATTTTTAGGTTATACAGCAAAGAGCAAAGGATATAGAGTCTTCAACAAAAGAACCATGATCATTGAAGAATCTATCAACGTCAAGTTTGATGAGCTAAATCAACACTTAGACGATGATGACAATGAAGACATAATCGCACCAAGTACAGCTACTGCAAAACCTTCACACAAAAATGCAGAACCATCACATTAGGCATCAGATGAACCTCCAAGCAAAGAAGCCAGAACTAGCAATCCTGAGACTACACCAAAAGAGATGAGATTCTTGGCTAGTCATCCAAAGGACTTGGTAATTGGTGAGATTACCAAGGGTGTAAGTACTCGCTCCTCTAATAAAGATATAGCTTCTTGTGTTGCTTTTGTCTCGCAGTTTGAACCCAAAAATATTGATGAAGCATGTAGTGATAATTTCTGGTTAGATGCTATGCAAGAGAAATTAAACCCATTCGAACGGAATCAAGTTTGGGAACTTGTTCCTAAGCCTATTGATCATCCGGTCATTGGCACCCGATGGGTATTCCGAAATAAACTGAACGAGAATGGTTTAGTGACTCGTAATAAGGCTCGACTCGTAGCTCAAGGATACAATCAGGAAGAAAGTATCGACTACGATGAGACTTATGCCCCAGTTGCGAGATTAGAATCCATTCGCATGTTATGTGCATTTGCATGTTTTCATAATTTTAAGTTATTTCAAATGGATGTCAAAAGCGCATTTTAAATGGTTTTATAAAAGAAGAGGTTTATGTAGCTCAACCACCCGATTTTACTGATTTCAAATGTCCTAAATATGTTTTCAAGTTGAAGAAAGCTTTATACGGTTTGAAATAAGCCCCTCATGCTTGGTACGATCGTCTAAGCACTTTTCTACTTGATAACGGTTTTTCAAAGGGAAAGGTTGACACTACTTTGTTTATAAAGTCTTTGAATAATAATATTCTTTTGATTCAAGTCTATGTAGATGATATTATCTTTGGATCTACTGATGAATCTCTTTGTCAAGAATTTTTAAAGTATATGCATAATGAGTTTGAGATGAGCATGATAGGGGAGCTGAAATTCTTTTTCGGACTGCAAATCAAACAAACCAACAATGGGATATTCATAAATCAAGCTAAGTACACAAAGGATCTATTGAAGAAGTTCGACATGGAAGCAGCAAAACCACTTAGCACTCCAATGGCGACTTCAACCAAGCTTGATATTGATGAACAAGGCAAACCTGTCGACATACGTAAGTATCGAGGTATGATCGGTAGCTTACTATATTTAACTGCTAGTCGACCAGACATTATGTATAGTGTTTGTTTATGTACACGTTTTCAAGTTAATCCTAAGGAATCACATTTGTGCGCAGTTAAGCGTATCTTCCGATACCTTAAAGGCACTTCTTCTGTCGGCTTATGGTATCCCAAAACCAAGTCGTTTGACGTAACCGGTTATTCCGATGCTGATTTTGCCGAAAGCAAAGTAGATAAAAAAAGCACTAGTGGCACATGTCATTTCCTAGGAAAAGCTCTAGTCTCTTGGTTTAGTAAAAAGCAAAATTCTGTTGCATTATCAACAATCGAGGCTGAGTATATCGCCGCAGGACGTTGTTGTACACAAATTTTATGGATGAAACAAACCTTAGAAGACTATGGATTACTTTTTACACACATACCCATTTTTTGTGATAACACTAGTTCTATTAATTTGACTAAGAATCCTGTATGTCATTCTCGTACTAAACATATCGAGATTCAACATCACTTTCTTAGAGATCATCAACAAAATGGAGATATAGACCTTGTATACATAGACACACAGAATCAACTAGCTGACGTACTCATAAAACCTTTAGCGGAAGATCGTTTCAATTATTTACGTCGAGAATTAGGAATTTTAGATATCAATAATATTAATTAATTTTATTTTATTAATTATTTATTCGATACTCAAAAACTATTTTTGAGACAAGCCCAAAAAGTGTCTGTCTGTCACCACGCCTACGGTCAAAGCGAAGCGGTACTTAAGAGTTCTCCGGTGAACCTCCGTTAGCTGGAATAGTACTCCCACAGCTAATCTGAAACAGATGGTGAGTAAAAAATATTAATTTGTAAAATAATATTAATTATATTACTTTGAGATTTAAAATTACTAAACTTTGAATTAAGCATTTGAAATGAATTAATGAAAAAGAATGTGGCCTCATTTAAATTATTTTATATATATATATATAACCAGGCAACCCTTGGCAAATTTGGCCCGAGTTTGGTCCGAATTCGGCCAGAGTTCGGCTGGTTATATATATACCAGCACGAACCCGAGGCTTCCTTCTTCTTCATTCTTCCCCACATCCTCATAACAGCAGCAGCGCGCCTCCGAAACCCTAGAATTTCTTCCTCCTTGTTCTTCCAATCCGTGTGGAGTTTTTCGTCAAAACTTTGGATTCGTGGGGAGAATGTCATACTCTATAACATATCCAAATCTTGGAAGGTATAATTCCTTCTTTCATCCACTTTTCAATACTTAGGATTTCTAGAAAATTTTAAGAAAGAATGCCTAAGTTCAATCCCTTCAAATGGAAGAAGACCAATGCCAGTGAAGAGGCATCGTCTTCAGATTCGCATACGGATTGCCTCTTTTCTCCGGTCCAATCGGACGATGGTGTGTCGGATGAGTTTTATTTTAAAATTTCTGATCAAGCTTTATTGTGGTACGTCGATTTTATCATGCGTACTATTTGCACCGGATCGCCGATTAAGTAGACTGTCTTTCTGGATCACCGCCCTTGCTTTGAGGCATTAGGGTTACAACATTTTGTCACCTTACAATTCCCAATTGCCACTAATGCCATTAGATTATTCTATTGTAATTTCGTGTTAGACACTTTTACCGCGAGGACACGTGTCGGATGAATTGATATCGAATTCACTGATGAAACGTTAGCAAAAATCCTTGGTATCCCAAAAGAAGGTGCCCCACTCGATGACATCACTGATTTTGATTTTCTCGACGACACGACACTCGTTAGTTTCAAGAATAAACTTTGTGCGCCCGCACGTGTCCATCCTGGAAAGTTCAAGGCTAATAACTTGAACTTGTTTAACTACGAATTACATCGCATCATCTATTCCACCTTACTTCCAAAATCCACTTCCAAAGATGATGTCACTGTACTTGAGCTTTCTGCTCTCTATCATTTTCTTAAGGAGATTCCTCTTTCTGTCCCTAAGACTATCATTCAGATGATGGATAGATGTCACGGGAGAGACCGCAACCTATCTTATGCGATACTTATTCCTCGTATCTTTCAGAGATTTGATATTGATCTATCTACTTGTGCTGTCGACCCCGAGCCCAAGTTTCTCAAACTCTCTCTTTGCAGCATTGCCTCTGTTCCTCCACCTACTGCACCTACTCCTCTTGTACCTACTCCCACAGCTCCCACAGTACCTGTTCCTTCTCATTCTTACCCTATGACATTTGAGGGTATACATCAGCACTTACCAGATCTGCAGTCTTTTTATGTTGAGATCTCTAGGGAACACGAGTTTCATGATGTGACTCGGTTCCAGGCGAATGCCATCTCCTTCGCCGACCAGAGGTTTACGCAGACGGGTCATTCTGCTAGCTCTCTACATCGAGACCCTTCTGTTTCTGGCTACCGCATTGACGACGAGGCGATCCACTCTCTGTTCCAGCCAGGGAACGCCTATGATTGGTATCATACCATTGGCGCCACTCCTCGCACTTCTGGCGCTGGTACTTCTAAAGCTGGTCCTTCTGGACATGCTGGAGCTACAGCTGATGACGTTGATGATGATGATGATGATGATGATTTTTGAGATGTTAGATATTGAGACTGTTACTTTTGTCTTATGTTTACTTGGAAATGCTTCGACATTCCAAGATTTTATCAGTACTCTTATTTTTATCAGCACTTTATTATGTGACTATTCATAGACATGGTTTTTGATTATGCCTCAGTTTTGGCATCTTAGTCTATTATTCAGCACTTTATTTGTTTCAGTTTTATTCTCGCACTTTACTAATTACTGCCTGTGACAAATAAATGCCTGTGTTGTTCTCTAGACAATCTGTTTCTCTTACTATATTTACTGTTTATACCATGCCTGCAATGATTATTCCTATATTTTTTGTGTTTCTTTACTGTTTGTTACTTATGCATTGATTGCGGGGGAGCCTTCTCTTTTGTAATTATTTTGCTAAGTGACAACGGGGGAGAAATAAGATCTAACATTTTCGTGAATACAGGTTATGAACAATTTTCTTTTGATTACTATTTTGAATTGATTCCAAGCTTAGATGTTATATCGGCAAGGTTTGTCAATTATCAAAATAGGAGAGATTGTTGGCCCATTGGTCATGGTCAAACCTGATTTTAATAATTGATCAAACTCTGTCTCGATATAAATATAAGTCAACTCAGATGTTTACCTACGACGTTTTGGACACTGCTCAACATAGGATATCAACAATGTTCAAGACTGAAGCCGTTTGCCACTCTAAATGTATTTCCTGTTAAGTAATATAATTTTTTATTTTATTGAGTCTAGGAATACATTGTACACCGAGTCGTACTGGCAAATAGGCTATCCGAAAACTTTTTTCAAAACCATCATATTCTTTTACAAATGACCTACGTTTTTGAAAAACATTCTTTTTACAAAAAGCTTCTGAAAGATTTTTCAAAAAGCCAAAATTTATTTTCTCAATTGAACTGGCAGAACCCCAGCATAACTCGGCCCGAGTTCGGCCATTTGGAACGTTAGTGAACGTTGGGTTTTTGAACTTGGTCATCCTTCAGTTGCGGTTTGTTACAAAGAGTTCTGTCCGAATTCTGCCCGAATTCTGTCAGAGTTCTGTCTTTGGAAAAACTATAAATAGAGAAGTATTTCGATCATTTTACAACACCAATTCACTTTCAATCTCTTCTCTTCCTGAGCTTACATTCTTCCAAAGAGTTCTAAAAAAAGCTTACATTTTTAAATCCCAAGCCAGTTACAATCCTCTAGTCGATTTGCCAGTACGGTACGGTATAGAAGTTTCAGAGCGATTGTAATCAGAGGCTTGATAGAAGATTCAACTCTTCACAATTGAAGTTGGTCGAGTTCTTCGTATCAAAGCTCGCGTCTGTAGAAGTTGCAAGGACTTCGTATGAAAACTTGCAGGATTTTCCAATAGTGGATTCAACTGGAAGCTAGAGTTCTTCCGACTGGACTAGTCCTCACAAGGGGAAAACCAGTATATCTCGGTGTTTGCGTTTGCCTTCTGATCACTTTTAATTTCTGTCATTTACTTTTGTGATTATTATTATATCTGTGATCTAACTGCTAACAAGTTTTTAATTAGCAATATTTCGCTGCCTACTCTATTCACCCCCCTCTAGAGTATTCCGCTTTACAATTTCGTTCCTACAGGCACAACGCCACACTCTCGCCTGGCGTAAGCTGATTCTAATTAGGCATGTCCTTTCTTCCGTGCCCATATACTCTCTGGCTGTTTGTGGCCCCCTAAAAAATTTATCACTTCGATAGAATCCATTTTTGCTAAATTCTTTAGGGGCAGCTTCCACGGGAAAGACAAGCACCACTGGGCCAGTTGGTCCACTATGGCTAAACCCACCGGAGAGGGCGGGTTGGGTCTGAGCCGTTTGGACCACCTTGTGGATGCATGCTCCATGAAGTTATGGTGGAAGATGCGCACGGGCAAAAACCTCTGGTCCAGATTCATGACAGCCAGATATTTCAGACTCTCTTACCCGACAGTAGCATTGGTTACCAGCAGAGCCTCTGCCACCTGGCGCAGAATGGCCCACGGCAAAGCTCTTGCAGAACCTCTTATTCGCCTTCAACTGGGTAATAACCACGCCTCGATGAGCTTCAAACGATGGCTGGACGACGAGCTATACAATTCTCAACATCCCTATTTTGGGGAGATCCGCGATCTGTGGGGTACCGACCATGGTTGGAATTGGGACAGAGTGCGCGATAGGTTAACAGCTTGGAAGGGAATGCTCCCCACACTAAGGCCTGGGTAAACTATCTCTTCTCGACGGGTGCCTCAGGCCGGGTTACTTCCCGAAGTACTCAATCTCGGGAGGCGGTTCAAGCCTTGGTGTCGTCGGCCAAGAGGGTGGCCACCACCAATGACAGGTTTGGGAGTCAAACCGACTCTCTTGGTTATTTTTATCAGGATACCCAAGAGCTGTCCGAGAAGGCGCTCCTGGCAGGATTCTTGATGGTATGGCTGTGGAATTGCGTAGTCTCGGGAGGAGCTGGTTCTATTGAGAGGATCAGTCGTAATTTTATCCTCCCTGTTGTGAAGCTAGTTTTTTGAGTCAAACTAGCTTTTCTCCCGGCCATAGTGTACAGCATACATCGTGGCCTTCATACTTTTACGTCCAAGGTCATCGCCCGCGATGTGACAAAAGACTTTGAACGGACTGAGCTGCCCTATCATTATCTGATGGGGTGGCTGCTGATGCATTGTCTGTCTTTGATGAGGCCGGGTTCCGAAGAGGGCATGATTGCCGATGACACTTTTATCTTCCGTTATCGCAACGAGTCTTGGGAGTACAAGACCATGCGCGCCTGCCGGATGGCGTTGGCGAGAGCAGATAGGTATGACTTTTTTGTATCCGTCCCTCGTTTCACTACTAAGGAAATAGCGGACGTACATCTCGACGGTATTGGGCCCCCTCATCTTCTAGACGACCAGATGCTTCTGTTGTTGTGTAACATCCGCCTCGCCCATCTGGTATACTGCAACCGCAATGCTGTCTTCCTGGAGCCTTACCTGTCCAACAGGTTTGCCCGGCAGTTTGGATACAGCCAGCTTTTTCTGGATAGTCCCAGCTCTTGTCTGGGTTTTGAAGGTAGCCTCCTTGACGGTATCAGGGCCTGGCACTACTATGATATGTTCCACATCCATACCACTTTCTCGGTTCCTGATATTGAGGCGTCGGTAGAGATTTTGTATATGGCGGCCCTATACCATGTTATGGCAAACAAGCTCCCCGTCGGCTTTAACTCGGGTGCCAATTTTATTGTTGGTACTGGCCTGGACGATAAGCTCCAGGGGACCAAGACGAGGAAGAGGAAGAAGAATATAGTCAAAGTGCCAGACTCGGACTCCACCAGTGCGAGTGATGAGGACGACGAGCATGACGAAGATAACTCTTCCCTTCCGGTGGAAGATGTTGGGGCGGATCAGCCGCCTATTTTGTCAGATGAGGTGGCGGCGGATCAGCCACCTGTTGCACCTGGTCCTGTGCGGAAGCGTAGCAGGCAAATCTCCCCTGTTGGCGGTATTCCTCACTCCCGAAAATGGGCTGCGACCAGACATCGCAAGCTAACTATAAGGGAGAGAGGTGAGGAGATTGACCCCGCTTCAGAGGTAAAAACGAGTTACTACCATCTTTATTTAGTTCTTCCTTTCTTCTAGCTTTGATCTTAATCATTTTCCTTCCCTCTCATAGGTGTCAGAAGAAGAGGAATCTCAGGTTGCTGAGGTCATGACTCGAGACGACGGGGGCTCCGATGAACCTGTCCCCGAAACTGCTGAATTTTATCAAGGTGATGCTGATCGAGCCGTACCTCCCCTGGGGTGGCTGGGACAGGAGAGCCAGCCGAGTTCGGTTTGGGGGTTACTGGTGAGGGGACTATGGTGGTTGTGGACAAACCTCAGCCTCCGCAATCCTCCCTTGGTAAGATAAGCCAAATTTTGACTAATGAGGAGGCCCATTCGCTCTATCATCACATCCTTCGGGTTTGACTGATTGATGGTTGCTCTGGGCATACAGGTCCCGCCCTTTCAGTGCCGTTGACGGACATTATTGTGGTAGGCTCTGCCAGAGGGGATCTGGTGGAGGGGAGCGTGCCCCTTCCTCTTCCGGCTTGTCTTGAGGGGCCTCCCGCCGAATCGAGTTCGAGAGGTCATATGGCGGCACAGCCCGAACAGGGGGCAATGGTCCCTGTATCTTCCTCTGCTCGTATGACTTTGGGGGTGGACCTCTCAGCTTTACCGAGTATCCATATTATTCGGACCGCGGAGGAGGAATTGGCCGCTGTTCAAGCGTCTTTTCGCTCAAAATTTATTTTCCTTGTGGCTGGGGCGGCAAATTCTGTTGCGTCTTCTTCGACACTGCTGGCCACACTTCCTTTGACACCATCTTCTACAGCAGTTCTGGATAAGGTGTCGCGGGATGTGGTTGATAGCTTCCATCGCCATTTGAAGAGAGAAGTAGACGCTGCTGTGGAGCTGGGGACTCCTTTCGTTTTGGCCCGACAATGTGCCCAAGGCCAAATTAACATTCTTAAAACCCTTCCTGGCGGGGAAGGGATAGCTGCGCTCCTGGAGCCCAAGCTGTTGGAGGCTGATCAGCTTATGGCCCAGTTTCAAGTGCTGCGACAAGCTGATCTGTCTGCAGCGATTGATTAGGAGCGGGAGTTCCTCACCCCCGCCTTGGAGAAGATAAGGCTCGCGCGAGATACATCTAAGACGGCTATAACAAAGGACCTTGGCGACCTGTCTCTCCTGTACGACCAGCTGAGCCACCGGAGCGAGGTTTGCAGGGCTTGGGAGGCGGCCGCCTCCCAGGGGGTAATCGCTACCAGGGAGCAGATTCTTGAGCTTCAGAAGAAGTTGGTCTTTTTGGAGTCTGAACTTGAAGCTTCTCGTGTGGACAAGGAGCTGATTATTCAGGATGCCGAAAGGATTTCCAGAGCTTCTGTCAATCTAGAACGTGCTCTGAAGAAATTTAAGAAAGGCTGGCGGGCTTATGCGCCCTTGGAAGATGCGGCGCTACTGACTCAGGAGGCCGAGCGTCGGGCCAAACAGCGGTTTGAGAGGTCGACTGCCTTGTTGAGGGACCGTCTCAGGGTATTATGTATCGCCGAACAATAGTCGGCTTTTTTCCTTCTTTTTGTTTTTGTTGCTCTTTTCCTTTCTTAAGTGGGACGTGGTCCCTAGAACATGTAGTACCTTCGCCTTCCAAATAAAAGAGTATATTTTATTCTATCCATTATTTGTACTGCTTATTCTGTTTGTAGTATTTACCCCATTGGGGAACTGTTTGTGGACTTGTTACCCTTGGCATACCTTGGTTTTAGGTACGAATTACAAGTTGATGGGGATACTTGGAACAAATCCACAGTCAGGTGGCTATGGACGTTCCTAGTATTGGGAGAAAGAATGCCATGGAGCAGCTGGCCCCCCGGGGCATGATGAGAAGTGAGGGGCATGTACTAGGAAACTTAGTACAACATTTGTGGTCAATGGAGGACATTTGTGGTCAGCAGAGGACATTTGTGGGCCTATTATCCTTGCCGTACCATGGGGTTTTTTTTGGGTACGGATAATAAGTCGAGAGAGAACCAACATACTTACTCAGAGGTAATGAGGACATGGTAAATATGAGGGTTTCTTCGATGGAGCATTCCCACTCAGAGGTAAGGAGGACATGGCAGGAGGGGGCTCCATGAAAGACACATAGAACAACTCAGGGGTAATGAGGACGTAGAAGTTCTATGTAAGGGGGCAGTTTGTTTTTGGTGGAAGTGAAAACAACTCAGAGGTAACATCGACTTAGTTGTTTTGGAGAATTTGTGGATCGGTTACCCTTTTTGTGCACTGGAAGTACGGGTATTAGATCATAAGGAGGAAGCTCCTCTTGGAAAGAAAGTTCAGAGGTATAATCATACATGACTTAATACCTAAAAAATACGATATAGACTTATCTGTAGTGGCCAGGATGTAAGTTCAGCGGTACTTGTGGGCACATAACTCGACAATCTGGGAGATTTGGAGTCGGTATGTGAGTTCAGTGGTATGAGAGGGTACATGACTCGTCCTTCTGGGAGATTTGTAGTCGGGATATGAGCTCAGCGGTACCAGAGGGTACGTAACTGATCATTGTGGCAGGTTTGTAGTCGGAATGCGAGTTCAGCGGTACGAGCGGGTACGTAACTCATCACTTTGGAGGATGTCGTTTCAGACGTAATATTTCTTTAGGAACTTTCCGTTGATGGGCAACATGAGCAAGTCTCCATTTTATTTTAGGAGACGGTAAGTTCCATTGGAGAATACAATGTCGATGATGAACGGGCCTTTCTACTTTGGCTGGAACTTGCCAGCGGTTTTGTGGGTCATAACCATCGGCCTCCGAACTGCCAGAACGAGGTCACCCACTTGGAATGTTCTGATTTTAACCTTCTTGTTGAAGGCTCCGGAGATACGTGCCTGGTACAGCTCGATTCGTTGTTGAGCTAGTAGGCGCTTCCCATCTAGGGCCTCTAATTCTTGTAGTCTGCGATGGTGATTATCCTCCGTCGTCAATCTGTATATGAGAGCAACGCGGAGTGAGGGGATTTGAGTCTCCAGTGGGAAAATTGCCTCACTTCCGTATACCAGAGAAAATGGTGTGTTTTCGGTGGCAGTCCGTACTGTAGTACGGTACGCCCATAAGCATTCACCGAGCTTTTCATTCCAGTCGCGTTTGTTTGAAGACGCAAATTTCTTGAGAAACTTGATGATTATTTTGTTGAATACTTCAGCCAGACCATTAGCCGCGGGGTTGTATGGTGTTGATGCAATATTCTGGATGCGGTGTCTGTCGTAAAATCGATAGAAGGCGTGGCTTGCGAACTGCGGACCATTGTCGTGGATGATCCTTCGGGGCAGCCCAAAGTGATAGATGACGTGATGCTTGAGGAAGCTGATCACGTTTGAAGTCTTGACTTCAGCCAGTAGAATAGCCTCCGCCCATTTGGAGAAATAGTCTGTGATTGCGAGTATGAAGCGATGTCCTCAGGACGAAGGCGGAGTGATCGGACCGATGATGTCCATTCCCCATGCTTCGAAGGGCCAGGATGCCACGGTCGGGTGTAGAAACTCGGATGGCTGGTGGATGAAATCTGCATGGACTTGACAGGCTTTACAATTTTGTGCATAGTCTATTGCGTCTGCAACCATCGTGGGCCAGTAGTAGCCCATTCGACGAAGGCGATCTTGTAGTTTCGGGCCAGGCTGATGGGCTCCATAGATGCCATCGTAAGCTTCACGCACGGCTTCTTTGGCTTCTGTATTTGATAGGCATTGAAGCAGTAATCCATCATATGATCGCCGATATCATATTTTTGTCTCTGTATCGTAGAAGAATCTGAGGGAACGCCTTCTGATAGAGGTGCCTTCCTTCGGATTCTTCGGCAGAATATTATAGACTACGAAGTCCATGAACGGTTGTCTCCAGTCTAGTGCTTCGTCAACTGTCAGAGCGGAGTAACTCTCGGCACACTGAACATTATTCCTGGGATAGACCAGCTCACGGCCTATGATGTCAACCAGATGATGAGCATGATTTGGAACTGCTAAGGAAGCGGCAAGACCTGCTAGGGCATCGACTTCAATATTTTGGAGCCTGGGAACGTGCTCTATGAAGAACCCCTTCAGGGATGAGATGATGTCGATCGCTATTTGGTGGTAGGGGATCATGTCCTCATGGCGAACTTCGTATGAGCCCCGGATCTGGTTGACGATTAACTGCGAATTGTCGTATGCTTCAAGGTGTTCTACCTCCAGCTCTTTTGCAAGCCAGAGACCAATGACCAGAGCGTTGTACTCGGCCACGTTGTTCGAACAGGGCTTCGTGAGGGAATAAGCGCAATTGATCACCAACCCGGTGGGAGAAACCAGTACTATTCCGACTCCAGCGACGATGTTGCCCTTAGGACCGGTTCTAGAAGCGCCATCGAAGAACATTCGCCATATGGTATCATGGGAGGCCATATTTGAATTAGCGACCTTGTCTGGAATCTCTTCGTCTATTTTGGTTGACTCTGAACCTGGATGAGCTGCTAAAAAGTCTGCCAGAGCTTGACCTTTAACAGCCTTTTGCGGGACGAAGATCATGTGGTAGGGGGACAGTAATATCGCCCATGTAACGAGGCGAGAGCTGAGTGCACCTGGTTTAGTCATGAGGACCCTGAGGGGTTGACTCTTGATATGACATAGATGGTTTGTCCCATGACGTAGTGTCGCGTCTTCTGAATGGTAAAAACCAGAGCAAGGCATTCTTTCTCTACGGCAATGTACCGATGCTCCAGCCCCATCATCATTCGGCTGAGGTAATATATGGCTTGTTCGTGGCCTGCCTCGTTGTTTTGTGCTAGCAGAGCACCGAGAGAATGTTCCATCGCTCGTGTAGTGTCTCGCTCCGCGAAGGCACTAGATAAACAGAAAGATCGGATTGCTGGCTCTGCAACAGAAGACGATTGATCTGGATGAGTGGACAAAGACTCATTTTATGATTCGCTTGCGCCTAATAAGAATCAGAGTTTTTTATTGAATGCTTTTGTTAATAACAAGACAGTAATCTTGAGTATGCTTAAAAGAGAATCTGCCCCTTGTCTGCTAAGAAAAGAGAACTGTTTCCTGCCTGAAAAGAAGATGGAATTGTTTATGAACTGCTTGATTGATGCATGATGGTTTCATTTGATATTGCATACGCATTGGGGAATCCACTTAGTGACGAGCTGAACCCTAGAGAGTCACAGCGGCTAGCGACGAGCTGAACCCATGCGAGTCACAGCGGTTAGCGACGAGCTGAACCCAAGAGTCACAACGGCTAGCGACGAGCTGAACCCATACGAGTCACAGCAGTTAGCGACGAACTGAACCCGTGGGAGGCACAGCGGCTAAGATGGAAATGATATGTTGGCTTTCCAAAGATGTTTTCAAAAGAAATGTAAACTGACTTGGTATGCATGAAATGAACATAGGTAAAGAGTAGCAAGATCACATCACAAGAAATATTTTCTCACTAAATGAACAGTAATCATTTCAGAATAATGTAGCCCCTTTGTTCATAATTCACCAGTATGTTGATATACTGACCCACCATCAGTCTGCATGCAAGTGCACTATGCATCGAGAAGGATAGTCCGAAGCGATAGCCCGAGCCTCATCCTCAGGAGCCAGAAATCAGAAGAGATGCCAAGAGATGGACATCTGTTACAAGAATTGGTTTTGTATATAAAGGGATGTAATGTATGGGAACGGGATCATTGTAATCTGTAAAGTTCTGAGAGATTGTAACATTGTATCAGAGTGAATCGAGAGCTTGTAATCTGTTCAAATGAAATCAATAAAGAGAATTGTTTCTTGTTACCATTGTGTTCAATGCTTGTATTCTGAAATATGTTCGCTGCTGCTTCAATTATCTGCGATACGTTCCGCTGCGTATTGTCAATCTTGTCTATCTTGTCTTGCTTCAGGTCTTAGCCTTGTGCAAGCGCAACTTAGGCTTGCATGGCATCACGCCTTAGCGAGGACGAACGGTCCTAAAGAGCCCGAAGCGAGGACGAAAGGACTCTGCGAGATCGGGGCGTGACAGAATGGTATCAGAGCAACACGATCCTCTGGCCAATTTTGATTCAATTGAATTTGTACATGTCTTCTGATCGAAATTCCGTTGCCTACTCGATAACAATAATGAGATGAACGTTCCATACAATAAGTCCGTAAATATTTTTATGTTGCCGGCAAATGTTTTATCGATTTGATTGATTGAGATTGAAATGCTTGATTGAACAAGAGTTTTGATATGACCTGAATTGTGATTTCATGGATTGATGATGGCAAATGATGAGGACTATCGCTGCTAAGGATATCGTAAGTTTCTCCTTAAGTTTCGAAGATGAAACTTCTTTTCGGTGGGTAATTATGTAGTGTCCCGCTCCGCGAAGGCACTAGATAAACAGAAAGATCGGATTGCTGGCTCTGCAACAGAAGACGATTGATCTGGGTGAGTAGACAAAGACTCATTTTATGATTCGCTTGCGCCTAATAAGAATCAGAGTTTTTGATTGAATGCTTTTGTTAATAACAAGACAGTAATCTTGAGTATGCTTAAAAGAGAATCTGCCCCTTGTCTGCTAAGAAAAGAGAACTGTTTCCTGCCTGAAAAGAAGATAGAATTGTTTATGAACTGCTCGATTGATGCATGATGGTTTTATTTGATATTTCATGCGCATTGGGAAATCCACTTAGTGATGAGCTGAACCCTAGAGAGTCACAGCGGCTAGCGACGAGCTGAACCCATGTGAGTCACAGCGGTTAGCGACGAGCTGAACCCAAGAGTCACAGCGGCTAGCGACGAGCTGAACCCATGCGAGTCACAGCGGTTAGCGACGAGCTAAACCCGTGGAAGGCACAGCGGCTAAGATGGAAATGATATGTTGGCTTTCCAAAGATGTTTTCAAAAGAAATGTAAACTGACTCGGTATGCATGAAATGAACATAGGTAAAGAGTAGCAAGATCACATCACAAGAAATGTTTCCTTACTAAATGAACAGTGATCGTTTCAGAAGAATGTAGCCCCTTTGTTCACAATTCACCAGTATGCTGATATACTAACCCACCATCAGTCTGCATGCAGGTGCACTATGCATCGAAAAGGATAGTCCGAAGCGATAGCCTGAGCCTCATCTGTATGACCGTTGAGCACCTCTAGAGGGGGGTGAATAGAGTGTGTGTGTGCAGCAGAAAATAATCACCAATTAAAAATTAAACTATGGCAGTGATATAAGAGACAGTAAATAAAGATAAAGAATTCAAACTTAGTGACACAGCGATGTATACTGGTATCCCTCTGAGAGGACTAATCCAGTCTCGAGTACTCTTGCTCGATGTTAATCCACTATGGCACAAGCTTTAACTGAGAGCTTGCAGTCTCTTACAACACCGTGCTTGGTGACAAGCGCACGACCAGCTTCACAACACCGTGCTTGGTGACGAGCGCATGACCAGCTCCACAACAGGAAAAGTTGTTGAACTTGAACGACCTCTTTACAACTCTTGAAACACCAAAAGATTCTAAATCAACTCTGATAGTACTGGCTTTTGGCTAAGAGATGTATAGGTATGATTTGAAAGTCTTAGATCGTTTGAAAACACTTGAATAGTAGAGAAGAGAGAATGAAGAATGAATGAGTGATTTGAAATGAAAAGTTCTTCTCTATTTATAGGCGTTTTCTCGAACCGAACTCGGGCAGAACTCGGGCAGAGTTCGGATGCAAATATCTCGTAAAGAGACGTTGCTCGCTGATTTGGAGGCAACAGAAGTTTGAATCATTTTTGACCGAACTCGGTCAGAGTTCGGACCGAACTCGGGCCGAACTCGGTTACGAGTTCTGTCAGGAGATATTTAAAAATCATTTGTAAAAACAGTTTTCAAAATATGTTTTTGGGTATTTGTAAAATCATTTGTAAAGGCTATTTTCAAAAAAATGTTTTGTAAATGAAAATACGAATGGTAAATAGGTAGGCTTTTGGAATATGGACAGTTTTAACCCTAAGCCAGTATTACCAAAACTGATTTTACAACATAAATCCTAGACTCAATAAAATATAAAATACAGAATAAAATGAGAAATGAGTCTTCTGAAGATTTGATGATGTTGACGTTTTGTTTGATGCCGTACATCGTCCGTTGAATTTGATTTCATGTATCCTGAAATGATTAGCAGCATTTTCTATATTTTGTGTATTGACTTAAGTGTATGTTGATTATCGAAATCGGGTGTGACCCTGGAATGGGCCAACAATCTCCCCCATTTTGATAATTGACAAACTTGAGTCTATACCAAAATATATTTATATGAAATAGAACAAAATACAAAGTACCTGAAAAAAATGAGATTTGTTTTTGGATGGAGATTTGTTTTTGGATGCTTTTTGGTATCTTTTTCTTCCCCTTTGTCAAGTAGTAAAATGACTTGGCTCCTCCGTAATGTGTGAAGCCAACAATAGACAAACACAAGACAAAGTGAAGGAAAAAGACATAATCACAGCATAAAACAACTAATATAGAAAGAAACAACTCATAATAAACTAAAACAGTCATGAAAATTTCCACTAATAATCCAAAAATACAACTGAAAATGTCTAACTAATCAGTTTAGACATGAAAAATAAAAAAAACTACATCAACTGATCATCATCTAATCAATGTCCACTAGCCCATAGCTGAATCCACGTCACATCGTGGGGTCGTCCGCACCAGGAGTCTCATGAGGAAAGTAGGCTGTAGTCGGGTCGAAATACTGAAAGGAAACCTCATCAGTAAATCGAGGACCCGGAAAGGTAGGGTGAGGTAAGATGGTGACTGGATGGACAGGATCATGAGCCAGGCTGTAGTGGAGGTCAGCAATGCTATTTCTTAGCACCTGGGCCTGAGAAATGTGCCGGAACTCTGAATCCTGATGACGTTGCATAGAGACAGCAACAAAGTCATCAAAGCGCTGATAGAACGTCAGATCAAATCCTGGGACAGGGGCCGGAGCAGGAGGAGCATCAGCAGGAGGGACCTCAGCATCAGCAGCTGGAGCAGGATGAGCTCCATGAGGCAGAGGTGGAGCAGGAAATCGACGGGATCTAGTCAGCTCGACAGGAGTAGAGGAGATGGCACACGTCTCAAGATCAATCTCGAAACGTCGAAAGATAGAAGCTAAGTGCATTGGATATACTAGATTCCTACCTGCATTTTTGCAGTTAAGCATCCAGGACATCACAGTTTTGGGAATAGAGAAAGGGATGCCAAAGTAAATATGATATAAAGCAGATAATTCCATAAAGGTTACTTCATCAGTAGAACCTTTCTTTGGAAGAAGAACGGAAAAAACCATACGATGAAGTTCATAGAAGGTTTGGTTCAAATTTTTGGCAAAAATTCTACGGGGAACAGGGTTAGGATGACAGATTAGTTCCCTAAAGGAAGCAAGAGTGACATCAGCAGGGAATTGAATATGATAGATGTCAACCAAGGCATCACCAAGATCAGGAATATGAAAGAATTCGCTGATGTCGGTGGCGCTAAATTCTAATTCTTGCCCAGCAACGCAAGAATAGAAATTTTCGTTTGGTTTTACTTGCAGGTTGCAGTAAAACATACGGATGGCATTGTCATAAATATTTTCTTGTACCTCGAAAAAATCTCGGTACCCAAGTTGGTCAAAAGTTGGAGCGTACTCAAAAAAAGTAGTAAAATTTACAAAAGCTCCATTACAAAGACGACGACCAGAAACGGAGTCGAACCAGAGATCCGAAAAAATTTTGTCCGGGAACAAAGTAGAGTCATATTCTTCGGAATCTCTAGGTCGTGCTGGACTGAATAGACTAGCAGGGGTGTATTCAGAAGAAGAGGAGGCACCTTGGGAAGTGGTTCCTCTTTGACGCTTGGGGGCCATGAGAAAATAGAGAGAAAGTACCTCTTGAAGAAAAAGGAAGGAGGAACAAGATGATCGCCCACTAGATCTCTTCGGAACCTTGCTAGGATGGAGGAGGAGAAGCTTCTAGGAAGAGAGGAGTGATTTCCACGAGTTGTTGTATGGAGAAAGTGGAAGAAAAGATGGGTTTTATAGGCACTAGGGCCGGCTGTTCGTTTCTGGAACCATAACAGCGTCGACCGAACTCGGTCCGAACTCGGTCAGAGTTCGGGCCGAGTTCGGCTACTTGCATTCCCGAGACAGTCAATGCATTCTGGTAGGTTTAAAAATAGAATTTAATAACTTTGACTGTAATATTAAATAACGACTGTTATTTTTGGGTTAACTGTAGGGGTTGTCCCAGCTAACGGAGGTTCACCGGAGAACTCTTAAATACCGCTTCGCTTCGACCGTAGCCGTGGTGACAGACATACCCTTTTTAAGTTTGTACCCAAAAACAATTTTCGTTAAATAAATAATAAAGTATCAAGTCATAAATTCAATTTTAAATACCATATACATTATGAGTCTGAGAATTCATGAATGCCGAGCTCACGCCTCAAAATGTTAAAACGGTCTTCAGCCAATGGTTTAGTGAATATATCTGCTAGTTGATGATCAGTGTCAATAAATTCTAGGCAGATATCCCCGTGTTGTTGATGATCACGAAGAAAATGATGTCTAATTTCTATGTGCTTTGTGCGTGAATGACAAATAGGGTTCTTAGTCAGATTTATAGCACTAGTGTTTTCACAATAAATAGGAACATTTGTGTAGTGCAGATTGTAGTCCTCTAAGGTTTGCTTCATCTACAAAATCTGAGCACAACAACGTCCTGCGGCGATATACTCAGCCTCAGTTGTTGATAATGCTACTGAATTTTGTTTCTTGCTAAACCACGAGACTAAGGCCTTTCCTAAGAAATGACATGTGCCACTGGTACTTTTATGGTCCACTTTGCATCCAGTAAAATCCGAATCCGAGTAACCTATAAGGTCAAAGGATTTGGTTTTGGGATACCATAAGCCAACTGTAGAAGTTCCTTTAAGGTATTGGAAGATACGCTTAACGACACTAAGATGTGATTCCTTAGGGTTTGCCTGATAACGTGCACAAATACAAACGCTAAACATAATATCAGGGCGACTAGCAGTTAAGTATAATAAACTACCAATCATACCTCGATACTTACGCTGATCGACAGGTTTGCCACTTTCATCAGCATCAAGCTTTGTAGATGTAGCTATAGGCGTCCCGATTGGCTTTACATTCTCGAAGTCGTACTTTTTCAGTATGTCCTTCGTGTATTTAGCTTGGTTGATGAATGTTCCGTTCGAGTGTTGTTAGATTTGAAGTCCTAGGAAGAAGTTTAGCTCTCCCATCATACTCATCTCAAATTCACTCTGCATACACTTGGCAAAATCTTGACAGAGTTTTTCATTAGTAGACCCAAATATAATGTCATCTACATAAATTTGCACTAGAAGAATATCATCATTCATGGATTTAATAAATAAAGTAGTATCAATCTTTTCTTTCGAAAATCCATTATCAAGTAAGAAGGCGCTTAGGCGTTCATACCAAGCACGAGGTGCTTGTTTGAGTCCATAAAGTGCTTTCTTAAGCTTGAAGACGTGATCAGATTTTTGAAAATTTTTAAAACCAGGGGGTTGTTTCACAAAAATCTCTTCTTTCAAAAATCTATTTAAAAATGTGCTTTTCACGTCCATTTGAAAAAGTTTAAAATCATTAAAACAAGCAAATGCACAAAACATGCGGATGGCTTCTAGTCTAGCAACAGGAGCATAGGTCTCATCATAATCAATTCCTTCTTCTTGATTATAACCTTGTGCCACTAGACGTGCTTTGTTGCGTAGAACTTGTCCATCTTTACTGAGTTTATTTCGGAACACCCATTTGGTACCAATTATAGATTGACCAATTGGTTTAGGAACAAGTTCCCAAACTTGGTTTCTATCAAATTGATTAAGTTCCTCTTGCATGGCAGAAATTCAAAACTCATCAGTAAAAGCATCATCTACATTCTTAGGTTCTATTTGTGAAATAAATGCTACATTTGCTGCTAATTCAGAATTTTTAAGAGATGAACGTGTACTTACACCTTTGGATACATCACCTATAATGAGAGTTTCTGGATGATCTGGCTTGAATCTCAATGATTCAAATCTTTGGGCCATATTTTTCACAAGGCTCTTTTCAGTTCCTGCATCTTCGGAACTTTTATCAGTCCTTGCCTCTTAGATCAGATCTTTCTCAGAACTCTTCTTAGTCTTTGTACGTGTATCTTCATCATCACTGTCGCTAGATCTGTGACTATTTAACTCATCAAAGGTAACATTAATAGTCTCTTCAACAATCATAGATCTTTTATTGAAAATTCTATATCCCTTACTCTTAGCAGCATATCCGAGAAATATCCCGTCATCTACTTTGGAGTCGAACTTTCCCAAGTTATCCTTGGTGTTCAGGATAAAACAGCGACAACCAAAAACTTTGAAATAAGAGATGTTTGGAATTCTTCCAAACCAAAGCTCATATGGTGTTTTCTTCGAGATTGGTCGAATTAACACCCTATTTAAAACATGACAGGCTGTACTAACAGCTTCTGCCCAAAAATATTTAGGAAGATTATACTGATTCAGCATGACTCTAGCCATTTCGCTTAGAGTACGATTCTTCCGCTCCACAACACCATTCTGTTGGGGAGTTCTAGGACAAGAAAATTTGTGGTAATATCCACTATCATCACAAAACTTTTTAAAATCAGAATTTTCGAATTCGTCACCATGATCACTTCGGATACGAGAAATCATGAAGCCTTTTTCGTTTTGTACCTTTTTGTAAAATATCTGAAATTCAAAAATTGTATCACTTTTGTTTGATAAGAAATAAACCCAAGTAAATCGAGAGAAATCATCAACAATAACAAAATCGTAGAGCTTACCGCCAAGACTAGCGACTCTACTAGGACCAAATAAATCTATATGAATTAACTGCAAAGGTCTCGAAGTGCTTACAGCGTTGATGGATTTAAAAGTAGACCTATGTGCTTTGTTCTTTTCGCAGTCAGCACATACCATATCTCTCTTGAATGAAATTTCAGGGAGTCCTCTTACCAACTTCTTTGTATTTAGACGTGAGATAGTATCCATGTTTGCATGTCCTAGTCTCATGTGCCATAGCCAGCTTTCATCTTGATTGGCTACTAGGCACCTTTCTGCATTATTAGTATTCTCCAAAAAGAAAACATAAATGTTGTCTTCTCTAATCCCTTTATATACGGGATCACCAGACGACATATCATATATGGTACATTTATCTTTCACAAAATTGATACCATAACCATTATCTGCCAAATGACTTATGCTCAATAGGTTATGTTTCAATTCAGTTACTAGACAAACATCCTTTATTATTGGATAAGAAGAAATACCTACAGTACCATTACCTATTATATCACCTCTCAAGTTATTTTCGAAGGAGACGCATCCTTCTTTCTTCATCGATAGCGTAGCAAATAAAGATGCATTACCAGTCATGTGTCGCGAACATCCGCTATCGAGGATCCATTTGCTTCTAGCATGAGAGGGTTGAGGGTCCACCTACAAGACAAGTAGATGAATCCTTTGGTACCCATTTTCTGTAGGGTCCATACTGATTAGCTTTAGGTCTCCAGACTAAAGTGTGATTGTCAACAAGCTTTCTTGCTAAACAATACTGTGATATGTGTCCGTGCGTACCACAATAAGTGCAAGTCAGTTTAGAACCAGATGTGGTTGAAACTGTGTTCACATGCTTGTTTGATTTCTTGGAGAACCTATAAGTGAAAGCATGATGATATTCGTGTTTCTTCTGTGCTTTCTTGTTTTTAGTCCTCTTAGGTGTATGCTTAGCATTAGGACTAAAATTAGGCTGTGTCACAGGTATTGCCTGTTTGCCTAACTTGATTTCTAACTTTTTAGAAATCGCAATAGACTCTTCATATTTAGCAGTCATAACTGAGAGTCTATGTTCTGTTACTAAGTGCATCTTCTTCTCTGTGTCATACAACTTTTGCATCTTAACATAATCTCTTTCTTTCTTTTCAATTTTAAGGATAGCCTCATGATAGTCTACCTTGAGTTTGGCTATCTCTTCCGTGTTACCGGTAGTAGACGTCTCTTTAATATCTTCAATAAGATTGGACAGTCTAGCTAACTCGGTTGTGTATGCCTTAATCTCTTTTCGAGATTGCTTATACTTGTCAAGCACATTTTTGTGTTCTTCAAGTAAATCGCTAAAGGCATTTTCTAACTCATCGAAAGTAAAGTCATCATATAGAGGGTTTGACGATACCTTATCAAATGCCATAAGACAGACATTTGCATTACCACAGGGTCTATCTTATTCTTCTGTATCACTGGCGTCACTTTCATGCCAGATACTTGTGTTGGCATACTTTCGACCAGTTGTTGCTTTTCTACTTGATCTTGATCTGTCATAAGGACTGCTTCTCTTGGTGGTTGGACAGTCCTTCTTCATGTGCCCTGACTTCTTACATCCAAAGCATATGGTTTCATCTTCATTGCTTTCTTGGATATCTTTCTTCTTTCTGCTTGTAAACTTTAGGTACTTCCTGAAGTTCTTCACAAGTAGGGCTTGTTCATCACCACTTGACGATTCTTTATCGGAATCGTTG
The DNA here is from genome assembly GCA_029216955.1 of Iris pallida. Lineage (NCBI taxonomy): Eukaryota > Viridiplantae > Streptophyta > Magnoliopsida > Asparagales > Iridaceae > Iris > Iris pallida. Next base: position 2,276,570 of record JANAVB010044818.1, on the reverse strand, counting down.
TACTTTGATTTTCTTGCTTGAGCTTTGAAGGCAATAGATTTCTCCTTTGGTGTTGCTTCTTCAAAATCTTGCAAGTCGAGTCCATGGATCATGAGTTTGCCCATCAGCGTTTCCAGAGTCATAGTGGTGAGATCGTTTCCTTCAATGATTGCTGTGGCTTTTGGATTCCAGTTCTTTGTTAGAGCCTGCAGCACTTTTCTAATCTTCTCGTGATTGCTGTAATCCTTACCAAGAGATTGTAAAGGATTAGTTATATCAAGGAAATGAGTAAACATCTGTGTAATTGACTCACCGGGTTTCATCTTAAAAGATTCATACTCCTGTGTCAGTCTACTAATTTTAGATTCCTTCACTTGGGAAGTCCCTTCATGGGTTACCTCAAGGAGTTTCCAAATTTCGTGAGACGTCTTACAGGTTGAAACTCTGTTGAACTCGGTTTTGTCAATTGCACAGAATAGTGCATTGATGGCACGAGCATCTAGGCTAGCTTTAGCCTTTTCAGCTTCAGTGTACTTATCATGGGTCTTTTCCACCAGCTGGCCTTCAACCACTATTGGTGCTGGTTTCTTATAACCATCAATGACTATTGACCAAAGATCAAAGTCGAGAGACTTTAGAAAGAAAGTCATTCGTGTTTTCCAGTAGGTATAATTTGTTCCATCAAATAGGGGAGGTCTATTTGTGGATTGCCCTTCACCGTTGAATATTGTTTTCACGGCTGCCATATATACTCTCTAAGGTTTGTTATATAAGAATATAACCTGCTCTGATACCAATTGTAGGACCGTTGAGCACCTCTAGAGGAGGGGTGAATAGAGTGTGTGTGTGCAGCGGAAAATAATCACCAATTAAAAATTAAACTATGGCAGTGATATAAGAGACAGTAAATAAAGATAAAGAATTCAAACTCAGTGACACAACAATGTATACTGGTATCCCTCTGAGAGGACTAATCCAGTCTCGAGTACTCTTGCTCGATGTTAATCCACTATGACACAAGCTTTAACTAAGAGCTTGCAGTCTCTTACAACACCGTGCTTGGTGACAAGCGTACGACCAGCTTCACAACACCGTGCTTGGTGACGAGCGCACGACCAGCTCCACAACAGGAAAAGTTGTTGAACTTGAACGACCTCTTTACAACTCTTGAAACACCAAAAGATTCTAAATCAACTCTGATAGTACTGGCTTTTGGCTAAGAGATGTATAGGTATGATTTGAAAGTCTTAGATCGTTTGAAAACACTTGAGTAGTAGAGAAGAGAGAATGAAGAATGAATGAGTGATTTGAAATGAAAAGTTCTTCTCTATTTATAGGTGTTTTCTCGAACCGAACTCGGGCAGAACTCAGGCAGAGTTCGGATGCAAATATCTCGTAAAGAGACGTTGCTCGCTGATTTGGAGGCAACAGAAGTTTGAATCATTTTTGACCGAACTCGGTCAGAGTTCGGACCGAACTCGGGCCGAACTCGGTTACGAGTTCTGTCAGGAGATATTTGAAAATCATTTGTAAAAACAGTTTTCAAAATATATTTTTGGTTATTTGTAAAATCATTTATAAAGGCTATTTTCAAAAAAATGTTTTGTAAATGAAAATACGAATGGTAAATAGGTAGGCTTTTGGAATATGGACAGTTTTAACCCTAAGCCAGTATTACCAAAACTGATTTTACAACATAAATCCTAGACTCAATAAAATATAAAATACAGAATAAAATGAGAAATGAGTCTTCTGAAGATTTGATGATGTTGACGCTTTGTTTGATGCCGTACATCGTCCGTTGAATTTGATTTTATGTATCCTGAAATGATTAGCAGCATTTTCTATATTTTGTGTATTGACTTAAGTGTATGTTGATTATCGAAATCGGGTGTGACCATGGAATGGGCCAACATCATCCTCAGGAGCCAGAAATCAGAAGAGATGCCAAGAGATGGACATCTGTTGCAAGAATTGGTTTTGTATATAAAGGGATGTAATGTTTGGGAACGGGATCATTGTAATCTGTAAAGTTCTGAGAGATTGTAACATTATATCAGAGTGAATCGAGAGCTTGTAATCTGTTCAAATGAAATCAATAAAGAGAATTGTTTCTTGTTACCATTGTGTTTAATGCTTGTATTCTGAAATATGTCCGCTGCTGCTTCAATTATCTGCGATACGTTCCGCTGCGTATTGTCAATCTTGTCTATCTTGTCTTGCTTCAGGTCTTGGCCTTGTGCAAACGCAACTTAGGCTTGCACGGCATCACGTCTTAGCGAGGACGAACGGTCCCAAAGAGCCCGAAGCGAGGACGAAAGGACTCTGCGGGATCGGGGCATGACATCTCGTACGTAGAGTAAGAATGGCCTTCCAGCGATCGGAGCTACCAGGACTGGAGGATTCGTTAGATATTCTTTGATGCTGTCGAAGGCACGCTGGCATTCTTCATCCCATACGAATGAAACGTCCTTCTTCATGAGGTGAGTAAATGGCTGACATCGTCCGGAGAGGTTAGAGATAAACCTCCTGATATAGGCCAGCCTCCCTTGAAGGCCTCGGAGTTCGCGAAGATTTCTCGGAGGACCCATCTCCAAGATTGCCTTCGTTTTCTCAGGGTCTACGTGGATACCCTGGGTGGTAATGATGAAACCCAAGAACTTTCCGCTGGATACGCCTAAGAAGGATTTTGTGGGATTTATTTTCAAATTGTGCGCTCGCATCAGGTCGAACACTGTCCTCAGATCATGCAGATGATCCCCTTTAGAGCAGCTTTTGACGGCAATGTCGTCGACGTAGCATTCCACTGTCTTGCGCAGATGGTCTCTAAAGATAATGCTCATGGCTCTTTGATAGGTGGTGCCAGCATTCTTTAAACTGAAAGGCATGACTGTGTAGCAGTATGTGCCAATTGGTGTTCGAAATGATGTATGCTTTTCATCGTCAGGGAACATCTTGATTTGGTTGTACCCCGAAAAACCATCCATGAATGACATACGCTCAAAGCCGCAAGTGTTATCGATCATGATGTCTGTGATAGGGAGAGGGAACTCATGCTTAGGGCATGCCTCATTCAGATTGTGAAAGTCGATGCAGATTCGAATCTTTCTATTCTTCTTGAGGACTGGTACTATGTTGGCGACCCAGTCAGGATGTTGCTCCTCACGGATGAAGTCGCTGGCTATCAGTTTGTTTACCTCGGCTTCAATGGCATTCATAACGTCAGGACGGAACCGACGTTGCTGTTGCTTGACTGGTTTTGCGTCCGAGCGGATGTTGAGTTTATGAAGTGCAGTCTCGGGGTTCAGTCCTGACATATCTTCGTAGCTCCAGGCAAACACGTTGATATATTCTCTGACGAGTTGTAGTAGTGATTCTCGCTCTTCATCTTTCAGATTCTTGCTGACGAAGATGGGCTTTAGAGAGGACTCATCACCGAGATCGACTTCTACAACCTCATCCTCGGTGGGAGGCTCTCTTTGTTCGAACCACTTCTTCCACTGCACATCTAGTTGTTGTGCCCATGGTTCTAGCTCAAGAAGTTCGAGAATGTCTTCATCTTCTTCGTAGGCATCGGCAAGTGCCATATTGACGGACCAGACTTGCCTGATCATGTCCCCGATGCTGATATCTGAATCGAAAGTGGGTGATCCGGTTGAGTGTGAATGCCAGTCGCATTCTTCGTCTGAGCTTTCAGATGTCGTCGCAGGTGTGACATAACCGAGCCCACATCTAGTTTTGCTATAATAATCTCGTGGTTTCCCAGCCGGGCCCGACAATTGTAAGGGTAATCGTCGTGTTTTAAACCGAGAGGAGATATTAAGTTGTTTTTCAATACGTGAGTGAAATTATTATTATTATTGTTAATATTTTAATAAATGTGTATATTCTGATGTTAGTATATATAATTATTTTCTACTAGTGGCCTCAACACAGCATATATTGGTGGTAAAAGATCAAATAGAAGTCCTACTTAGAAATTACCCAAGGTAATCAAACTAATATATGACTTATTATAATCATGGACATTATATTCTCTTACAAATAATATCTTCATGTAGGTCCCGAAACAACCTGGAGGTTATGAATGCGGATATTTTGTTATGAAATATATGCGGGATCTCATGGAAGACCCCTCTCCTACTATTGAGTCAAAGGTAAGTTGTTCATTAATTTAATTCTTAATTACTTTTCTGAAATTATACAAACTAATGTAACTATTTTTTGACTTTTTAGCTAAAAATATTGGCTGGAAAATCAACATACACGCAGGAAGAACTAGATGATGTCCGATGCGAATTCATCGAATTCGTTGCCAATCATATGGATACATGAGGGTCAAGGTACTCATTTCACTCATTTTCATTACTGATACGAGATACCCTACTGTCACATGGACACAATACACTCAAGACACTCACTAAACTATGACTGATAGTCCTACCCTCTGTTCTGTTTGTCGAACATCAATTTGTGGTTATGGAGTTTGTGGATTTGTTGTGGATTTTGAAACATCAATCACAGCTTTGATTTTCAATCAAATAGCATAAGCTTTTCCCATATTTCTTCTACTTTGCTGCTATGGATAAGAATAATACTTCAATTCATATTTAAGTTAATAACAAAAGATAAAATATTTCATGTGCTGTTTATGCATTTCTTGTATGATCAAGTGGTTTAGGCATCATTTGGGAATTTCTTATATAAAGGAACTGGAAATGTTTCATGTGCTGTTTATGCATCTCTTGTATGATCAAGTGGTTCAGGCATCTTTTCGGAATTCCTTATATATAACATTTTTGGCCTACCTGGAAATGTAGCCTACCTGGAATTTCTTATATAAAACATTTTTGAACTGGAAATGTAGCCTACTGCTTTGGCCTGGCCTGCTGCCACTTGCCCTACCTGCAGGCAATAGCCTCAAGCCTTAGCCCAACATCTGCAGCATCAGTGGCCTTAGCCAAGAAATCTCCAAGCTAGCTTTGTGACCATAGCCATATTGCTAATTGTAGGATCTCTGATTCCCAGACCACTATGCAGTTTAGATTTAGTAAAAGTCGACCAAGATCTGAAATGCATTTTTCTTGTAATATCAGAACCACCCCAGATAATATCTTCGTGACCTTTTTGGGAAGGATATAGGAAGACAGATAGTATGTCGGGAGGGACGACAGAGTTTATTTGATGAGAGTTGTCATGCCTGCATGGGAAGCATCTGCTGCCACTTGCCTACAGCAGGTCAGGCTAGAAAGGGGGGGGGGAATGAGTCCCCTGCTGCTGCTAATGTAGCCTACTGCCACTTGCCCTACCTGCAGGCAATAGCCTCAGGCCTTATAAGCCAACATCTTTTTGATAGTTACATTATATATACACAAGATGAATTTGACAGAAACTCCACACAACAGTTTCCCACAACATATGTTGAATTGTGATCTTATAAATGTGTGTTTTTAATCAGGACTTATATCATTATATCACATTTATTAATCCTTGTTTTATCTTTTGCAGGGTACATGTGTTGTGGACACAGGTCTTCATGTGAAGTTGTATATTATGGTGTGGGATATGTGGTTAGTTTTGATGTAAAGTGTACTAGCTATATCTATAGATTTTTGTGAAGGTGTATATATATATGGCCTGAGAAATGTGGAATGATAGCTAAAGTGTACTCTATTTTGAGACAATAGAATGTACCCTATTTTGAGATAATGGAATGTACCCTATTTTGAGACAATGAAATGGAGATTAATGTTACATTTCAATGTTTTGTTGAGAATATGGTTCAAATTAAGTGGTTGTTTTCGAATTGAATTGAGCAGGGTTTGGAATGTATAACATGCAGTATAGAGCGTTATAAATGGTATACAAATGACCAATCATAACGCTTTCAAAATGTCCTGACCCCAACCATACTAAATTATTCATAACGTTTTTACATAACTATCTATAACGGTTTGAAAATAGAACGTAGTAGAAATTCATACTATTAATGACGTTTTCGGACGATTTATCTATAACGCTTTGAAAAACATTTATAACACCCGCTTTTATAACGCTTGGATTAAGAAAAAAAATCATCATGGTTCGTCATTAATGACGGTTTTTAGCCGTCATTAAAGGGTATTTCTGTTGTAGTGGGACTCTCCGTATCTGCCGGACGAGGCTCACGCCTTGGAGGAGGGAGCTGAATTCGTCCTCCTTCGATGAGCATGTCTAAGATGGGTTTAACATGGCCGTCCTCGAAGAAATAGGTCATCTGAGGCCACAGCTTTTTTGTCGGCTTTGATTCGGGCTTTGGGGCTGTGTCGGCCACCATAGCCTGATTGCCCTTGTTGTCTCGGTTGCTGGAGGGATTACCACCGTTGACGTTAGGGCGTTTGCCCTTGTCTTCTCCTTCCGAGATGTGCAATCCCAGTTGGCGGGCTTTCTTCACCTTGTCTTCTGCGCTAGTGGCACTTGTCACGACCCGCACCCTAGAGTAAGGGCACGAGAAGTAACAACGCCCAGCCTATGCCGTAGTGTCGGCGGTAGAACGTTGTCCTAGGTCTCATGCATCTAACAGTATAAGGCTAAGCAGTTTATACTCCCCGCATGGGGGTGACATAGCAGAATGTAAACTCAATCACATCTAAGGTAGAGCATAATGGAAGATAGATGAAACATGAAATCCAAAAGAGATACAGCAGATAGAAGTCTAAGTGTCTAAGATACACAACCCAGAAATACATCTCAAAGCTCAAATACAGTAATCCATAAATACAACTCAAGACAACTGAAAATAAACTATGAGCAAAACCCTAGCTATCTATACAACCTCTACTGTGTCTCCTCTAGACTATCAGGCAACCTCCAGGCTATCTGTAAAATTTATCAACAGGTCCAGTCAGGACAGGAGCGAGCACAATACATCTCAACAGTTCATAGCAGGTTAGAAAATATAAACATGCAGTAGAGTAAGATACAGGATCTGAAGGAAATACAGTATGTAAACAGAGAGAGAACTGTAATAGAAATATCTACTATAAATAGAGAACTAACAGTGGCTAGTGAGTCAGAGTACAATATAAACATGTGAATGGCATAGGAGATTCTTGGAACTACACTATGGAGTGATTCTGGGAACTACACTACTTGGATATTATTCACATGTCTACTTCTACTCTCCCGTACCCCCAATCAATACACAAGGATCCAACCAGGTTATGTTATGATTCCATGCAAAGGCCCACAAGGGATGATACATGGATAGCCCATAAATGGGTGATTCTGGGAATACCCATAAATGGGATGATTCTGGGAAGACTCTGTGATCATGAGAGTACATGTCACAAGTGATCGAAGAATCGTGAAGCATAGTGATACACCATGTAAGTGAAACGCACAGAACATGTAGTACACTACCAAAATAAGTCAAATCAGCGACGTATTTAGCGACTCCGTGAAATTTCGTCGCTAATGTTTGGGGTTTTAGCGACATCAACAAAAGACGTCGCTGTTTGTCGCCAACAGCGACTAATAGCGACGTCTAGCATCTTCATTTTGTTCAATGGGGTAGTGCATCGCAAGTTCGTCGGTACGCGTCGCTGATATAGCGATGTTTCGTGACGCATTTTAAGTTGCGTCGCTATTTATTATATATCAGCGACGTTTAGCGACGTCCTAGACGGACGTCGCTAAACGTTTCATATAGCCAGCGAGGGTTTCCATTTCGATCATTTCACAAATTTTTCCCCCCAAATTTGGGCGCGCTCCTCCTCCGTGACGCTCCTCCGGCGATTTCCCTCCTCCTCCGCGGCGCTCCTCCGGCGATCTCCCTCCTCCTTCCTCAGGTAGCTCCTCCTTCTCCTCCTTCTCCTCCTCCTCCTTCCTCTGGTAGCTCCTCCCCACTTTCTCCTCGTCTTTAAGCTCTCTCTCTCTCTCGCTTCTAGTTCGTGTCCACGAGAGCGTGGACTCGCTGCGGGGGACACGAGACTGACAGTGGGCTCGTTGCGGGGGACACGAGAGCGTGGACACCTATTTTATTGGTTTGGACACGTCGTGCCCCACTGTGTGGACACGAGATTCATAGTGTGACACCTATATACTGAAAAATCTTATTTTTTTGGGCATATCAACTGTCAATTTGATGTCCACGAGAGCGTGGACTCGCTGCGGGGGACACGAGACTGACAGTGGACTCGTTGCGGGGGACACGAGAGCGTGGACTCGCTTCTAGTTCGTGTGACACCTATTTTGTTGGTTTGGACACGTCGTGTCCCACTGTGTGGACACGAGATTCAAAGTGTGACACCTATATACTGAAAAAACTCGTTTTTTTTGGGCATATCAACTGTCAATTTGATGTTTTGGGTGGATTCGAATTCTAATTTAGGGTTCGAGCCCTATTTACTGATACTGGGAGTTTTTTTTGGGCATTTTCAGGGTTTTGAAATGATGAATAAATTGACTAATAATTATTATCGAGCCCTATAAAATTTTAGCTATGTCACGAAGGATGGATATACTAATCCTGTGAATGAGTTTTCTCCTAAGTATTCTCGACAGTTGAGTATGATTTAGCTCACAGACATTACTGAAATATGGGATAATTAGACTCTCTGTTCATTACCATATTTTAAATCCTAAATCTACGGTATGACATCCTGATCAGGACATAGTCCCTGCAGCCATTCGACTGGCGAGGCAGAAAACTATGTAGCCGTAGATAAAGTTGACTGTCCTCCGACCCTCATCCCTCGGCAATGATGATACGACAACCTATCACTATATCTTATATATATAGTAGTAGATGATGTCTTAGTATTACATTATGTGAGTTCATCATGATTCTGTTACATTCTTCAGATACTACATACGATAAGAACATATACTACACCATATATACAGAACATAGATGATTCACACTAATGTATGCTAGAATGAATTTTAGGGTTGTGTTCTGAGCCATCCGTTCTGCTACTTGGCAAAAAAACAAATTTATTGTACTTTATCTGCTTTCGAAAATGTACTCAAATTACATGATGGTTTCTTTAGTTAGCTTGCTTATGTTACAATTATATTAGCTTGCTTACCAGATGGCACCCATGACCCGAGGAGCGGCACGTCGTTTGAGGGAAATAGTGAATGCTGAGGTGGCTCCTCCTACAGTTAAGGAGGAAGTGGCACCGGTTGCTAGTGAGACCGAAAGTTCTATTCATCCAGCACCGGTAGCTAGTGAGACCGAGAGTTCTCTTCATGCAGTCCTTGCAAGGGACGACATCTCTCCTTGCGCCAAAAATCTAGCTTTTTTGAGGTGGATGCGTGAACGTATCACTGAGCGTTTGCGTGAGCAGCGTGGTTCTCATTAGCTATTAGTACTTATTTGTATTGGACTATTGGTATTGGGTTATTTTTGTATTAGACTATTTGTATTGGACTACATATATGAATTAGAACTGTGTCAATCTCTAGATTATATTGGACTACGACATGGTGATCAGGACAAAGTCCCTGCAGCCATTCGACTGGCGAGGCAGAAACTATGTATCCGTAGATAAAGTCGACTGTCCTCCGACCCTCATCTCTCGGCAATGATGATACGACAACCCATCCGGAGAGGATACTCTGAGAGATCCATCTGAGAGGGACGTATACTCTGAGAGATCACCTTTACAAGAATTATATCAGTAGTGGGATCGAGTGTTGGAGGAGATATTATCAAAGTATACGTCCTACTCAGATTGGTCTCTCACCGTTACTATTTTTTCCTGACAGCATGGTGGATGTGCTCCGTCCACAGATTCTTGATCCGAGCCAAAACTTTGTCCCGGAGATCAAGTGGACATCTTTGGTGTAGAGCTCGAGTGAGAGGTTCCTGACAGCATGGTGGCCTCCTTTGTTAAAGTATTCGTGCTCATCCCACATTGGTTGTGGGACGAGCACAGAAACTTTAACAAAGGAGACCACCATGCTGTCAGGAACATCTCACTCGAGCTCTACACAAAGGATGTCCACTTGAGCTCCGGGACAAAGTTTTGGCTCGGAGCAAGAATCTGTGGACGGAGCACATCCATGTTGTCAGGAAAAAATAGTAACGGTGAGAGACCCATCTGAGTAGGACGTATACTTTGATAATATCTCCTCCAACACTCGATCCTACTACTGATATAATTCTTGTAAAGGTGATCTCTCAGAGTATACGTCCCTCTCAGATAGATCTCTCAGAATATTCTCTCCGGTTGGGTTGTGTTCTGAGCCATCCGTTCTCACAGAGGGTCCTATTTTGGATTCTATATTTTGTATTTTGGTTTCTGTATTTTGTATTTTGGTTTCTGTATTTTGTATTTTGGTTTCTGTATTTTGTATTTTGGTTTCTGTATTTTGGCTCCAGCTCCATTTGCATTAATCTACGGTACGACATGGTGATCAGGACATAGTCCCTGCAGCCATTCGACTGGCGAGGCAGAAACTATGTAGTCGTAGATAAAGTTGACGGTCCTTTGACCCTCATCCCTCGGCAATGATGATACGACAACCTATCAGAATCCTCGACTCTCTTTCGCTTCTTGGATATTGACCCAGCTTCCAATCTCTCATTTCCCTCCAGGTCCACTCTACTCCCAATCTCTTCCTCTTTTATACACGGATCTACAGAATCAATACCATCCAAGGAAGGCAAAACTGAATCAGCATTGTCTTCCGGATCGTCCTCATCAAAGCATAACGGGCTGCTCAGCATGCCCAGCTTCTTCAACTTCTCGCTGGCTGTAGAGTCAAAATAGGAACGGGTCCTCTTTGCCGGCCCGGAGCTCTGACTCGCACTCGTCGCCGCGCTACTGGTTTCCTCTCCTCCTCTGACGCGGGTCATAAGAAAAGAAATTTCGTACCTCTTCTTCACATAAACATTATTGCCGCCTTGTACTCGAGCTTCCTCATCTGTAACGCTATCCAAGGCACCGAGAAGTCGGATAGCGTCACAGATGAGGAGGCTTGAGTACAAGGCGACAATGATGTTTATGTGAAGAAGAGGTACGAAATTTCTTTTTTTATGACCCGCGTCAGAGGAGGAGAGGAAACCAGTAGCGCGGCGACGAGTGCGAGTCAGAGCTCCGGGCCGACAAAGAGGACCCGTTCCCATTTCGACTTTGCAGCCAGCGAGAAGTTGAAGAAGCTGGGCACGCTGAGCAGCCCGTTATACCTTGATGAGGGCGATCCAGAAGACAATGTTGATTCAGTTTTGCCTTCTCCTCTCCTCCACCATAGCTATGGACCCATCTGCTCCTCCCTACTTCCCTTCTTCTTATTTGACTCTCTCAGCCACATATGATATCCAGCTCAAGTGTAGAGTCGGGAGAGAAGAAGTGGACATGAAGAGGAGGGGAAGCGGCACAGCCGGCGGCATGACCCGGAGGAAGTACAGAGGTTTTCTTCAACATACGTATGAGAACTATAAGGATATATCTTTTCACAATATGTCATCTTGTCAAAGACCCTTAATGTGACAACCATGTTACCGCGATGTCGGAAGACTAACATGTCATAATTTTCTAAGCCGTGTATTTTTACATAATCCTTCCAACTCTTTCCTCCTATGTCGTATTCTTGCATTATTACATAGAACTGAAATCCGGTTGGAGGATTATGTCAAAACACACGGCTTATAAAATTATGACATGTTAGTTTTCCGATACCGTGGTAACATGGTTGTCACATTAAGGGTCTTTGACAAGGTGATATGTTGTGAAAAGATATATCCTTATAGTTCTTCTACGTATGTTGAAGAAAACCTCTGTACTTCCTCCGGGTCATGCCGCCGGCTGTGCTGCTTCCCCCTCTTCTTCATGTCCATTTCTTCTCCTCCGACTCTACACTTGAGCTGGATATCATATGTGGCTGAGAGAGTCAAATAAGAAGAAGGAAAGTAGGGAGGAGCAGATGGGTCCATAGCCATGGTGGAGGAGAGGAGAAGGCAAAACTAAATCAGCATTGTCTTCCGGATCGTCCTCATCAAGGTATAACGGGCTGCTCAGCGTGCCCGGCTTCTTCAACTTCTCGCTGGCTGCAGAGTCGAAATGGGAACGGATCCTCTTTGCCGGCCCGGAGCTCTGACTCGCACTCGTCGCCGTGCTACTGGTTTCCTCTCCTCCTTTGACGCGGGTCATACTCGAGCCTCCTCATCTGTGACGCTATCCGACTTTTCGGTGCCTACATTGTCACTCGAATCCCCCATTCGACTCGTATCGTCCTCTTCTTCGCCTGTCTTTTCGCTCCCTGTCTTGCAATCATCTGCTATCACCGCCGACTCATTCGACTCCTTCTCCGATGACTCCGAGAAGTTGGATATCATAAGAAGAAGGAAAGTAGGGAGGAGCAGATAGGTTCAGAGCCATGGTGGAGGAGAGGAGAAGGAAAATACTTGATCAGAACTTGAGGTGGAAAAGTTGTGACGTTGATAGCGTGAGGGAGGGAGAGGGTGGAAAAGATCTTCTCCTCCGACTCTACACTTGAGGTGGATATCATATTTTGGTTTCTGTATTTTGGCTCCAGCTCTATTTGCATTAATCTATGGTACGACATGGTGATCAGGACATAGTCCCTGCAGCCATTCGACTGGCGAGGCAGAAACTATGTAGCCATAGATAAAGTTGACTGTTCTCCGACTTCGGCAATGATGATACGACAACCTATCACTATATCTTATATAGTAGTAGATGACGTCTTAGTATTACATTATATGAGTTCATCTTGATTCTGTTACATTCTTCAGATACTACATACGATAAGAACATATACTACACCATATGTACAGAACATAGATGATTCACACTAATGTATGCTAGAATGAATTTTGGGTTGTGTTCTGAGCCATTCCTTCCCATACTTGGCAGTTAAGTTATGGACCATTATGTTGGACATTGTTGTTACAAATTTTCATATATCTGTGTTGATTGATGAGATTGTGTTTCAAACGTGTTCGTGATTGTGTGTATCTGTGTTGTTTGATACTGTGTTCGTGATACACACCGTTGTTGCTGTAACAAATGGTGTGGAGGATGCTGCAAATGCTGCAGGAAATGCTGCAGGGAATGCTGTAAATGCTGTATTTTTTTTATTTTTTTTAATATTAGCGACGTTCAGCGACGATTACCGACGGTCAGCGACGAAAGAAACGTCGCTAATTACGTCGCTAACTGTAAGTAAAATCGTCGCTGATCGTCGGTAAACGTCGGTAACGTAGCGACGTAGGAAAGTCGCAGAACGTCGCCATATCGCTTTCATGCCAGGTCAGTATCGATACGAGAGAGAGTCGCTCAACGTCGCTAGTTTACGTCAGTATATTATGACGTTTTATGTCGCTGACAGTCGCTATATTAGCGACGTTGACACGTCGCTAAAGCTCGTCGCAATAGCGACGTATGGCGACGTTTCCTTGTTTAGCGACTAGGTTAATCCCGACTACTTGAAAACGTCGCTAATGACGTCGCTAATAGTAATTAGCGACGTAATTTTCCTTTTTAGCGACGTCTTTACGCGTCGCTGAATTGACAGATTTTAGTAGTGGTATACGATGTTCCCTGAGGGGATAACATCTCAAGAATGGATCCATATAGTATTAATCCGTGTTACCAACGTGACAACATCAAGTAAAGTAATCTAAAGTAGGAAAATAATTCTAACAAGATATGAAATGATCAGAGAATGTACTCGCCTGATAACCTGAACAGCTGATAAGTATAGGGGGTCCAACTGAAGCCACAGAGTCCTATTTAAAGTAACACATGTTACAAGGTGTTCAAGTTGTAATAAATAAATCTCTACAAGCAATCTATTTTATCCTAGGTTCTTCTAAGTCAAAACAACTCTAGGTCAACTCCGGTCAATAATCTAGTCAAACTAGGTCAAGTGTTGACTTATAGTTGACTTTGGGTCAACTGGTCAACTATGGTCAAACAGGGTCAATTCTAGTCTAATTATTAAAGATATAAAATGTACTTCGTTATTCGTACGTCGAAACTTACGACACACAAATCGAGATAAGAAGATCAACGGTAAAGTTGATAATCTTATTATAGTGATCCATGTGTCCATCTTGTCAATTTCAGCGATATGAGATCACTGGAATTGACTGATCTCAGTTCCGTTGTACTAATCCCGAAATACGAACATTATAAAAATTAATTATTAATAAATTATAAAAAGGTTAAACTCAGAGAAATTATCAATAAACATTGTCGGACGATGAAATAAACATCGTCAACGTGTCCAGAATGGTCAAATTAGCTAGGATAGCCTACCCATCGGTCCAATTTGGACACAAGGGCAAAAAGGTAATTTCGGGTCAAAAACGATATCCGTATCAGAGCCGTTTTACACCGAAAAATGTACAAGAAAACAAGTCTATAAAATATAACAAATTATATGTCCACGAAACCAGAATGACGATACGAACCCAACGGTATAACCGAAATTGGATTCCGTTGACCCGATCTCAATTTGGTCCGTTGACCAGAACTTGGAATTCCGATTTGCACGGAAATGCGTGTCAGAGCCATTGTTTGCAAAACTCAGCAAACTACATGTCAACGAGTCCAGAATGACGATACGAACTCAACGGTATATCCGAAATTGGATTCCGATGAGCCGATCTCAAAATGACCCGTTGACACGGATATTGGTATCCGACTTACACCGAAATGCGTGTCGGATCCAATGTCCACCAAAACCTAGCAAATTATATGTCAACGAGTCCAGAATGACGATACGAACTCAACGGTATATCCGGAATTGGATTCCGATGAGCCGGCGTCAAAAAGTTCTGTTGACCCGGACTGTGGGACCCACTTTGCACCGAAAAATGTGCCAGGGCCCACGTCCTCCAAATCTAACAAATTTTATATGAAAATGTGCCAGAACGACGCCACGAGTCTAATGGTGGAGTCAGAAATGAAATCTGGAGTCCCATGTTCAAAAATGGAATTTTACAAGTTGAAAATTACGAATCCGGACGGCCAAATTTGGCGTCGAATTCAACCAATCAAACAAGCTCACAATGAAACAAAACTGGAGGGGTAGCAAGAGGGTTATACCAGCTTCGCACAGGAACTGGTAGCATGCCAAACGGAGCTGCGATGGAGGAGTTACAAGCTGACGAAGTTGACCCCGCGAAACTGTCCAAAATTAATACAATTTAAACAGTCAACTTGGTGGTCGGTTTTGATGTATCAAACGATAAAATCAACGGCTGAAAATTGATAGGAGTGAAGGTGGATATACCGAGATTGCGACGGAGCGAAGAAATTGTCGATCCAACGGTCGGATTCCTGGGAAAATGTGTGCGAAGTCGCTGCAACGGAACGCAAAATCTGGATCGTTCCCGCGCGTGTCACGATGGAACTTCGTGCGAAACGCACGAATCGCCTCGACGGCGCGTCCCGAAGGACGGTGGCCGCCATGGGGCTATCCCAGGGGTGCGCCAGGCCATTTGGGGGTCCGCCACGCCGACCACGACGGCGGTGGTGCCTGCACGCGCGCGGAGTTGTACGGCTGTGCAGCTGTGCCGCAGCTGTTGTGCGCTGCTGCAGTGCACGGGGGCTGCGCCCTGGCCTGGCCCGACGGAGGCACGGCCTGGCGCGGCAGGGCTACGGCTGTGCAGCTCGGTAGAGGTGGTGGTCGAGATGATGATGGTTATTGGTGGTGGTGTTGATGGTTTAAAAGAAGGAGGAGGGAAGAATGGGAGGTTGCTGTGGGTGGCCGACGGCCTGGAGGGGGTGGTGGACAGCCTTCGGAGGTCGGGGGAGGTCCGGCCAGGGAAGAGGCTGGTGGTCGTGCATGGGAGTGAGTGTGGTGAGTTGCTGGTGTTGAATGTGTGGGAAGAAGAAAAAATAATTTAAGGAAGGGTGGGAGAGAGGATAAGAGAGAGGTTTATTAAATGAGAGAGGAGGAGAGAGAGTGATCTTCTAAAATCTAGGGCCGACCAACATGTGGGAGTGAGTGTGGTGAGTTGTCATGTAGGAATAGAGGGCTAGGATTAATTAGGAGTGAAATCAAGGGTGGGAATAAAATAGGAATTGGATTTATTGAGGGATTTAAGTCAATGGATTTTACATCTAAAATAAAAATAGGTAGAAAGGGTATTTAAAATTATTTTTGGACGAAGAAAGTGAGGATGTCATGAGAGAGGATAATATGAAGCTGGGGCTGGGTTCAGTCGAGCCGGGTTGGATCAAAACCGGACATTGTGTAAAAATCGAATAAAAATAGGTATTGATGATCATGGGCAAATAAGTAGCACATGGGGATACCAATAAATGGGACACAAGTATCGTACGGGTAGTAGGCTCAATGTGGGCCATGTCCATATTTGGGGTTGACAGGTTTTGGTCGACAGGGTACCCACAAATCAAGTTGGAAAATGAATGTGACACCGTGGGGTGAAATAAAATCGGGTCACGTGTCACGAAAGTGGTGTGAAGCAAATGGAGCACAAAATGGTGTGTCTGAGTGGGACACGAAGGTCATGGGTGAAGAGCGTCTCGAGTAGATCATGCATGAGAAGTTGGTTTCAAGAAAATGACTGGTCTGGTGCTCCCAAATTAAAAGTCACGGTAACGTACTAATATTGATCAAGGAAAAGAGTGGGAAAAATAATTAATAATCAAATGGTCTAATCGACCCGAAGTTGTGCCAAGCAAAAAGAGTACAAGGGAACAAGTTTGGATGGGACACTATATACCATCATGAAGGTAATCCTGTCCACTACAGAACTCATGAAGAAGATTTCCAGAGTTGAACATCCCTAACACTCCAAATATCAAAGGCACGGAAAAGCACATTTAAAGATAAATAAACAGAATAATTATTTATCGAAACTAATCAATCAGAAAATTAAAATAAAATAAATAAAAAAAATCAACCCAAAATTTAGGGTGCTCACATCCTACCCACCTTATAAAAATTTCGTCCTCGAAATTAAAATGTTCATACTCCCTCTAGGTCAAACCCCCACAATCAAGTCCCGGAACTTAAACAAATCATACCATCAAAAAAGACGTCATACAGGGTCATGGCATATGGTGGCAGTGAAGTCTCATCTAGGTATACTAGTCATGCTAACCGAAACGGTCATAGGATATCAAAACACACAAGCAATCTAGGGTGCCAAACTAGAAAAGTTACAGAAATAATAAATCATCAAAACTGTAAGGCAGTCTACCATCCTATATAAAAACTGGTACTAAAAAAAATAAAGAAAGGTAACTACCAATTATCTAAAGGGGTACTATTCAAAGAAAAATCAAAATCACAAGTTAAAGAATGAAAGTCAATTGCATGGAAATCCAATCAAAATATATATTAAAAATATTTAGTCTCGATACGACCTAAGTTGATCAAATTGGGGAAATCAAGATTTGGGCAATATGGAGGACATGTTCAACAAAGTCTGAGAACCAGCATACGAGGATGGAGATTCAGGTCACAATCAAATTTAATTCAATTAAGTACAACCCAAGATATTAATATGATAAGAAAAGATATTCAAAGTCGATTTGGTCGTGATTAAGGAAACTAGGATTCAATGATATTGAAAAAACCCTTCTAGAGAAAAACAAGAAGGATCTCATACGAAGTTAGTAAATCATCTCTCTCTAATACTATCAGTTTATCATTTGCCAGATCATTTTTTTTTCTCACAAGTCCCAATATGCAAATCAACCTACATATGACTATCATCAAAATTTTATAACCTTCAGTCATCTAAACCTTTACCATGATCACCGTAGACAAAATTTCTAACTTCTAAAATATTTTCCATGAAATATACCCGTCTTATTTAGGAGTCAACACTTATTCATTTAACCAAAATTTTAAATTTCTTTACCTCGTTTTAATTTAGATCTGAAACCTCTAAATCCAGTTTATGAAATCCTTGAACTTGTTTAAATCGAGTCTCGTATTTACTAAACTCCAATACCACTATGTCACACAAATTTATTCTTATTTATAAATCAACCTTCATATTTTCTTCAACGTTCACCTTCAAATATTATCCTTTTGAATTCTACAATTTTCTCCAATCATCTAAAAATAATTCCTATAACTTAAAATCCTTGTGTTCTCTCTGTCTCTAGTCACCCTCTTACAATATCTAGTTCAACTTCGCATAATCATAGAATACAATTAAATTCTCCTTTCCATCTCTAAATTTCTACATAGCCTTGTAATAGTTCCCAAGAATCAATAACCAAGATTTTCTAAGTTCTCAAAACTAGGTTGACCTCTGATATCCTCATTTGTTTTTTTGAAATACATCCATGAATTACTCATAACCAAAATTTTCTACGACTGTTTCTAAATTGATAAAATTTATCACTCGATTCCATTCTAAACCTTTACCACATCTCCCTCTCAAATTTTTTATATTTGACATCCAACATTCTGATTTTTACAAAATCATCCTACGATAACCAATTACGTCATTTTCGAACTAGATAATTTACGTTACTTCCTCAACATGTCTCAGGCAAAATGATATGAAGATTCGAGGGTTTCAAGGTATAGCTGACAGAATTAGATACGAGGCGGAATTGATGTAAACATGACAGTTATATAAGACAAGGATTGATGGAAATAAAATATTGGCAGGAAAATAAATGATAATAGAATCTGTTCTGCTTATCTGTTTAAAAGAAGGAACCATTTTGAAATCCAGAGCTGAAATATCAAATCCAAGGTAAGGTGTAGCAAAATCATCGATTCATTGTATTAAAAAGAAATTCATAGTAAGAAGTTACACAAAGTTTATAAAAATAGCTAAGCTACTACTAAGTTAAATAATGAGAAACAAAACAAAACAAACAATAATAAAAATAATAATTTTGAAGGACTGGAACAAAAGTAGAGAAAACATGTTCAAAAATATTTAAGGTACAATCTGATAATCATATGCGTCTATCCAAAATCATGGTACTCTAAATCCTCGTCATACTAGTAAGCAAGGCTACGATAATCACAGAGTCCTCGACTAAGGCACATACCTCTAGAATCATGGTATTTAACATTTTTGCGATGTCGCTAGCTTGGCAGCGAAAACCTTAAATTTCTACACCCGAGAAATATATCCAAAATCAGACTATATGTCCTCACCATGCTGGCTAATGTGACTATAGAAGACTAGATTCCAAAACTTAGATGACCTAGCCCATATAATTTCATCTTGACAAAAATTAAGTTAAATCAACAATGAATACCCAAAAATCGAATTTATCAACGAACATCAAGATTCAAAAAAATGAACAAAAATCCTTCAAATCATATAAATACAAACTCGGATGTTACAGCTAACATCAAGATTCAAAATTCGACAATCATTCATCAAAATTAATAAATACAAACTCAAATTCAACAATAATCCATCAAAATCAAATTCAACAACAGAAAGTAAAGATAAATCAAATTAAGGGAAAAAGAGTTTTCAAATCGAAGTTAAAATAAGATTCTCAAGGGTCGTCCCAGGAATCTCTCAAGGGATCCTAACTGTGATTGAGTATCTTCAAAAATATATCATATTCCTACTGCAGGCTGTAGTGGTACTCTAGTTCGAATACCACTACACAAACTCGACCTGCATGGGCTACCACTAAAAACGTGTCACGACCCGCACCCTAGGGTAAGGGCACGAGAAGTAACAACGTCCAGCCTACGCCGCAGTGTCGGCGGTAGAACGCTGTCCTAGGTCTCATGCATCTAACAGTATAAGGCTAAGCAGTTTATACTCCCCGAATGGGGGTGACATAGCAGAATGTAAACTCAATCACATCTAAGGTAGAGCATAATGGAAGATAGATAAAACATGAAATCCAAAAGAGATACAGCAGATAGAAGTCTAAGTGTCTAAGATATACAACCCAGAAATACATCTCAAAGCTCAAATACAGTAGTCCATAAATACAACTTAAGACAACTGAAAATAAACTATGAGCAAAACCCTAGCTATCTATACAACCTCTACTGTGTCTCCTCTAGAATATCAGGCAACCTCCAGGCTATCTGTAAAATTTATCAACAGGTCCAGTCAGGACAGAAGCGAGCACAATACATCTCAACAGTTCATAGCAGGTTAGAAAATATAAACATGCAGTAGAGTAAGATACAAGATCTGAAGGAAATACAGTATATAAATAGAGAGAGAACTGTAATAGAAATATCTACTATAAATAGAGAACTAACAGTGGCTAGTGAGTCAGAGTACAATATAAACATGTGAATGACATAGGAGATTCTGGGAACTACACTACTTGGATATTATTCACATGTCTACTTCTACTCTCCCGTACCCCCAATTAATACACAAGGATCCAACCAGGTTATGTTATGATTCTATGCAAAGGCCCACAAGGGATGATACATGGATAGCCCATAAATGGGTGATTCTGGGAATACCCATAAATGGGATGATTCTGGGAAGACTATGTGATCATGAGAGTACATGTCGCAAGTGATCGAAGAATCGTGAAGCATAGTGATACACCATGTAAGTGAAACGCACAGAACATGTAGTATACGATGCTCCCCGAGGGGATAACATCTCAAGAATGGATCCATATAGTATTAATCCGTGTTACCAGCGTGACAACATCAAGTAAAGTAATCTAAAGCAGGAAAATAATTCTAACAGGATATGAAATGATCAGAGAATGTACTCGCCTGATAACCTGAATAGCTGATAAGTATAAGGGGTCCAACTGAAGCCACAGAGTCCTATTTAAAGCAACACAGGTTACAAGGTGTTCAAGTTGTATTAAATAAATCTCTACAAGCAATCTATTTTATCCTAGGTTCTTCTAAGTCAAAACAACTCTAGGTCAACTTCGGTCAATAATCTAGTCAAACTAGGTCAAGTGTTGACTTATTGTTGACTTTGGGTCAACTGGTCAACTCTGGTCAAACAGGGTCAATTCTAGTCTAATTATTAAAGATATAAAATGTACTTCGTTATTCGTACGTCGAAACTTACGACACGCAAATCGAGATAAGAAGATCAACGGTAAAGTTGATAATCTTAATATAGTGATCCACGTGTCCATCTTGTCAATTTTAGCAATGTGAGATCACTGGAATTGACTGATCTCAATTCCGTTGTACTAATCACGAAATACGAACATTATAAGAATTGATTATTAATAAATTATAAAAAGGTTAAACTCAGAGAAATTATCAATAAACATTGTCAGACGATGAAATAAACATCGCCAACGTGTCCAGAATGGTCAAATTAGGTAGGATAGCCTATCCATCGGTCCAATTTGGACACAAGGGCAAAAAGGTAATTTCGGGTCAAAAACGGTATTCGTATCGGAGCCGTTTTGCACCAAAAAACGTGCAAAAAAATAAGTTTATAAAATATAACAAATTATATGTCCACGAAATCAGAATGACGATAGGAACCCAACGGTATATCCGAAATTGGATTCCGTTGACCCGATCTCAATTTGGTCCGTTGACCAGAACTTAGAATTTCGGTTTACACGGAAATGCGTGCCGGAGCCATTGTTCTCAAAACTCAGCAAACTACATGTCAACGAGTCAAGTATGACGATACGAACTCAACGATATATCCGAAATTGGATTCCGATGAGCCGATCTCAAAATGACCCGTTGATCCGGATATTGGTATCTGACTTGCACCGAAATACGTGTCGGATCTAATGTCCATCAAAACCTAGCAAATTATATGTCAACGAGTCCAAAATGACGATATAAACTCAACGGTATATCCAGAATTGGATTCCGATGAGCCGGCGTCAAAAAGTCCCGTTGACCCGGACTATGGGATCCACTTTGCACCGAAAAATGTGCCAGGGCCCACGTCCTCCAAATCTAACAAAATTTATATGAAAACATGTCAGAACGACGCCATGAGTCTAATGGTAGTGTCAGAAATGAAATTTGGAGTCCCGTGTTCAAAAATAGAATTTTACAAGTTAGAAATTATGAATTCGGACGGCCAACTTTGGCGTCGAATTCAACCAATCAAACAAGCTCACAATGAAACGAAACTGGAGAGGTAGTAAGAGGGTTATACCAGCTTCGCACAGAAACTGGTGCCATACCAAACGGAGCTGCGGTGATGGCGGTATAAGCTGACGAAGTTGACCCCGCAAAACTGTCCAAAATTAATACAATTTAAACGGTCAACTTGGTGGCCGGTTTTGATGTATCAAACGACAAAATCAACGGCTAAAAATTGACAGGAGTGAAGGTGGATATACCGAGATTGCGACGGAGCGAAGAAATCGCCGATCCAACGGTCGGATTCTCGGAAAAATATGCGCGAAGTCGCTACGACGGAACGCAAAATCTGGATCGTTCCCGCGCACGTCACGACGGAACTTCGTACGAAACGCACGAATCGTCTCGACGGCGCATCCCGAAGGACGGTAGACGCCATGGGACCTACCCCAGGGGTGCGCCCAGCCATGTGGGGGTCGGCCACGTTGACCACGACGGCGGTGGCACCGGCGGTGGCGCCTGCACGCGTGCGGAGTTGTCCGGCTGTGCAGCTGTGTCACAGCTGTTGTGCGCTGCTACAGTGCACGGGGGCTGTACCCTGGCCTGGCCCGGCGGAGGCGCAGCCTGGCGCGACGGGGCTGCGGCTGTACAGCTCGGTGGAGGTGGTGGTCGAGATGATGATGGTTATTGATGGTCGCGTTGATGGTTTAAAAGAAGGAGAAGGAAAGAATGGAAGGTTGCTGTGGGTGGCCGACGGCCTGGAGGGGGTGGTGGACGGCCGTCGGAGGTCAGGGGAGGTCCGGCCAGGGAAGAGGCTGGTGGTCGTGCATGGGAGTGAGTGTGGTGAGTTGCTGTTGTTGAATGTGTGGGAAGAAGAAAAAATAATTTAAGAAAGGGTGAGAGAGAGGATAAGAGAGAGGTTTATTAAATGAGAGAGGAGGAGAGGGAGTGATCTTCTAAAATCTAGGACCGGCCAACATGTGGGAGTGAATGTGGTGAGTTGTCATGTAGGAATAGAGGGCTAGGATTAATTAGGAGTAGAACCTCTCTATGAACATACGTTTGAAGCCGGTGAAGGAGTGGATGCAATTGTCCGGCAAGTTGCGGTACCAGTCGAAGGCGACCCCTTCCAAGGCTCCGATGAACAATCGCATAAGGATGGCGTCATCATGGGGCAGATGGTCGGTTGTGACTTCGAAGTAGGTGATGTATCTGCTTGCAGATGTCTTCCCATCATATGGATTGATGTGGAATGGTTTATACTTTGGTGGGAAAGGAACATCTCTCCACGCGGTAGGATACGGTTATCGTACCCTGAGGTCCTGGCAAGTTTTTCGGGCTTGAAACATGGCTCGGAGCTCTTGGACCTCTCTTCTTGCCTCCCTGGCTTCGTCTGTAGCGGTGGGGGCCGATATTTCAGGAGGATTATCGCCCGGGTTTGGTGCAGCTGAGTTTGAGTCCGTATTGACCGCGGGACCCAGGCTCGTTTGGCCAGGCGTCCTTCCTTGCAGAGTGGGAATGGACGCCTTGATCTCGTCCACAGACTTGACCAAAGCATGTAGTATGGCCTCTATAGTATCGATGTGTTGGCGATCACTAGGACCCTCTTAGTTGCTGTCCGTCATGAATACCGTCCTTATATGATGAGAGGTGGAAGGGACGGTAGATGACGTGTCCTCTGAGTCGTACCCTCACACGGAGAAGTCGTCAGGGTACGTAGAAATGTTCTCTTCTGGTTCGGACTCAGAAAGAGTGGTACCCCCAGCTTCAGAGCTTGCCTCGTCTTGAGAGTTGTGGACGTCCTCGGGGACGTCGAGATTTGCTGCATCTGGATTATCCTCTTGGAACACCGGACTGTCGTAGATATTTGGAGGAGTGCTACCCCCAGCTCCAGTGTCTCCGAGTATGGACAACGAATCCCTAAGTGTGGAAGATTTCGTCTTTGAGCGGGTCCCTTGGTAAACTCCTCCTATAACGGTGGTAGACAACCGTTTAGAAGAAAGTTTCTTGGTTACGCCGGTTAAAATTTTCGGGCTGGAGGCATTTATTTTCTTCCCTCTCCCGCTGCCAGGAATCTTCAGAGCAGAGTTGCAGGAGGCGATGAGGAGCGCCTCATCTTCTGAGCTTGGGCGTTGCAACCGTCGGAAGACAGACCGTCAGTCTGCTTGTACTACCCCCTTGTTGCAGCAGCAGTTGACAATAACTTGGGTGCATTGATGTCCATGGAAGGATTCTTTGCACACCGAGGCCTCTTCTCTTTCCTTGCGCTTGTGGAGGATAACCTCACGCAAGTCATATGGGTCTGGAACGACCATGTTTGCTCCCTGGGTTTTGGGAGACTTTTGGGAACCACTCTGTCCGTTTGCCGTCGGGGGCTGGACCCGAGTGGTTTTGTACAACTTTCCATCAGAGGCCCGCATAACAGTATGTGGAGCGCTCGGATGGTCAGAGGTCGGGACAGCGAACTGAGCTCGCCACGCTCGCGCTGTCCTAGACTTCTTCACTCTAGTGCGCGAGGGCACATAGTAAGAAGAGTCTAAGTGGTACTGCAGAGAGTCAGACATATTTTCTCGGGAGCGTGAGAGATCAAAACCATAAGAGAGGCGATCGAAGACTGAGCCTGAGCCGCGTGGAGCAGACAACATGTGGCTGGAATCAACAGTCTTCATGCGGCTGGCATGGGCTTTCTTCATGCGGCTGGAAGTCTCGGCCGCATAAGTCTTCTCCATGCGACTGGAAATCTTGGCCGCATAGCTATTCTGCATCCGACTGGCAGTCTCGACCGTATGGACATCATGCATGCGGCTGGCAATCTTGGCCGCATGAATGTTCGGCCTGCGGCTAGTGCCCTTGTTCGGCTTCTTCCTGGAGCACATAGAATCACTCTTTGCCCCTACAAGTCCAACATCGTAGTACTTTCCTCTGCCGGACTTGGGACAGCAGAGTCCTCTATGGCTTGAAGTGGGGCTGCATGAGAGTTGCCTTCGCCGTCTTAGGCAGCAGAGAGTACTCCGTCCAGCGCTTGGGGAGGAGTGAATGACTTGGGTCTCCACTCCTTGCGGGCCTTCTTCGTGCGGGCTCGCCGATGGACCGGGCCAGCACTCCCGTCGGAGAGCATTTCTTTAAACGCCTGTTGGTCGAACCGGGCGACCAGCATTTGTTGAGTGGAGCTAAGTTTGGCTGCGTCTGATTGTGTCACCAACTCCTCAGCCATGGAGAAGTTAGTCCCCAGCAGAGTCGCCATCATGTTTGCCATTGATTATAAAAGAACAGAACAATTATATCGGTGGACTGGACTTTTACTTCACAATAGAAACTCGCTCGTACAAAAAAAGCCTAGGGACGAAAACCTAAGTACAGCAGTCTAAGTACGATTGTTTAGTTTAGATTCTGGGGGGTGACGATAGAGGTTCGGGAAAGCGACGGCCGCTCTGTCTTACTCCTTGGACGATTAGACGTAGCCTTGGCTCTGATGAAGAAATGCTCTTGGACTTGTGGGGAGACTCCCTCGTGCCCTCTGTTGCTAGATCTCTGGATGTCTCTATAGTGCTCTCTCTTTTATTTTTTTGCCAGCCCTTTGCAAGGGAATGGCACCTTGCTATTTATAGGAGTGGGGTGTGATCATTAGGGTTTGCCAATGATTGCCTCCTTGAGAAGTCGGCGGTTAAGGATCAATTAATATGGGCCATTAATTCTGATTGTAGCAAATCTAGGCAATTAATATAGATTGCATCAAATCTCTGTGGGTAATTAATGTTGATTGCCATAAATCCTCATGATTTGTTATGCCAAGCTCGGATCTCCCACCATGTGTTCAATTTGCTTGATTGCAAATGATCTGATTTGGTCCCAGTAATTATGAGGATGGCACTAAATCGGGTTATTGGGATTTGTTGATGAATCTTGATTAGTTTGATGCCACGTGTCCCACTATTATTATGCTGCTAGCTGTAGGGACACGGGGAAAACTAATCTTCTGCCACGTGTCTTAACCGCGAGCCACTTAGAAAATTTGAGCTGCATGAGGATTATTCCCTACTGAGCCGCATAAGGCTAGCCACGTGTCAAGGCTGCTTGGGCATGGCCTCTGAACATTTGAACCGTATGGAGATGGTCCTCACGATCTGAGCCGCATGAGCGTAGGCGACCGCATGATGGGTGGCTTCTCAGTGAGCCGCATGAAGACAGTCCTCGTGAGCTGCATGGGGTAGCTGCCTGAGCCGCATGGGGTGGCCTCTGCCTGAGCCGCATGCGACTGGCCACGTGTCAAGGCCGCATGAAAGATTTTGGGGTTTGATGGATTATGTCAGAGATTTCCTTCGTTTTCCTAGGAGTGCCATTATGACAGAGTCATCATTGCAACTTTTTGTCAGAGCTGTCAGTTCTCCTTTATGTCAGAGCATTAAATAGGGCCGTTGCTTAATGGCCAACTGTAGAAGCGAACTGCAGAAGGCCACGTGGTGTTGCTTGAGCCGCATGTCCATGTTGGTGTCTTTTGAGCCGCATGATACTCTTGAGCCGCATAAAGCTCATCTGTTTTTGAGCCGCGTGGGTTTTCCTGTTCTGAGCCGCATTGGCAATCATGTTCTTTTCTATGCTTCTACACTTCGTCGATCTGAGGTTTGCGCAGACGGGTCATTCTGCTAGCTCTCTACATCGAGACCCTTCTGTTTCTGGCTACCGCATTGACGACGAGGCGATCTACTCTCTGTTCCAGCCAGGAAATGCCTATGATTGGTATCGTACCACTGGTGTCACTCCTCGCACTTCTGGCGCTGGTACTTCTAGAGCTGGTCCTTCTGGACATGCTGGAGCTGCAGCTGATGACGTTGATGATGATGATGATGATTTTTGAGATGGTAGATATTGAGACTGTTACTTTTGTCTTATGTTTACTTGGAAATGCTCCGACATTCCAAGATTTTATCAGTACTCTTATTTTTATCAGCACTTTATTATGTGACTATTCATAGACATGGTTTTTGATTATGCCTCAGTTTTGGCATCTTAGTCTATTATTCAGTACTTTATTTGTTTCAGTTTTATTCTCGCACTTTACTAATTACTGCCTGTGACAAATACATGCCTGTGTTGTTCTGTAGACTATCTGTTTCTCTTACTATATTCACTGTTTATACCATGCCTGCAATGATTATTCCTATATTTTTTTGTGTTTCTTCACTGTTTGTTACTTATGCATTGATTGCGGGGGAGCTTTCTCTTTTATAATTATTTTGCTAAGTGACAACAGGGGAGAAATAAGATCTAACATTTTCGTGAATACAGGTTATGTACAATTTTCTTTTGATAACTATTTTGAATTGATTCCAAGCTTAGATGTTATATCGGCAAGGTTTGTCAATTATCAAAATGGGAGAGATTGTTGGCCCATTGGTCATGGTCAAACCTGATTTTAATAATTGATCAAACTCTGTCTCGATATAAATACAAGTCAACTCAGATGTTTACCTACGACATTTTGGATACTGCTCAACATAGGATATCAACAATGTTCAAGACTGAAGCCGTTTGCCACTCCAAATATACTTCCTGTTAAGCAATATAATTTTTTATTTTATTGAGTCTAGGAATACATTGTACACCGAGTCGTACTGGCAAATAGGCTATCCGAAAATATTTTTCAAAACCATCCTATTCTTTTACAAATGACCTACGTTTTTGAAAAATATTCTTTTTACAAAAAGCTTCTGAAGGATTTTTCAAAAAGCTAAAATTTATTTTCTCATTGAACTGGCAGAACCCCAGCAGAACTCGGCCCGAGTTCGGCCCGAGTTCGGCCATTTGGAACGTTAGTGAACGTTGGATTTTTGAACTTGGTCATCCTTCAGTTGCGGTTTGTTACAAAGAGTTCTGTCCGAATTCTGTCCGAATTCTGTCAGAGTTCTGTCTTTGGAAAAACTATAAATAGAGAAGTATTTCGATCATTTCACAACACCAATTCACTTTCAATCTCTTCTCTTCCTGAGCTTACATTCTTCCAAAGAGTTCTAAAAAAGCTTTCATTTTCAAATCACAAGCCAGTTACAATCCTCTAGTCGATTTGCCAGTACGGTACAGTCTAGAAGTTTCAGAGCGATTGTAATCAGAGGCTTGATAGAAGATTCAACTCTTCACAATTGAAGTTGGTCGAGTTCTTCGTATCAAAGCTCGTGTCTGTAGAAGTTGCAAGGACTTCGAATGAAAACTTGCAGGATTTTCCAATAGTGGATTCAACTGGAAGCTAGAGTTCTTCCGACTGGACTAGTCCTCACAAGAGGGAAACCAGTATAAATCTCGGTGTTTGCGTTTGCCTTCTGATCACTTTTAATTTCTGTCATTTACTTTTGTGATTATTATTATATCTGTGATCTAACTGCTAACAAGTTTTTAATTAGCAATATTTCGCTGCCTACTCTATTCACCCCTTCTCTAGAGTATTCTGCTTTACAATTTCGTTCCTACAGGCACAACGCCACACTCTCGCCTGGCGTAAGCTGATTCTGATTAGGCATATCCTTTCTTCCGTGCCCATATACTCTCTGGCTGTTTGTGGCCCCCTAAAAAAGTTATCACTTCGATAGAATCCATTTTCGCTAAATTCTTTTGGGGCAGCTGCCACGGGGAAGACAAGCACCACTGGGCCAGTTGGTCCACTATGGCTAAATCCACCGGAGAGGGCGGGTTGGGACTGAGCCGTTTGGACCACCTTGTGGATGCATGCTCCATGAAGTTATGGTGGAAGATGCACACGGGCAACAACCTCTGGTCCAGATTCATGACAGCCAGATATTTCAGACTCTCTCACCCGACAGTAGATTGGTTACCAGCAGAGCCTCTGCCACCTGGCGCAGAGTGGCCCGCGACAAAGCTATTATAGAACCTCTTATCCGCCTTCAACTGGGTAACGACCACGCCTGGATGAGCTTCGAACGATGGCTGGGCGACGAGCTATACAATTCTCAACATCCCTATTTCGGGGAGATCCGCGATCTGTGGGATACCGATCACGGTTGGAATTGGGACAGAGTGCGCGATAGGCTCAGACAGGAAGCGACAGACAGACTTGCAGCCTCTCAGCTGCAGATCACCATCGAGCTAGACTCCATGCGATGGACCCCGAGTTTGACCGGTGATTTCTTCCTAGCATATGCCAGACTTATAACGAGAGGGGCTGCCACCCCGTGCCCTCTCATAGCTCCTTTCTAGCAATCCTGCATTCCCATTAAATGGTCGATCCTGATCTGGAGAGCTCAAAGAAGGAAGCTTCCCATAGACGACTCAATTGCGTCTTTCGATTTCAGCTCGGCATCAAGATGCCACTGCTGTACTTCCCCTAATGTCGAGACGGTATAGCATGTCCTCCTTACGGGCGATCTAGCGAGGCAGATGTAGTCCAGCCTCAGCAACAGGTGCGGAGTCCATGACACTCCTGGGGGCTTCAACGATCTCCTGGCCAGCTGGGGAACCTTCCACGGCCGTCAGATCATGGCAGCCGCCGGGATTTGGGTTCTATGGAAGAACCGAAATAAATTCAGGTATGAAGGACGCTCGCTCCACCCTCTTCATCTGATCTCCGAGGTCTTGCGAAAGATCAGCAAAATCAGGAGACACTGCTCCCACACCGCAGACAGCTTCTGGATTACCTGGGTCTAGTCCCTCTGGTCCGGGGTTTTGTGAATGTTCTTGTTTCTGTTGCCATTTCTTTTCTGGTCTTTTGCCTTCCTGCGCGGGACGCGGTTTCTTGTATGGGCATCGACATTTTGCGCCTTATACATCAATAAATTCCTCTTTGATCAATATATATATATATATATATATATATATATATATATATATATATATATATATATCGTATTCACGGTTTTCAAAGACTCATGAAAATTTAGAAAAATAAATAAATAAAATATATATACATAATTTCCAAAATCCAAAACTCGGTTAATGGAGGTTAGATATGTTGATACTACAACATTAATATCACAATCGGCCTACTAGTTTAGTCCCGAAACAACAAATAATTAAAAATATTAAATTCTAGAAAAACATTTATATAAATTATTTAAAATAGGGGTTTCAACATTAAACCTTGCACAACAAATAGTTTCATAGAGTTTTATGAAGTATTGAAACTTTTGGACACAAAGAACATAGGATTTTCAGAGTTACGGTGTTACGACAAATGTCAGAAACTTTTAAAAATAGCAAACGAACTCAAAACCTAACAAATAGATGTGCGTTGGAAAGCTCTCGATGTCTAGTTTCTTAACAAAATATTAGAAGAATCAAATCTGACCTTAGGTAGGTAAAAAATTGCTCACAACAAATATTATCAGTTGTGGACACCTTATCGTAGAATCAACTCCACGGACAAACCATTTGGAACTGTGTGATCCAGCGATTAAAAATTGAATAGACACATAGAGGTAACTTCTGTTTATTGTTTGAGGACAATCATACGAGAAAAAGTAGATGAAACATAGTATACAAGTTGACTAACCTGCTGTGATGAATTCAGTACAAGTTCGGTCGACTTTGGGTGCCTTCTGTGCCTCGTATCGACCAAATTAGGGGATGAGGCTCCTCTGGAAGATGTCGGAGTGTTAGGGGAAGTCTTGGGAAGGTGTTTGAGGTGGTAGAAAGGTTGGAGTTGGTCAGAAAGATGGATTTCTGGTGGTTAGAATAAAAAGTATGAAAATAGAAAATAAATAAGAGGGCACTCAGTTTTCTCTAGTAATACATATATAATCAACACAAAATAAACGTGAGGGGTTGTGGGATTCATGAGAGCAAATAATTTGGGATATTTTAGATTTGGTTTGGTGGAATTTGGAGGAGATTTGATGGTTTAAATCAAAGGTGTATCTAAAAAAGATTTGATTGAGTCCAAATTAGGAAAGTGGTTTTAGAATTTGATTTAAATTAGATTTAATTAATGTGTCTGCATATTAATCCACAAGAAACACACTTGGATGAGACATGATATATCAAACTGAAGATAATGATAGGAATAGATTTGAGAAATTGATAATTATTGTGCTTCAAAAATCAAAGCTACCGAAAAGTACATCTATAGTCATAATTAAAATAAAATATGGTATAATAAATAAAAATCATATAAAATAAATAAAAATGATAATTTTCAAAAATTGGGGTGCTTACATGTGGTATCTATGAATCTCTGAAGCTCTGGGTAAGAGGTGACGGTAACAATATGGGAAAGTAGTCAAAGCACATGGTGTATGTTTTTTCCGCCCATGTGACCGTATCCACGAGACGCTCAACAGTCATAATAGAAAAAAATAGTGCATGTAAATCAATGTCATCGTCCTAGAATCAGATACGAAATTTTATATATCAAGATGTAATCAACTACGGAAATCCGTCGGTAAAGTAGTATCACATGAACATATCCTAGGATCAAGAGTGTACCCTGCAACAAATTATCGCAGTAACGCAATTGTGAATATCTAGTATAGATTTCCGACGGAGCTAACGTCCATCGGCACCCGAATGTGATTCGGATGCGAAGTACCGAACACGGCCCTATGTGTTGCAAAAAATATCGAAGCAAATATTTAATGCTACATATTAGAAACTGAAGTACAAGATTGGCAAGGTACACTTGCCTGACTCCGGTTGCTGAAAAGGAAGAGTCGATCCAACGCTCAAGTCCGATGAGCCAACAACACCTAGAGGATTTTAAAACTAATTAATTAATCAAGTATTTTAAGCTAGTAATTTAATTGTATAAAATAGACTTAACTATTATTATATCTATAACCTTTACCCATGCAATAACATCGGGAACGAGGCAACGCCCTATAGCCCTTGTTGTACCCAGTCTCTACACCTAAATCCCTCCAATCCATTTTCCTCACACACAAACATCACATTATGTTTTCCTTCTTCCCTTATTAAATATATATATATGGCTCACTCATAGTAATTTTTATTTTTTTTTCTACTTCTCTCTTATACAATCATTAAAACAATAACTCACATATATCATCATATATGTATATGGCCATTCACTTGCTCCTCCCATTCACACATGTTGCTGTAGCATTCATTTCTCTTCCTAAGTATATATATACATGTTGTTAAGTTAAACCTTTACAGAACACTGCACAGGTGTATACATGCTTCCCAAACCCATGCAAAATAAACTACTAACACCACTATTTCTTTGTTTTTTTTTCCTTTCACCTGTCGACTAATGCATGCTTATGATAGTAGAAATATTCCTAACTAACCCACATTTTACTGTTTAATGCATCAAGACATAGGGCTTCTCCTCGATCAATCTAGGCATATTTTGCTCTAACCATCTTCCAAATTAACTCACAACACATGTATCAGTATCCATCTTCAGTTGACAAAAAAAATCATTACAGTCAGTCTCCAGTTCACTACAGGCATCCAACATTCCTATGATAAGGAGGAAAATCCACTTCTTAACCACTTCATGAAAACTACTAGTCCTTGTCACTGTTTCATCTATTCTCCAACTATCATGTATACATATTCCTCACATCCATCACCTACTATTAACCCCTAATATTAGTTGCTACAAGGCATTAATTCATAGAGAGAAAAGATCGCTAAATCCTTAACCAATTACAAACTAACAAGAATACTATAATGAACCTATTCCATTCAAACTGCTATTAACATGAGGGAAGCTAAGGGTAGAACCCAAGGAAGGAAGAGTGGATTTTACCAGTAGGGAAATAAACGAGAAGGTCTCGACGGGCCGGCAAAGCCAATGCAGGGGATGGTGGCCGTCAGTAACTTCTAAGGTGCGGTCCTCGTCTAAGGAACTTGACGGAGGGGCAATATACGGTAGGTACAGCCTCGGCAGTGACTAAACACACGGTGTCGGTGAGGTTCGCCTGGAGTCGAGCCGGTCATGCGCTGGCTGCCGTCGAGGATCTGCCAGCACTGCCCAGACTTAAAAGTGGGTTGCCGAATGAGTCGGTAATGCCAGTGCAAGGTCCCCGTCGAGTGGCACGTGCGGCGCTCCGATGGGTGCTTGCGTCGATGTCAGGCACTCTGGATGTCTGGGAGGGGTGGTATGGTGGCGGAGTTCCTTTTAGATGGAGGAGGAAGAAAAGAACAAGTATATTTATAGGAAGAGAGGGGAGTTAGGGTTTCAAAGTGCTGCCTCGACGTACAGGCATGCCTGCATCCGCTGGGACTTTGGAGAACGCTGTACTGGCTTCTTTGGAGGAGATAACAGTAGCCAAGTGAAATTTGAATTCTCAGGTTTTGGGTACCTCGCGAGTCGGGTCGGGTTAAGTGAGCTGCCACCCGCTCGCAGTTGTACTCCCAAATATATTGTTTTGGGCTCTAAGATTGTGCCGGATGTTAAGTAGTATTTGTAGGTAATGGATTAGAGGTTTAAAAGAAAAATGGGATTCTAAGCTCAAGATTTTCTTAACAATAGAACTGTAACATATATTAAAATTATAATAATAATAAGATAATGATCAAAACTTGGTTGTTACCTAATTCTAAGCATCAGTAATTCAACCTAGCCCAAAATTGTATATACCAATTTCTGTTATCTACCCATAGGAAGCTCTAACCTAATATAATGCTAAAATTATATTAACCCCCACATATTCAGTTTTACTAAGAGTAGGAAAATTATGGTAATCTTATTAAGAAAATGTTAAGTTTAATTATATTTATGTATTATCCCACAATCAAGGAAAAATATATTTTTTTGATTAATAACGATCTAATTAAATTAGTAATGATTTTAACCATCTATATTTAAAAAATAACAAATAGGAAATTTATTTGAAATTAATTAAATTGGTCAACAAAATATCTAGTAAATATTATATAAAAAATATCTTGAAAATGGGGGGCTCACATCCTCCCCCTAGAAAATTTCGTCCTTGAAATTTAACAAAATAATGTTGGCACGAATAGAAAATTAAATTTAAAGGAATATTATGATATCAAAAAGCAGTACGTAAATTCGTACATCGATGTAAAACCCCAAACTTTTGAAATATTTTTGTTTATTTATTTGATTTAAATAGTAATATTTGGCAATTATAAATATTTTTAATTAAATAGTTATTATTTTACATGACCTTATTTGGGATGCAAGATGGCTAGGAATTATGTTACAGATAGTGTAGTCGTGTGATTTAACTAGTGTTTTAGCCATGATAGGGAAGGCCTAGCCATATGTGTGTTCTAACTAGAAAAATCAGTCAATAAATCCGAGTGTAAGGTATATATGCGTGTTTTATCTATTCCTAGTGTAAGGTATATGTGTTTTTTATACATGCGTGTTTTATATATGCGTGTTTTAACTAGCCATATGTGTGTTTTATCTATTCCTAGTGTATATATATATATAGAAAGATAGAAAAAAAGAAAAAGAAAAAACATATAAGGGAATTTCTCGCGAGGGAAGGCTGTGCAACCCGAGCCCAAATAGGGAAGCAATTAGCACAGAACCGAACTACATCCATATATAAAGAAACCGAGAAGGAAAGAGAAGTAAAACCTCTCGACCTAAACCCTAACTCCAAACCTGCCACCCCTTACGACCCCAGCTACCTCCCGCGAGCACCCCCATCCACCTGTGAGCTACCCTGAACTGCCGTACGGTCGCCCATCGTTGGCAAAATTGCCTGAATCGTACACAAGGTCAGCAGCAGCAAAGCTCACAGGCCCAACTTCACAGCGGGATTTCTTCGCACACGCTCGACTATTCTTCGTGTCGTTTTCTCTGGTATAAACCTAACCTATACCTCTTAAACCCATAGGATAGCTTCGAATTAAATTGAATCAAAATCGAGTTGAAAATCAACCCAAAGTTGGCAAAAAATCTGTTCGAGTTGAACAGAAAATTTGTTCCCGATCCCTCAATTGGAAGGCAAGTCTCTGCCAATCCAAAGCCTTTTGATATCCATTTAAACAGTATTAGAGACAACCTAAATAGCCTCAAAAAGCTTTTTATAGATTTTAATTTCATCTAGTTAATCTCGAGATATTTGCTATCAAAAAACAAGAAAAAGTTGGAAAAACTATTTTCAAAAATTATGATTTTTCCTGATACGACGTGCGTTCCATCAAACGGAGCGACTTGGTTGCAACTCATGAGCATTGAAAAACGTGTACGGATGTTGTGGACGTGTGAAATTCAACGGAACTCGATTTCGTTGTGTGTGCACGACAAAATAGAGACGTATCGGTTAAGATACCCCGTATCGACCTCTTTATAAATTAGCCAATTACTTCATTTACGATCGTTATCTCGAGACGAAACTTATACCATTGGAATCATGTCATTTTTTTGGTCCTGTGAGCCAAATTTGGTCTGATTCTGAGGAGGTCGACCGAAATGCTATTTTGGCGGGCCCGAGACCCAACTCAACGGGCGATTTTGTGCATGGCTCATCGAAATCCAAATCTGGACATACTGTTGAGTTTGTATTGTTAAATCGGACCCGTAAACATATGGTTTGATGACTTTAGAGATCGTAGGTATTGAAACATTTTTTGATGCAAAGCGGATCCAACGACGAACAATATTTTGACTCGAAATTATCGTTTTGCCCCTGTATCCAGAATTGGACATTTGGGCATTCAAACTTAGATATTTCATTTATGACAAACACGTTAGTGATGTCTGTTTCAGCTTTCGAAGACTGTTGCGAGAGTTTGACTTTTGTGGTTGTTTATTAACTGGATAGTGTTGGTTCTACGTGCTACCACCAGGCAAGTATATCTTGCCCTTCTTTACAGTTTATTTACATGTTTATATTCTTTCTTCTTTTGTTTCATGCTATTACTAGTTTTTTCGTTGAATGTCGATGTATTCCTTCATATTATGTATATTAGTTTAGTTGTCTCGTTCATATATCGTCATTGTTCATGGTTTGATATTGTAGTTCATACAGGATTTGTTTTCATATGTACCTTGACTGAGTCATATCATATCGTAGGACGAGTGCGTCATAACTAAAATGCTATTCCTATTTTGTTTATTCTCAACCTGAGAGTCCACACTAGGGGCGAGGGTTGGTTGTTGTTCAAACCTGAGAGTACACCCTAGGGATGAGGGTTTGGTTATTCGTTTGACTTCTTGCCATGTGTTCATATAGGAACTTGGCAGCTACTACTTGTTTTCCTTCCAACAGTTCATTTATGCGCAGTTGTTCTTAAGTGCATGTTTCGTTGTTGCTTAGTCATTTTCTGTTTCTATCCTGGTTTCCTTTATGCATGTTATAATGTTAGATAGGTATGTTTTATGTATCTTGCTAGTCCCCTGAGGATATGGTGATCTCTCCAGGCTTAGACAGAGATGTTTGCCATGAAATATAAAAGAACAGAACAATTATCGGAGGACCGGACTTTTACTTCACGTTACAAACTCGCTTGTACAAAGAAAGCCTAGGGACGAAAACCTAGGTACAACAGTCTAAGTACAATTATTTATTTTAGATTCTGGGGGGTGACGATAGAGGCTCGGGAAGGCGACGACAGTCCTGCCTTACTCCTTGGACGATCGGTATGCAGCCTTGGCTCCTGTGACAAGATGGTTGGCGTTGATGAAGAAATGCTCTTCTTGCTCTCCCTCTATTACTCTTCTGGCTTCTCTCTCTCTGTGTATTCTCTCTTTGATTATTGGAGGAGTCTCTCTGTCTCTTTTTTTTCGCAAGGGAATGGCACCTTGCTTATTTATAGGAGTGGGGGCATCATTAGGGTTTGGATGATTGCCCATTCTCAAAGTGGCGGCGGCCTGATGTTTAATCAATCTGGACCATTAGTCTTAAGCGTGAAGGATCTGGGCCATAAATGTGGATAGTATTGAATCCTGTGAATGATTAATGCTGATTGCTTTAAATCTTCATGATTGGTTGTGTCAAGCTTAGATCTCTCACCACGTGTCCCACTGGCTTGATTACGAATGATATGCCCTGATCTCATTAATTATGAGGATAACGTTAAATATGGTTATTGGGATCTGGTAAATCTCTGATTGATTTAATACCACGCATCCCATAATCATCCTGCTACCAGCTGTCAAGTCATGGGGGCAATTGAATCTCTACCACGTGTCTTAATGTTGGACCCTGCCAGAGCCGCATGATATCCATGAACCGCATGAGACAGCGTCTCAGTGAGCCGTATAGGTATAGTACTTGCGAGCCGCATGGGATGGTTTCTTGGTGAGCCGCAGGAAGATAATTCCTGCCAGCCGCATGAAGCTATTCTTCAATTGAGCCGCATGGGAGTAGCCACGTGGCAATCTTGCATCGTGTCAGAGATTTTCTCCTGTTCCCGAAGAGCCTGTCATTACGACAGGACTATCATGGCACTTTATGCCAAAGCCGTCAGCTGTCAAATTATGACAGAGCATTAAATAAGGCCATTACTTGATAGCCAGCTGTGTGAAGGGATCCCACGGGGATACGTGGTGTTGATCGAGCCGCATATCTCTGTTGGTCGTTTGTGAGCCGCATGTACTTCCGAGCCGCATGAGGCTGGGAGACTCTTTGAACCGCATGGGACTGTCCCTATGTTAGCCGCATGGATTCTCCTGCTCCGAGCCGCATGAGACTGAGAGTCTCTCCGAACCGCATGGGACTGCCCCTGTATGAGCCGCATGGGGTTCTCCTGTTCCGAGCCGCATAGACCATCATTCTGATATTTTCCATGCTTCTACAAGAGAGGAGGTTTACAGTTCTGGAGTCATACCATCGTAGAAGGACGATATTGTGTTTGAGGATTTCTTTTGATCCATGTCGTCTCTATTTTTAGACTTGCTACTTCATTTCCTTTTATTTCAGCAGATTTGTAGACTTTAATTTCATTACTTTTACTGTG
Source organism: Iris pallida (assembly GCA_029216955.1). Classification (NCBI taxonomy): domain Eukaryota; kingdom Viridiplantae; phylum Streptophyta; class Magnoliopsida; order Asparagales; family Iridaceae; genus Iris; species Iris pallida. The sequence goes on along the minus strand of JANAVB010044818.1, from coordinate 2,238,746 downwards.
GTTTTGAGATATCTTACATGCATAGTTATTATTTCTATTTCCTGTTGGACAGATCTTTTTATTAGTAGTATTTATTTGGACTTGATATCTTATGTCTTATTATTCCTTGGGCGTCCCAGTTCCTGCCTGGGATTTGAGGGTAGCATTCTCGATGGTATTAGGGCATGGAGCTACTATGACACTTGTCATACTCGAACTAGCTTTTCGGTTCCTGCAGCAAACGTGATAGGGAAAATCTTGCATATGGCGGCCTTATATCATGTTACGGCAAATCAGCCTCCTTTCGATTTTGACCCGAGGACTAGCTTCATCGTGGGCACTCGTCTGGCGGAGAAGGCTACGGTGTCGAGGGCAAAGAAGAAAGGGGCGAATAGAGTTCCTACGCCCGATTCCGAGTCCTTTGACACAATTGAGGAAGACAACGAGCGGGACGACGAGGACTCTCTCTCTTCTGGTGGCGAAGCAGCGGCGGGTCAGCCGCCCATCATGGCAGATGAGATGATGACGGATCAACTGTCGGTCATTTTAGATGAGGTGGTAGATCAGTTGCCACCTGTATCGGAGGTGGTGCGGGTAGAACTACCGCCTGCCGTGCCTGGTCCCTCGCGTAAGCGAGGCAGGCGTGAGTCTACTGGTGGAGGAGTAGCCTTTTTCGTGAAGAGAGCTGCGGTCGGACCTCGTAGGCTACTTATTATGGAGAGGGGTGAGGATGATAACGCTGCTCCGAAGGTACGACTATGTCGGAGCTATCTCCTTATTGTGGCTTTCTTTTCTTTTGGAGATATGACCTGACCATTTTTTCTTTGTAGGCGTCTGACGAACCAGGCTCTCCTGAACCGTCTGCTGCCCCTGGAGTTGATCCGGCCCTTGCTGCTTTGATTAGCGACATGTGTGCCGCGGTCCTTTCTGCGGGGGCTCTCTCAGCGACGGCTGGGAGCTCCCAGGTTGCTGAGGCCTCGGCCTGGGGTGACGAAGGTTTCCTCGGGCCTGTCTCCGAGATCGCTGAACTTCAGGAAGGCGACGCCGATCTCGTTGCATCCCCTTCCGAGGGTGCAGGGGCGGAGGAGTCTATTATACCTGACTCGGAGATTGCTGGTGAAGAGGCTGCGGTGGTTGTAGGCGAACCTCAGCCTCAATACTCTTCTGCTGGTAAGATAAGCCAAATATTGACTAGCGAGGGGGCTTATTTGCTCTATCAACATATCCTCCGGGTCAAATCGATTCATAGTTGTCTTGGCCCTACAGGTCCTAACCCTTTACTTCCCACCGCGGATGTTCTTGGGGAAGGCTCGGCCTGCCGCGATCTGGGGAGAAGGAGCGTTTTCTCCCCTTCGCCATCTCATGTCGAGGGGCCTCCCGCCAGCTCCGGGTAGATGGAAATGGAGCTGGCTATGGTCTCCGTCTCATCCCCTGCTGCTTATACGGCTCCGGAGATTGACCTCTCGACCCTGCCGAGCATTCAAGTTCTGCGGGCTGCTGAAGAGGAGTTGGCCGCTGTTCATGCGTCCTTCCGTGCGGAGTTTGTTTCACTTGTGGCAGGAGCGGCAGATTCTGTTGCGTCTTCTTCAGCGTTGTCGGATACACTCCCGTTGACACCGGCTTCTTCGGAGGCTCTGGACGAGGTGACGCAGGATGTGGTCGACAGCTTCTATCGCCATTTAAAGAGGGGCGTAGATGCTGTTGTAGAACGGGGGTCCCTTTTTCTCTATCTCTGCGGGGCGCTCGGGGTCAGATTAACACTTTGAAGGCTCTTCCTGGCGGGATGGGGTTGGCTGCACTCCTGAAGCCTAAGTTGGCAGAGGCTGATCAGGTTGTGACCCAATTGCTGGCGATACTGCAGGCTGGCTTGCCTGCTGCGATTGAACGGAAGCGGGGCTTCCTTATTGCTGCTCGGAATAGGATCAAGCTTGCTCGAGATACCGCCGGGCCAGTTGTTTAGGGGGACCTTGACAAGTTCTCCGCTTCGTATGACAGGCTGGGTCGTCGAAGTCAGGCTTATAGGGCTCGGGAAGAGTTTGCTTCTCATGGAATAGCTGACACGAAGGAGCGGATTCTTGTACTTCAAAGGAAGTTGGCTTTCTTAGAGTCAGAGCTGGGGGCTGCTCGTGCAGAACAGGAGTCAATCGCTCGGGAGGCCGAGAGGGTTTCCTGATCTTCTGTCAACCTGGAGCGGGCTTTCAAGAAATTCGAGGACAACTGGCAAGCTCATGCTCATCTGGAGGATGCGACGGTGCTGAGCCAGGAGGCGGAGCATCGAGCTAAACAGAGGTTTGAGTGGTCGGTTGCCTTGCTGACGGACCGTTTTATGGCGTTATGTGCCCTGGAGCAGTGATCAGTCTTCTGTCTTCTTTTGTTGTCTTTTTTTTTCTTTTTGTCTTCATTTTTTAAGGGATGAGATCCCAAATGATGTAGCACTTTGAATTTAGAATAAATGAGCATGCTTCAACTCATCTTCTCTTTTTTTGTACTTGTGGTGTTCGTGGATTTGGACCTGCTGGGGGTTTATTTGTGGACCTGTCACCCTGGGCGTACCTTGGTTTTAGGTACGAGTAACAAGTTTTGGAGAGGAATACCTAGAACAACTTTGCGATACAACAGCTATAGAAGTTTTTGGTATTCAGGAGAATGCCAAGGAGCAGCTGGGCTCTCAAACATGATAGGGAAGGGATGGGCGCGTACTAGAGATCCAGTACAGCATCTGTGGTCGACTGAGGACATTTGTGGTCAACAGAGAACATTTGTGGTCAACAGAGGACGTTTGTGGTCAACAGAGGATATTTGTGGTCAACAGAGGACATTTGTGGTCAACAGAGGACATTTGTGGACCTATTATCCTTGTCATACTCCGGTTGTGGGTACAGATAATAGGTTGAAAGGGAACCGACATACTTACTCAGAGGTAATGGAGACATGGCAAGCATGAGGGGTTCTTCGACGGAGCCTTCCCACACAGAGGTAATGAGGACATGGCAGGAGTGGGCTCAATGAAGAGGGGGTACATAGAACGACTCAGAGGTAGAAGAATGTGGAAGTTCTGTGCGAGGGGGCGGTTTGTTTTTGGTGGAAGTAAAAACGACTCAGAAGTAATGAGGATATGGCCGTTTCGGAAATTTGTGGATCGATTACCCTTTTTGTGTACTGAGAGTGCGGGTAGTGGATCATGAGGGAGGATCTCTTCCAGGAAGAAAGTTCAGAGGTATAATCATACGTGACTTACTATCTGAAAGAGTGATCGGAATGTCAGTCCAGAGGCACCAGCGGGTACATAACTCGGTAATTTAGAATATTGAGAAAGTGTGAGTTCAGCGGTACCAGCGGGTACATGATTCGATAATCTAAAGGGAATGTGGAGGTGAGTTCAGCGGCACCAGCAGGTACATGACTCGATAATCTGAAATATTGTGTATGTGAGTTCAGCGATGCCAGCGGGTACATGACTCGATGATCTGGAGAGAATGTCGCTTAGACATAATATTTCTTCAGGAACTTGCCGTTGACGGGCAATATGAGCAAGTCTCCATTTTGTTTTGCGAGGCGGTAAGCACCGTTGGAGAATACTGCCTCAATGATAAATGGGCCTTCCCACTTTGGCTGGAATTTGCGGGCGGTCTTGTGAGTCATGACCATCGGCCTCCGGACTGCCAGAACGAGATCGTCCACCTGGAATATTTTGATTTTGACCTTCTTGTTGAAGGCTCCAGAGATGCGTGCTTGGTATAGCTCAATTCGTTACTGAGCCAAGAGGTGCTTTTCATCTAGTGCCTCCAATTCCTGTAGCCGGCGATGGTGGTTTTCGTCTGTCGTCAATTGATGTGTAAGGGCGACGCGTAGTGAGGGGATCTGAGTCTCCAATGGGAGGACTGCCTCACTCCCGTACACCAGGGAGAATGGTGTATTCCCGGTGGCTGTTCGAACTGTGGTGCGATAAGCCCATAAGCATTCGCCGAGCTTCTCATTCCAGTCGCATTTGTTGGAGGAGACAAACTTCTTGAGGAGTTTGATGATTGTTTTGTTGAATGCCTCTGCCAACCCGTTCGCTACCGGATTGTACGGTGTCGAAGCGACATTCTGAATACGGTACTTATCGTAAAACCGATAGAATACGTGGCTTGCAAACTGTGAACCATTATTATGGATGATCCTTCGGGGCAGTCCAAAGCGGTAGATGACGTGATGCTTAAGGAAGCTGATCACATTTGAAGTCTTAACTTCTGCGAGTGGGACAGCTTCCGCCCATTTGGAGAAGTAATCAGTGATTATAAGTATGAAGCGATGTCCTCGGGAGGAAGGTGGGGTGAATGGACCAATGATATCCATTCCCCATGCTTCGAATGGCCAGGACGCCACTGTCGGATGTAGAAACTCGGATGGTTGGTGAATGAAGTTCGCGTAGACTTGGCAGGCTTTGCATTTTCTAGCATAATCTATCGCATCTGCCACCATCATGGGCCAATAGTAGCCCATTCGTCGAAGACGGTCTTGCAATTTAGGATCGGGCTGGTGGGCCCCGTAGACACCGTCATGAGCTTTTCGTACGGCTTCTTTGGCTTCTGTGTTTGACAAGCACCGAAGCAACAACCCGTCATAGGAGCGGCGATACAGCATTTTCGTCTCTGTATCGTAGAAGAATCTGAGAGAACACCGTCTGATGGAAGTGGCTTCCTTTGGGTTCTCGGGCAGGATGTCGTAGACGACGAAGTCGATGAACGGTTGTCTCCAGTCTGGTTATCCGTCGACCGCCTGGGCGGAATAGCTTGCCACGAATTGAACGTTGTTCTTAGGGCAGACCAATTCGTGGCCTATCACGTCAACCGAATGACGAGTGTGGTTTGGCACTGCTAAGGAAGCGGCAAGGCCCGCTAAGGCGTCGGCTTCGATATTTTGGAGTCTGGGGACGTGCTCGATGAAGAATCCCTCAAACGATGAGATGATGTTGATCGCTATTTGGTGGTAGGGGATCATGTCTTCATGGCGGACTTCGTATGATCCCCGAATCTGATTGACGATTAATTGCGAATCGCCGTATGCTTTAAGATATTCCACCCCCAACTCTTTTAAAAGTTGGAGACCGATGACCAGAGCGTTGTACTCGGCCACATTGTTAGAGCAGGGCTCCGTGAGGGAGTAAGCGCGGTTGATCACCAATCCGGTAGGGAAAACCAGTACCACCCCAACTCCGACGACGATGTTGCCCTTAGGTCCAGTTCTCGAAGCGCCGTCGAAGAACATTCGCCATATATCATCGTGAGAGGTTACATTCGAGTCGGCGACCTCGTCTGGGATCTTTTCATATATTCTGGAGGACTCCGAGCCTGGGTGGGCTGCTAAGAAGTCTGCCAGGGCTTGACCTTTGACTGCCTTTTGGGGGACGAAGATCATATGATAAGGGGACAGCAATATTGCCCATGTAGCGAGGCAAGAGCTGAGTGCCCCTGGTTTAGTCATGAGGACCCTGAGAGGGTTGACTCGTGAGATCACATGTATCGTTTGCCCGGTGACATAGTACCGCATTTTTTGAATGGCGAACACCAGGGCAAGGCATTCCTTCTCCACAGCGGTGTATCGGTGCTCTGGCCCAATCATCATTCGGCTGAGGTAATATATGGCTTGCTCATGGCCTGCATCGTTATTTTGTACAAGCAGAGCCCCGAAGGAATGTTCCATTGCTCGTACATAGAGCAGGAATGGTTTTCCAGAAACCGGAGCCACCAGGACTGGGGGGTTCGACAAATATTCTTTGATGCTGTCGAAGGCGCGCTGGCATTCTTCATCCCATACGAATGAAATGCCTTTCTTCATGAGATGGGTGAATGGTCGACATCGCCCGGAAAGGTTGGAAATAAACCTCCTGATGTAAGCTAGCCTCCCTTGAAGGCCTCTGAGTTCGCGGAGATTTCTCGGAGGACCCATCTCTATGATTGCTTTCGTCTTCTCAGGGTCTACATGGATACCTTGTGCAGTGATAATGAAGCCCAAGAACTTCCTGCTGGATACGCCCAGAAAGGACTTCGTAGGGTTTATTTTCAAATTGTGCGCTCGCATTAGGACGAATGCCGTCCTTAGGTCCTGCAGATGATCTCCCTTACATCGACTCTTGACGGCGATGTCATCGACATAGCATTCCACCGTCTTGCGCAGGTGTTCTCTGAAGATGATACTCATGGCTCGTTGATACGTGGCGCCAGTATTCTTTAAACCGAAAGGCATTACTGTGTAACAGTATGTGCCAATCGGTGTTCGGAAGATGTGTGCTTTTCGTCGTCAAGAGACATTTTGATTTGGTTGTACCCCGAGAAGCCATCCATGAACGACATACGTTCGAAGCTGCAGGTATTGTCGATCATGATGTCTGTGATAGGAAGGGGGAATTCATCTTTGGGGCATGCCTCGTTCAGATTACGAAAGTCGATGCAGATTCGAATCTTTCCATTCTTCTTGAGGACGGGTACTATATTGGCGACCCAATCGGGATGTTGCTCCTCACGAATGAAGCCGCTGGATATCAGTTTGTTGACTTCGGCTTCGATCGTGTCCATGATGCCTGGACGGAAGCGTCGCTGTTGTTGCTTGACTGGCTTCGCATCTGTCCGAATGTTGAGTTTGTGAAGAGCAATATCGGAATTTAACCCTGGCATGTCTTCATAGCTCCAGGCGAACACATCAATGTATTCTCTGACAAGTTCTAGCAGCGATTTCCGCTCTTCGTCTGCTAGGATTTTACTGACAAAAATTGGTTTTGGAGAAGATTCGCTGCCGAGGTCAACCTGTATGACTTCATCTTCAGTAGGAGGTTCTCTCAGTTCGAACCGTTTTTCCCATTGTCCATCCAATTGCTGGGCCCACGGCTCTAGCTCGAGGATCTCGGGGATGTCTTCGTCTTCCTCGTAAGCGTCGGCGAATGCCATGTTGACTGACAAGACTTGTCTGAATACGTCTCCGATGCTGGTATCCGAGTCAGAAGTTGGTGACCCGGTTGAATGTGACTGCCAGTCGCATTCTTCATCTGAACTCTCAGGGGTTGTAGTAGGCGTTACATACCCTAACCCGCATCGAGTTTTGCTATAGTAGTCCCGTGGTTTGCCTGCCGGGACTGGCGGCTTCAAAGGTAATCGTTGCCCAGTGCCGTAGTTCAAACCTGGCGTCGTCTCCAGATCATATCCCTGTTTCTGCATGAGATATTTGGATTGGGGGCTATAAAGATACAGAGGCAGTCTTCCGGTATCTGACCCGAGGTCGGCTTCCTCTATGGTGAAGGGATGCGGGTCGTTCTTCCGGCCGATGATGATTGGATGGTCCCCTCCCTCGATTATTCGGTAAGCGTCTTCTACTGGAGTAAGCTGGATCGCGGTGTACACATTTGTCACCTGTGTATGTAGGTGAGCGCCTATACCGTGTTCCATAGCATACATTGTACATATCTTATTGAGCTCTGTGTAGTTCAAAGATAACCCTTTATTGATGCAGTAAGGTATCTTTTCTAGAGGGATTACATCATCTGCGGAGGGAACATCCGTGTGGGCAGCCATATACTTGGCTAACTCTGGTTCCTCTTCGGCTACCCCCTGTGTGAATGAAGACTGAGAGGACGTCCTGGGAAGCTTGATTGTCAGTGGTTCAGTTGATGGAGCAGAGCGTGGAGTTGTTGGCAGACTAGCGACCCCCAGTTTAGCATTTGATGTGGAGCAAGGAGTGGCCGGTTCACTAGAAGTGTCAGACCTCGCATCGGGGTGACGACCCTTCTTATGAAGGCGTATCGTCAGTGGCCTATCGGAGGGATTGAGCTTCTCCGTTTGGGGTTGACCGACTCTCGGCAGTCTGATTGTCAGTGGCCTCGTTATAGGTCTCGGCACTTGGCCGGACCTTGGCAGCCGGATTATCATCTGCTCTTCTTGTGCCGAGAGACTGATCGCGTCCTTACGCAAAGTGGCCGTAAGGGGTGCAGACTTGCCTGGCTTGCGAGCCTAAAGGTGGATCGTCAGAGGTTCTTCTGATCCTGTGGCTGTCTTGGCATAAGCTTGCACATCTTCTTCACCCAGGTGCTTCCTTGATTTTTCGTACAGGCAGGAGTCTGAGTAATAAGATTCGACTCCCTTGAAGGGATCGATATCGGCAAATTCTGTCCTTACGAAGCCATGCTTATCGATATATTTGAAGCATTGGTACAGCGTAGAGGGCACGATCATGTAATCGTGTATCCAAGGGCACCCCAAGAGGATGTTGTAAGAAGTGTCGGCATCTATGACGTAGCAGGTGACTTCTGATTAGAGATCGCCAATCTGACACTTCAGGCGAATCTTTCCAATTGGGTAGCTCCTGTCCGAATTAAAACCGCTGATGGCGGTGCTTGTAGGCGTCAGGCGATGCATTGGAATATGAAGATGATGTAGCAAACCCTTCGGAATGATGCTTATGGACGACCCAGGATCAATGTGCATCCGGTCCACTTTTACGTCACCGATGTATCCGGTGTAGTATAACGGGCGATCGTGCAGGTTGGTTTTGATGAGCATGTCCTGCAGAGAAAAGACGATATTGGGCATCGCTCCCGTACATGCACTGTCTTGGAGATCTGCAGGTTGATTATCTTCCGTGAGGTTGACCTGAGCCAAGTATGCGTCGGCATTTTGGAGTGCGTCGCTCAAGGCTGCACGGACATCCTTCGAGAGCCTCAGGAGTTCATATAAGGACAATTTGGCCGGTGTATTGGCCAATTGCGCTAGTATATCGAAGTTGTAGGGCCTCTCCAGCCCCTGAGGTGTCTCTTTCCAGAGGGATTTGTCGAAGCGAGTCTCCTTCGGCCTAGGCTTGTCCGTCGTCGGAGGCGGAGGGGGCCCTGGAGCGTCAGTGGTAGCTGGAGGATGATCATCAGTCGAGTTCTCAGCCACGGGTTGGGATTGTGCTCCAGATCGAGTAACGACGGCCGTGACTTCTTCCACATCTGCCGAGATGGTACGACAGGATCTGACTTTTCCACTTCTCTTCTTGTGAATGGGAGGCGGCGTGGACTGAGTCACCTCGTGGACCAGGTCCGGATGGACCCACATGATTTCTCTTCGCGATGTGGTGAGGGGTACTAGACCAGCAGCTTGATCACGAGTAGACGGAAGATTAGCAATTTCTATCGTCGTCAGAGGGATGGGTATGACACCGTCTTGAGTCTCCGTTGGAGGAAAGCTGCCGAATTGTACGGACACCATATTGGCTGCTATAGTTACCTCCTCGAAATCGATGGCCAGAGCGTTCGAATCGATGAGGTTTTGGATGTATCATTTCAGTTGGTAGCAGTCATGGGTAGCATGGTGGACGTAGCGGTGGTAGTGGCAGAACTTTGGATTCTTCAGATCTGCCGGCCGAGGCTCCCGTCTACGTGGAGGAAGCTGAATTCTGTCTCCTTGTATGAGCATATCCAAGATAGGCTTGACGTGGCCGTCTTTGAAAGAATAAGTGATTTGAGGCCATTGTTTGTCTGCTGGTTGTGACTCAGGCTTCTGGGCTGTATCGGCCACCATGGCCTGCGTGCCTCTGTTGTCCCGATTGTTGGAGGGGCTACTCCCATTGTCGTTGTTGGTGTTGGGACGCTTGCCCTTGTTCTCTCCCTCCGAAATGTGCAACCCCAATTGGCGAGCCTTTCTCAACCGTTCTTCGGCACTTGTGGCACTGATGATAAATGCCTTCCAGTCCTTGAATTGACTCTCGTCCATCCAGAGACTAATTGTTGGGAGCAATCTCTTTTGGCAAATTTCAATTAAGGAAGAATCCGGATTACCAGACGGTAACTTCATTGCGGTTTGACGAAACCGCTCAATATAATTCCTCGTCAGCTCTTTCTCTTCCTGGACGACGTCCATGAGGGTAGACATTGTGACGTCCTGTCCTACCTCGTAGAATCTCTCCAAGAACAAGCGCTTGAAGCCAGCGAAGGAGTGGATGCAGTTGTCTGGCAGGTTGCGGTACCAGTCGAAGGCGACTCCTTCCAATGCCCCAATGAATAATCGCGTGAGGATAGCATCATCATGGGGCAGATGGTCGATGGTGACCTTAAAGTAAGTGATGTACCGACTTGCTGAGGTCTTGCCATCATACGGGTTGATATTGAATGGCTTATATCTTGGTGGGAATGGAACATCCCTCCATTCAGCAGGGTATGGTTGTCGTATTCTGAGGTCTTGAGCATTTTCTCGGGCATGGAACATGGCTCGGAGCTCCTGAACCTCTCTTCTTACTTCTCGGGCCTCATCTGTCGTGGTAGGGGCTGTTATTTCGGGAGGATTGTTGCATGGGTTCGGTTCCGCTGAGTTCGAGTCCGCATTGACCGCGGGACCTGTGCTTGTTTGGCCAGGTGTTCCTCCTTGCAGAGTTGGAAGAGCCGCCTTAATTTCATCTACAGACTTGACCAAGGCCTGTAGTATGGCCTCCAAAGTGTCGATGCGTTGGTGATCGCTGGAACCACCTTGATTGCTGTCCGTCATGAACACCGTCCTTATATGATAAAAAACGGGAGGGACGGTGGAGGACGTATCCTCCGAGTCATACCCATGTACCGAGAAGTCATTGAGATATGTAGGAATATTCTCTTCTGGTTCGGACTCGGAGGGAACGGTATCCCCAGCCTCAGAGCTTGCTTCGTCTTGAGAGTCATGGATGTCCTCGGGGACATCAGCGTCTGTTGTACCTGATGGAAGAGTTGTTTCCCCGGGCTCGTCTCCTTGAAACATCGGATTATTGTGGATGTTCGGAGGAGTGCTACCCCCAGTTCCCACGACCCCCAGCGATGTGGATAATGAATTTCCCATTGCAGCAGATTTTGTCTTTGAACGGGTGTGTTGGAATACTCCGGTGGAGGACAACCGTTTAGACGACAGTTTCTTAGCTGTAGTGGTTGATATCTTGGGGCCGGAGATGCTTGTCTTCTTCCCTCTCTCCTCGGCGGGGACTTTCTGAGTGGAATTACAGGAGACAACATGAGGTGCCTCGTCCTCTGAGCTCGGATGCTGTAGTCTTTAGAAGACTGACGGCCGGTCTTCTGTCACTGCCGCGTTGTTGCAACAGCAGTTGACGATGAATTGGGTGCAGTGACGTCCAAGCGAGGACTCTTTGCACACCGAAGCCCCTTCTCTTTTATTGCGCTTGTGGAGGATCGCCTCACGCAGGTCAGAGGAACCACTTTGTCCTTTTGCCGCCGGGGGCTGGACTCGAGCGGTTCTATACAACTTCCCATCAGAGGCCCGTGTGATAGTCAACGGGACGCCCCGATAGTCAGAGTTTGGGACAGCTGACTGGGCTTGATGAGCCCGTGCTGCCCTAGACTTCTTCTTTTTAGCACTTGCGGGTGCGTAATAGGAAGAGTCTAAGTTGAATACCACGGAGTCTGGCTTATCATCCAGAGAATCATCAGGGTCAGGACCGCATGAAAGACGGTCGAAGACTGATTGAGAGAAGCGTGAAACAGCTGCTATGCGGCTAGGATTGGGAACCGTACAGGCTGTCTGCATGCGGCTGTCTTTAGCTGCCGGATGAGTTGCTTTGGTGCGATTAGTAGGAGTCGCGATCGTGCAGGCTGGCCGCATGCGGTTGGCAATTATGGCCGCATGGGTTTTCTGCAAGCGATTGACTTCAGTAACCGCATAAGCTTCGTCCATGTGGTTGGCAACTGTAGCCGCATAAGCTATGCGGCTGACAGATGTGACCGCATGAGTTTTCTTCATGCGGCTAGCGGATGTGGCCGTATGAGCTTTTTCCATACGGCTAGCACCCTTATGCGGCTCGGATCGCGTAGAGTTCCTCTTTGCCCCTGCAAGTCCAGCATCATAGTATTTTCTTCTGTCGGACTTGGGGACAGCAGAGTTGTCTACGGTCTGAAGTAGGGCCGCAGGAGAGTCTTGCTCGCCGTCTTGAACAACAGAGGGTATCTCTGCAAGAGCTTCAGTAGGAACGAAGGATTGGGGTCTCCACTCCTTGCGGACCTTCTTCGTGTGGGCTCCCTTCTGGACCGGGCCAGCGCTCTTGTCGGAGAACATTTCTTCGAACGCCTGTTGGTCGAACCGGGCGACCATCTTCTGTTGCGTGGAGCCAAGCTTGGCTGCATCCGATTGCGTCACCAACTCCCCAGCCGTGGAGAAGTTTTTCCCCAGCAGAGTCGCCATCGTGTTTGCCATGAAATATAAAAGAACAGAACAATTATCGGAGGACCGAACTTTTACTTTACGTTACAAACTCGCTTGTACAAAGAAAGCCTAGGGACGAAAACCTAGGTACAGCAGTCTAAGTACAATTGTTTATTTTAGATTCTGGGGGGTGACGATAGAGGCTCGGGAAGGCGACGGCAACCCTGCCTTACTCCTTGGACGATCGGTATGCAGCCTTGGCTCCTGTGACAAGATGGTTGGCGTTGATGAAGAAATGCTCTTCTTGCTCTCCCTCTATTACTCTTCTGGCTTCTCTCTCTCTCTGTGTATTCTCTCTCTGATTATTGGGGGAGTCTCTCTGTCTCTCTTTTTTTTCCGCAAGGGAATGGCACCTTGCTTATTTATAGGAGTGGGGGCATCATTAGGGTTTGGATGATTGCCCATTCTCAAAGTGGCGACGGCCTGATGTTTAATCAATCTGGACCATTAGTCTTAAGCGTAAAGGATCTGGGCCATAAATATGGATAGTATTGAATCCTGTGAATGATTAATGCTGATTGCTTTAAATCTTCATGATTGGTTGTGTCAAGCTTGGATCTCTCACCACGTGTCCCATTGGCTTGATTACGAATGATATGCCCTGATCTCATTAATTATGAGGATAACGTTAAATATGGTTATTGGGATCTGGTAAATATCTGATTATTTAATACCACGCATCCCATAATCATCCTGCTACCAGCTGTCAAGTCATGGGGGCAATTGAATCTCTGCCACGTGTCTTAATGTTTGACCCTGCCAGAGCCGCATGATATCCATGAACCGCATGAGACAGCGTCTCAGTGAGCCGCATAGTTATAGTACTTGCGAGCCGCATGGGATGGTTTCTTGGTGAGCCGCATGGGATGGTTTCTTGGTGAGCCACAGGAAGATGATTCCTGCCAGCCGCATGAAGCTGTTCTTCAATTGAGCCGCATGGGAGTAGCCACGTGGCAATCTTGGATCGTGTCAGAAATTTTCTTCTGTTCCCGAAGAGCCTGTCATTACGACAGGACTATCATGGCACTTTATGCCAAAGCCGTCAGCTGTCAAATCATGGTAGAGCATTAAATAAGGCGATTACTTGATGGCAAGCTGTGTGAAGGGATCCCACGGGGACACGTGGTGTTGATCGAGCCGCATATCTCTGTTGGTCGTTTGTGAGCCGCATGTACTTCCGAGCCGCATGAGGCTGGGAGACTCTTTGAACCGCATGGGACTGTCCCTATGTAAGCCGCATGGATTCTCCTGCTCCGAGCCGCATGAGACTGAGAGTTTCTCCGAACCGCATGGGATTGCCCCTGTATGAGCCGCATGGGGTTCTCCTGTTCCGAGCCGCATAGACCATCATTCTGATATTTTCTATGCTTCTACAAGAGAGGAGGTTTACGGTTCTGGAGTCATACCATCGTAGAAGGACGATATTGTGTTTGAGGATTTCTTTTGATCCATGTCGTCTCTATTTTTAGACTTGCTACTTCATTTCCTTTTATTTCAGCAGATTTGTAGACTTTAATTTCATTACTTTTACTGTGGTTTTGAGATATCTTACATGCATAGTTATTATTTCTATTTCCTGTTGGACAGATCTTTTTATTAGTAGTATTTATTTGGACTTGATATCTTATGTCTTATTATTCTATGTGGATGAGATTAGTTGTGACCTATGATCTGTGTTGTTATTCTAGTTGTTATCATGATTTACAGCTTAAACATTTTGCTAATGGGCTTGCTATGAGATTTGGCCCATTGGTGAAGTCTTGCTAGCATGTATCGTATTTATGGTCCTACGTATTTTGGGAATGGAGCGTCACATATTTTTATGGTGGCCCATGGTGATGGAAATACTTTCGAATAGAGTCCTCGCGCTCATAAGTGGACTCGCCCAAAAAATGATGCTTCCATGCAACCCGAACAAGTCAAATAGTCTGCCCTTTCAAAACTATCTTGCTGCGATCAAGGATCGCAATATGCTGTTCCACATACGACAGACTAGGTCCAACTATAATCTTCGAATGATCTAGCGCGTGACTCGGGTTTGCCACGTACCTCCTCAACTACGATACGTAAAAAATGTCATGCACACCCTCAAGTGATGGGGGCAATGCAAGTCGATATGCCACCTCACCAACTCACTTCAGAATGTCGAAGGGCCCGATGCACATCGGGCTCAACTTGCCTCTGCTCCCAAATCTAATAGTTCCCTGAGTTGGTGATATCCTCAAAAATACGTTATCACCTTCCTTGAACTCCAAAGGTCGGCGGTGCGTATCAACCCAATACTATCTATCCTATGCCGCTCTAAGGTGACTCTGAATCTGCTTCACCTTCTCCACTGTCTGCGTCACCAGCTCTGGACCAAGTATCTGATGCTCTCAGACGTCACTCCAACATAGTGGAGATCTACACTTCCTACCATACAGTGCCTTAAATGGTGCCATATGTATGCTTGCATGGTAACTGTTGTTGTAAGAGAATTCCACCAAATGTAGATGATCTTTCCAAGATCCTCCAAAATCTAACATACAAGCTCTCAGCATATCCTCAAGTGTTTAGATCGTGCACTCCGACTGCCCATCAGTCTATGGATGATAAGTTGTGCTGAACTTGAGACGTATTCCCAAACTCTCCTACATACTCCTCGAGAAATGAGATGTGATTCTGGATTCTCGATCAGACACAATGCTGACCGATACTCCATGTAGATGCACTATTTGCCTCATATACAAATCAACAAGAATCTCTGTAGATTACCTAACTCTGAAGGACAAGAAATGAGCCGACTTGGTAAGTCGATCCATGATGACCCAAACTGTATTCTTTTCGCTGGGGCTCCTCGGAAATCCAGTAACGAAGTCCATCGTGATGTGTTCCCACTTCCACTCAGTGATGGAAAGTGGCTGCAATAGTCCTGCATATCTCTAGTACTCGGCCTTGACCTGCTGACAGGCCAAGCACCTCGTTACAAATCGAACGATCATCCTCTTCATCCCATGCCACCAGTAATGCTGTCACAAGTCCCTGTATGTCTTCGTACCTCCAGGATGAATAGAATATATTGAGCTATGTGCCTCATCCATCAACTCTTGGCATAGCTTGCCACTCGAAACGTATAGGCGATCTCCATACCTCAACATCCCGTCCTCATGAATCTGTAGCCCCGTCTGCATGTCGACCTTAGTCCTCTCTCAAAGTCTTCTAAATCTTGTATCTATAGGTAGAGCGACATAGACCCCCTCAACCAAAGAAGATTGTACCTCAAGGATAGATAACTGTCCATCCATGCCCGACAATATGACCTCTATCCCCAATTCCTGGAGGTCCTCCAACAAATAATACTGAGTTGTCAAGAAGTATGCCGTAGGCTTCCTGCTTAAAGTATCCACCATGACATTCGCCTTGCCGGGATGGTACTATAACTCGATCTCAAAGTCTTTCATCAGATCCAGCCAACGTCTTTGCCTCATGTCATCTCCTTCTGTGTAAAGACGTATTTCAGACTCTTGTGATCAGTAAATATCTCTACACGCTCTCCATAAAGGTAGTGCCTCCATAGCCTCAGTACAATTATCACTGCAGCCAGCTCCAAGTCGTACGTCGGGTAGTTCTTCTCTTGGATCCTTAATTGCCTCAATGCATAAGCCACTACCTTGCCATGATGTATCAGAATGCATCCTAATCCGCTCCCGGACGCATCGCTGTAAACCATAAATCCTCCAGATCCTGATGGAAGAGTCAAGACAGGTGCTGAAGTCAGACGCTTCTTCAACTCATCAAACGCCGTCTGACTCCGTCCAGATGAACTCCTGATCTTAACACATCAAACGCATCATAGGCTCAGTAATCCTCGAGGAGTTTTCTACGGACCTCTGATTATATCGACAAGTCTGAAAAAACTCCTAACCTTCGTAATTGACATAGGCGTAGGCCAAGTCTTTACTGCCGAATCTTCTCTGGATCCACTGCTAATCCATCTCCAGTAATGATATACCCAAGGAAAGATACCTTGCTCAGACTAACTCATACTTTTTGAGCTTGGCATAGAGTATTACCCTCCTCAATGTCTCCAGCACGATCCTGAGATGCTCCTCATGCTCTTCGTGGCTCTTGGAGTATACCAAAATGTCTTCAATGAACACCACTACGAACTTATCCAAATACTAGTGGATCACCTTGTTCATCAGACTCATGAACACAGCTGGAACGTTGGTTAAACCAAAAGGCATCACAAGAAACTCACAGTGTCCATACTTCATCTAAAAGGCCGTCTTCGGGATGTCCTCCTTCCGAACCTTGATCTGGTGATAGCCCAAGCTGAGATCAATCTTCAAAAAGATACAAGTACCACTCAACTGGTCAAATAAATCATCTATACGAGGCATGGGGTATTTGTTCTTTACTGCCACAACATTCAACTCTCTGTAGTCTATGCACAAATGTACCGATCCATCCTTCTTTGGTACAAGAAAAACTAGGGCTCCCCACGGTTAAACACTAGCCCGTATAAATCCCAAATCCAATAGCTCATCTATATGGATCTTCAACTCATGTGCCTCCTTCGGTGCCAATATGTGTCAATCCTGGAACTAGTTCGATAGAAAACTCTATCTCCCTATCAGGCAATACATGCCAAGAACCATATTATAGTCTGGCGTAGAGAAGACTAGAAATCGGGCATGCATCTCACGCCCGTAGATAACTGCTGAACAAAATCTACATGTATTGCTAACGGGTACTATTCTGCCTCCCAAGAGAATTCTCATGGTCTTTGGAAGGGGTGCAGTAGCTACTCTCGCCCAAGAATGCTTAACTGCGGAGTTCTGATGGGATACGGTGCTCTAGTGTTGGTATGATCACACCCCTTACTTCTATATCTGATATATTCTATA
>JANAVB010044818.1:2076693-2216693 GCA_029216955.1 Iris pallida | reverse complement strand
CTTTAATCTTCTTAGAGAATTCTTTGAACTCTTGCAATCCTCTCTCCGACTATCTCTTCGAAGACATGGCCCCCAAGAAGACCGCCGCTGACAAAGGAAAGAGCGTCACCGAACCTTCGACTCGTGCTCCGCCGACCCGTGCGTCACAGTATGCGCTGCCCTCTTCTCAAAGAGAGACGACAAACCCAGCTCTTGAAGGTGACTAAGAATAAACAAATCTGACCTATGGAGGATGACTTGATCTTTAATCGACTTGCGCCCCTCTTCTTAGAGTGTTCGACGCATCACAAACTCTGTGCCACCCTTTATTAGGGTGTGGTTGGTTTATTTGAGCACTGTTCGTTCTTACGAACCGTGTTGCGCATGCTGTTGCGCAACTCAGTTGTTTGCGCAATCAAGAATATTGTGCAAGCAAGTTGTGGCGCAACCTATATGTAGTGCAACCTGGGATGTTGTGCAACTTAAGTTTCACGCAACACAATATGTCGCACAACCCAGGTTGTCGCACAACTCAGAATGTTGCGCAACTTAATTGTTGCGCAACCCAGGATGTTGCGCAACCTAAAATGTTGCGCAACCCAGAATGTCGCACAACTCAGAATGTTGCGCAACTTAATTGTTGCGCAACCCAGGATGTTGCGCAACCTAATTGTTTGCTCATCATAAAGTTGCACACTCTTGTTGTTTCTAACTTTTCTTCATATATTTCTTTGCAGTTAATCTCAGGGAACACCCTAATGCTGAAAGATTTTCTTCACCATTTAATGTCCCGGAGTATAAGGAGAATTTATCTCATGTCACATTCCCTCAGTACGATGGTCCTGAAGCATGAAAGACCATCCTTGTGGCCCAAGAAAACCAGACCCTGCTGAGTTTAATGAACAGGAAACCTCTAGAAAGTCTTGACAGTGTGGTCCACAAGAAGCCCGCCTTCCTATTTGGGGATGCCATCAAGAAGACTTACCAACCCAAGACAAGAAAAGAGGAGAGAATATTCAAATGTGAAGACAAAGTCATATACCTCATAGAAATATCGAGGTCTATGGCTTTATCTCAATATGAATTTGCAAGCTATCCCAGAAGAATGTTATGGGATCTGACTCCAATCCAGCAGGCAAGAGTCGGAAGAATCTGTTATAGAATGGGTCCGCAGCACAATGACCTCTTTTACAGTACTTCTGAGAAGTACAACACCCACTTAAGAGGTTTGAAACCGGGTTGTATTCCTCTCGAGGATTCCTCTTTGCTTCTTCCAGTCAGAATACCCATATTTGTAAATGCATTCGCAAAGGCTGAAGAAAGATATGCAGATCGCAGCATGCATATGACCGGTCTGGTTAACCCAGATATGAAGCGTTAGAGTAGATTAACTATCTGAATTTTAGATCAGTTCAAGGACAGACTCCTCGATCTAGATCTTTACAATGCCATCTGGACTACAATCTACGGCATTGCCCGAACACTCATATGTTTCTGGCCTTAGTAGAGAGATATAACGAAAGTACTGGAACTTTCATGACCCCCCATGGAGAAATGGGACTTGCACTCCATGAGATGAAGTATCTCTCTCATCTTTTGATGGGCAATAATCCATACGAAGAGTATGTACCTACAAATGAAGAGTTGGATACTATGACAGAGGAGAACCCTCAGATGATCGCCGTCTTCCAAGGATTGTTGTGTCACTACAAGATTTGCTCCCTCTTCTACAAAAGTGCCACTACAGGTACTTGTTATACCACCAAGTGGATGCCGTACCTCTTCTTAGGTCATGTACGGAAGGACAAACCACTTGAGAGTTAAGCCTGCACTCTTCGTTTCTTTGAACCTTTTAGTCAAAGTGACATACAATATTTGATGAAGCAACACAATCATGGAGATATCAGACTGGATGAGGACTTGCATCCGTTTAGGGCTGGCGACACCCTCCAGAGTTATCTCAGACAAGGTTATAGACCTATGTCCAAGGAGGCCCAGCTAGCGGGTTTTCTCTTTATATGGCTGCGACGCTTCATAGTTCCAGGAGCCAGCGCAGTTGACAGATTCCATCAAGGCATTCTGTTTGCTGCAGTACGTCTTATTTTTGGATATAAGATGGATCTGCTATTAACAATGACCTTCCACTTGAACGCAGGATTGCATTCTTTTGTATAGACTATGCTCCATGACAAGGCGGTGAGGCAAGATTTTTCTCGCACTAAGATGCCTTACACCAACTTATTCGGATGGCTATTGCTACACCATCCATGTTTAATGAACCCTGATATGGGGAGTGTCAGTGGAGATTTCATCAGACGCTACTCCAACACTCGTTGGAAATACACTACTTTTTCAGAATGCAGATTCGTATTGAATCGCCGATCGGGATGGAGATTTCAGTGTGTTCCGTCTCCTCACAGATACGAGACTATGCCTCCACAGCTGATGGATCTGAACGCAGAATTACTCCGCCTCAGTCCACTCATCTTTTTATGGATGCAGACGATCCGTCCATCTCACTTGGTCTATAGATTTGAGGAAGAATGCTATTTGGAACCGTACTTGCCAAGTCGATTTGCATGGCAGTTCGGCTATGATCAGCTTCATGTGGGTAACGCCACCACTTGCTTATAGGCCAAAGGTTATCTGATCGATGGGGCTAGGGCTTGGAGATATTACAATTGTCACGCCCCGATTCATAGAGTCATTTATTCACATATTTTATCTCTTGGAATCGATCATCCTCGCTTGGGCGTGATGCCGTACAAGTCTGGTATTGCACTTGTACAAGGCAAAGATGGTACATAAGTGATAATCTTCAAATAGAAACACATCGCAGCGGCAGAAGCAGACAAATTGAAGTTAATGAGGATAGTCTTTCTTATTGAATAGAAGTACATCACTTCTTTATAGCAGCGGAGATAAAAGGATAACTTGAAGTTACACAGAGATATATAGAACTTTATTCTCTTTATTGATAATTGAAGAAGAGTACAAGACTTGTATTGAAGTATAATGCTTACAACACATTTCACTTTACATTGAAAGCCAACTGAACAATGCTATACAGCTTACATTTGATACTTGGATACATTGGATTACAACTCGATAAACCAACTTGGCTTACAACTCACTGGTACAACTGATTACAATGCTCCATACATTATGCCCTTTATAAACAGAAGACATCATCTTGAACAAGGAGAGCTTCTGTATGCCCAACAAATCTTCGATGCCGCGGGACCAATCAAGCCAATCTTCGTGTGTAGAACATCCCAAGCACGAGCACCTGCCCACAAAACATGGGTCAGCACATCATCTATGTACTGGCAAGCAGAATCCAACCCACTCGCATAAACCAACATTAAAGTGATCATTTAAGCAAGCCTTTATTAGAATGATCTTTTTACTTAGGGCCTAGCATCAGTTTACAGTTCATGGGCAATAATCAGAGTGAATCATATAAACATATTCTTAGTAGCATTCATATGGACATATCATATTAGCATTCTTGGTGTTATCGTGCAAAGGCATCATTGAGGCATACTAGGTGTTATCATGAAAATGCATCATTGAGGCATCGTTAACATTAACATCTTAAACATGTTATGACAGTTCTCACTTCAAGCATCACTTAGCATGTATGTGGTGTTTGAGCAATGATTATAGCATGGCATCTTTCTAGCATACTGAATTTAACATGTTAAGCAGGATCTCATACTGAAAGGCTACATACAGCATCATTTACTTATTTGGAACGTAAGCACGCAAGTTAAACCAACACATATATTGAATTATCACATTTAAGTGATTTCTTACCGATAGCCGACTCCCTCATACCTGCATAAAATATAGGTTAGCAGATATACTTACTCTGCCTGCATAAGACATTCATTAGCATGCATCCTGACTACATGGTCACTGGTGTTTAACCATACGGACGTTGCCATATAGGTCTTCATTGGTAATGCGATGACTCCAGAGAAGGTAGCTAGCCCCAAAGGATGCCTCGCAAAACCCGTGCCCCTACTGGCACGCCAATGTTTCCTCCTAGGCCGGATCGGTCGCCCTAACGTCCCGGGGTACCGTCCGAGAAAACATATCCCCATCTCTTATGCATAAGTTGTCCAATGACCATGCGAATGCGTGTTCGACTCAATTGTGAACATAAAATGCATGGTAAAATATTGAAGTAAAGACAACAGTGCATCATCATTCATCTCATTAAAGTCATGTTCAATGACTTATTCATTCCCATCATTACCATAATTTTATTTGGTGATCTCAACGATCACCATTTTCATCAATTCTCATTGTTTGTTTCATTGCAACATTTCTCATTACGTTCCTTCTAAGGAGGAACAACAACATTCATTCATTTCGAAGGGACCTGTAGCATTTCATTCATTTCATAGGAACAATAGCATATTCAATTATTTTCTCATGTATCATTCACGCAGCATCTCATTATCCAAGTGATTCATTTATTTCATCGACATTAAAAAAAAGGGACATTCTCAATTCATTCTCAGGCATCATGTTAAATTAGCAGTTCGAGTGTGATTCATTCAGCAATTCAAAATTCATGTGTTATTCATTCAATAAATTCTAGCATATGCATCTCTATCGATTTAGCAACTAAAGCATCGCATCACAATTATTCAACATTCAAGGTAAGAGACATTAGGGACATATTCATAGCATCACATTATTCCATTTATTAAGCATGCAGGAATAAGGAGAAAGGAGGACAGTTCCACTTGCCTTACATAATGGTCTTCCTGCTCCAATCCTACTAAGCGTAGCTCCACCAGCGAGCCACGTTCCAATACCCATTCCATCTAGCCAGCTAAGAAAGACTACACCAGTCTCAATTCTCCTGATCTCCAACACAAGTCACGATCCAACATTCTGATTCCATCCAGGAAGCCAACTAAATGCCTTGTGCGGAGCGGGGCATTACATAATATACCACTCAGAAAAAGTTTCGTCCTCAAAACTTAAGAAAACAACTCATCTACTAGATTCACTTAATCATATTGAGTTACTCATTCAGCTTCAATTCAATATTCATTTCAGCCCACTTGGTCATTTCAAAATAGCTATCCAACTGTATCATTTTAATCCATCCACGATTCAATCCATCTTTCTCTTTTCTAAATACTTGCAATTTATCATTGATTCACCAACATTTTCCTTGCATTCTATCTTGGTCGCAACACATCACTTCATTTGGATCCATACACATATTTCAGGCATCCCCAAAACATATGCATTTCAGCCAAAGTCCGTACTAGTGCGATAAATTCTTTCCATAATGTTATCTCAGTCACCACCTACCACTTCGGCTGGATCCATACACATATTTTAGGCGTCCCCAAAATATATGTACTTCGGCCAACTTCCATGTTAGTGTGATTCGATCAGCCACGATATAACTCTCTTTTCTAAATCCGATTTAGCATCCCTTCAATTGACTTATTACTTCATTCACTTTGCCACAATCACTACCTTCCAGGCCACAACACTTAACATCAGGGGCAACTCAGGTAAGCTTTCTATCCAAACATAATATTTCTAACATCGGTCAAGGGTCTAACTTAGAGCCATTCATATCAAGCGTTCACAACATGCAATCATATTCCTTCCCAAATTCAACAATATTTTTCA
Source organism: Iris pallida (assembly GCA_029216955.1). Classification (NCBI taxonomy): domain Eukaryota; kingdom Viridiplantae; phylum Streptophyta; class Magnoliopsida; order Asparagales; family Iridaceae; genus Iris; species Iris pallida. The sequence continues at coordinate 2,211,044 of JANAVB010044818.1, read as the reverse complement.
CCGAGGCAATTCATCTTTTCTATAAGACACAATCCGACGTCACCCACTATCGATCAATCAAGTCAGGGTATAATTTTATGCAATAGTCAAGGTTAACCCAGCTACCCGACTGTAGATACCGATCCAATATTCCCATCATGAGTAGTCAATTCCATCTCATGGAATAATTTACTACTCGATACAAACAACTCAAATCTTATCCCACAATTCTAGTTCCCACTATAGGCCGACACATAATCCTCAAGGGTCAAACATCTCTAAGGTTCATATTGAAGCATACATACAATATATTATTCTTAGGTCATACTCATCACCATCTCTCGTTCAATGCCACAAGGTCATTCTATGGGTCGTCAACGGCCATCTATTATTCGGTCCAGTCTCAATGGTTAGCTATACCGACAGCTATACCTAATCATTCAGGTGACTTCCCTAGAGTGGACGGCTACTAGGGTTATACTAATTTCTTTTTCTTAGGGCCAATAAGCAACCGACAGTTCTAAGGAGCTCTACCCAAACCTATGGGTATCCACTTAGTCTGAATAACTAATCGCCATTGTCGGCTATGCCAACAATTGGTAAGTCCTCAACTTGTCGCTAGGGTCAAGTCTATCTATCCAGGGTCTTCCTCAAGGAAATAATTCCCACAGAGGCTCATTTTTAGACTTACCCAATGATCGACTAAGATCGACCTAACAACATTACGGTCAATTTCCAACCCGACATACGATTCTCATTGTTCTAATAATCCATCAAGTAAATTTCCACTGATTCAATTTCTATTCCAAATCCTTTATACTCACACGAATCCATAAGCCAAGGCTAACTATTCGAGGGTCATCGATTCCGATAGTCTTAACATAACTATGGAATCATACTATTCGATCTGTATGACAGAGTCACACCACTAAGTCATAAGCCAACAATCTATATCCCGTCTGACAATCACATATACCGACATTATCCAACACGTTTTCAATTCCTCAATCCCATTCGTTTCTCAATTATCAAACTATCTTACGGGCATTCTTAAATCTCGTTCTTTTTCCAGCCGTCAAAATCTCATATGGACATTCTTAAAATTCCCTACCTCAAGGGTCGAGTAGTTCATTCCATTCAAACCGACAATTTATGTATCAATTAACCATCCTCTATGCAACACAAAGATTCAGGGTTGCTACTTGTTACTTTTCTAGTACAATTCAATTCCTCAGCATTCATGCACATACGCAACGACTATCCTTTGGTGATCCAGATGGATTAACATCTATTACACCTTAGGGTCAAGGCACAAATTTCTAATATTCTTTTGGTTCACCGACAACATTTCTAGAACTTTTCAGCTTAGCGACCAACATCGTATTAGCCACATAATTTGCATCCAACCATTCGAAATCAACATTCAGATATTTTAAGCCACAACATTCTCTAGCCAAATCCATTTACCCATAGCATACTAACTGTCTTACTAGTCTGAGTCATCACTCGACTAAACAATTTCTAACCAAGCCTCCTGTTACAATTCCGACAATCTCGCTACCCAGCATAGCATAACTGCCAAGGGACACTCGAGTCATCTAGCAACAAAACATGACTTCCAGCTAAGTCTCGGGACTATCCAGTACCCACAGATAGTCTCCCTGCTATCCTATGGAAAGGTTCAACATACATCTCGTTCTGAGGTGGTAGAGGCAATATACCACTCAGAAACGAAGCCATCCTTAAGCAATACCAAATCAATTCTATTCTGGACTTTCATGATCTACAATGATCACAATACTTAACCAACATCTCGGTGTCTCAATATCACAAGCCAACATTCTTGAGTCGACTCACCAGTTATGTCGAACTCATCCATCAATTATTTCATTCCCAATTCTTTTCCAATATCTCATGCAATTCTCAACTTGTTACAGCATACATAGCCACTTTTCTCTTTATTCCCACAATTCCAAGCAGTATTTCATACTATAGCATACTATGGCATCGAGTCATTGTTGGATTATTTGTGTCCAAACCAATAACAATCATTCATTCAAGGGCATCACAATGTATATAGACTTATTGTATGGAACATCCAGTGAGCAACCAAGAGGGTCAATGAACTTTCAGACACGAACAACGTAAGGATGATTACAGAACAACAACAGCATAATCGCGGAAGCAATCTTTGATTTAATCGCGGAAGCAACGTTGAGTGATCGCGGAAGTAACTTTGGTTAATCGTCGATGCAACTTTGATTTGAAACGAATCAAAGAAGAGACCAAGGACGTAAAGTCGTGCTCTGATACCAATTTGTCACCCCCGATTCATAGAGTCATTTATTCACATATTTTATCTCTTGGAATCGATCGTCCTCGCTTGGGCGTGATGCCGTACAAGTCTGGTATTGCACTTGTACAAGGCAAAGATGGTACATAAGTGATAATCTTCAAATAGAAACACATCGCAGCGACAGAAGCAGACAAATTGAAGTTAATGAGGATAGTCTTTCTTATTGAATAGAAGTACATCACTTCTTTATAGCAGCGGAGATAAAAGAATAACTTGAAGTCACACAGAGATATATAGAACTTTATTCTCTCTATTGATAATTAAAGAAGAGTACAAGACTTGTATTAAAGTATAATGCTTACAACACATTTCACTTTACATTGAAAGCCAACTGAACAATGCTATACAGCTTACATTTGATACTTGGATACATTGGATTACAACTCGATAAACCAACTTGGCTTACAACTCACTGGTACAACTGATTACAATGCTCCATACATTATGCCCTTTATAAACAGAAGACATCATCTTGAACAAGGAGAGCTTCTGTATGCCCAACAAATCTTCGATGCCGCGGGACCAATCAAGCCAATCTTCGTGTGTAGAACATCCCAAGCACGAGCACCTGCCCACAAAACGTGGGTCAGCACATCATCTATGTACTGGCAAGCAGAATCCAACCCACTCGCACAAACCAACATTAAAGTGATCATTTAAGCAAGCCTTTATTAGAATGATCTTTCTACTTGGGGCCTAGCATCAGTTTACAGTTCATGGGCAATAATCAGAGTGAATCATATAAACATATTCTTAGTAGCATTCATATGGACATATCATATTAGCATTCTTGGTGTTATCGTACAAAGGCATCATTGAGGCATACTAGGTGTTATCATGAAAAGGCATCATTGAGGCATCGTTAACATTAACATCTTAAACATGTTATGACAGTTCTTACTTCAAGCATCACTTAGCATGTATGTGGTGTTTGAGCAATGATTATAGCATGGCATCTTTCTAGCATACTGAATTTAACATGTTAAGCAGGATCTCATACTGAAAGGCTACATACAGCATCATTTACTTATTTGGAACGTAAGCACGCAAGTTAAACCATATATTGAATTATCACATTTAAGTGATTTCTTACCGATAGCCGACTCCCTCATACCTGCATAAAATACAGGTTAGCAGATATACTTACTCTGCCTGCATAAGACATTCATTAGCATGCATCCTGACTACATGGTCACTGGTGTTTAACCATACGGACGTTGACATATAGGTCTTCATTGGTAATGCGATGACTCCAGAGAAGGTAGCTAGCCCTAAAGGATGCCTCACAAAACCTGTGCCCCTACTGGCACGCTAATGTTTCCTCCTAGGTCGGATCGGTCGTCCTAACGTCCCGGGGTACCGTCCGAGAAAACATATCACCATCTCTTATGCATAAGTTGTCCTATGACCATGCGAATGCGTGTTCGACTCAATTGTGAACATAAAATGCATGGCAAAATATTGAAGTAAAGACAACAGTGCATCATCATTCATCTCATTAAAGTCATGTTCAATGACTTATTCATTCCCATCATTACCATCATTTTATTTGGTGATCTCAACGATCACCATTTTCATCAATTCTCATTGTTTGTTTCATTGCAACATTTCTCATTACGTTCCTTCTAAGGAGGAACAACAACATTCATTCATTTCGAAGGAACCTATAGCATTTCATTCATTTCATAGGAACAATAGCATATTCAATTATTTTCTCATGTATCATTCACGCAGCATCTCATTATCCAAGTAATTCATTCATTTCATCGACATTAAAAAAAAGGACATTCTCAATTCATTCTCAGGCATCATGTTAAATTAGCAGTTCGAGTGTGATTCGTTCAGCAATTCAAAATTCATGTGTTATTCATTCAATAAATTCTAGCATATGCATCTCTATCGATTTAGCAACTAAAGCATCGCATCACAATTATTCAACATTCAAGGTAAGGGACATTAGGGACATATTCATAGCATCACATTATTTCATTTATTAAGCAAGCAGGAATAAGGAGGAAGGAGGAAAGTTCCACTTGCCTTACATAATGGTCTTCCTGCTCCAATCCTACTAAGCGTAGCTCCACCAGCGAGCCACGTTCTAATACCCATTCCATCTAGCCAGCTAAGAAAGACTACATCAGTCTCAATTCTCCTGATCTCCAACACAAGTCACGATCCAACATTCTGATCCCATCCAACAAGCCAACCAAATGCCTCGTGCGGAGCGGGGTATTACAACAATGCCAGGGGTACGAAAGCTATATTTTCTATGCCCTTCAATCTCCAGCAAGTCCCGCGTATGTTATATACATATGCAAATTTCTATACTTCAGCAAACACATTCACTGAAAGCTTCCATCATGCATATAGCTTTGTAAGTGAGAAGAGATCAAAATTGGGAGATCACACTGCTCAATCTTTTCGGGATGCAGAGGATAGAGATCATGCAGATCCACCACTAGAAGCTTTCATTTTAAAGAATTATCGAGATGAAGTACAAGATCCTCTGGACGTATCTTTAAAGGTACGAAAAGAGAAATCCCCTGCCAAGGGGTTGAAGAAAAGAAAAGCTAAAGAGACAATAGCCCTCCCTCAATTGGATAGTTGACCTACTTCACCAAGAGCTCCGGAGAAGAAGAAAAGGACATCATTGGTTATAAATGAACCAACGACTACAAGAACAACTCGTTCTCAGTCGAAACAGATGCTCCTCAGTACTTACTCCGGAGAGAAGGAAACCACTCCTATTCAGAAGCAAGGAAGGGTCACAGAAGGAGGAACATCTACCACCTTGATCGATCTGGAGGATGACCGCACCGGAGCTGCTGAAGAGCCGGTTGCATCATCACACAGAGAAGTCAGGAGAAAATTGGTAGCTGCTGAAGATATAACATCTCAGGAAGGTAATATCAAGATTTTGATATACCCTAATATATATTTTTTTCTCAAAGATGTACATTAAATTGATTTCTTTCTTTGCAGTGGCTACTTCAGTGGATGTTCAACCTTCTACCACCACCATAGAAACCTCAAGATCAGAAGCTTTGGTGGTACGTATTCCCGCCAATTTAATTGCTACGGCGGGGATAACGGTTCCGTCACCAACTCCCATGACTCCAGAAGCCATCTCTCCAGAGAAGGATTTGCTTCCACAAGAAGAAATGATAAATTCTCCGAAGGCGCAAGATCCTACTCATTCTGAAGAGGAGATGATTAAAGCTTTAGCCGATTGTGATTACGACGATGACTCTTTTGGTGATGATTGGAATAACACCACTAAAGAAAGACAAAACTTTAGTGGATGTGCCATTACCTTAGGAACTCCCAGCTAATGAAGACCGATCAATTGTCGAGGATGAAGAAAATCTGGTTATCGATGAAAGACATACCAGTCCCAAAATTGATGAACCCAGAATTTCTAAAAAATTGAGACTTCTGGAGTGGTAGCAGATCAAACTCTAATCACTATGCCACTTCAGACTGAATCAGGGGCTGGGAGTAGTCAAGCTACGATGTCTGCGGACACCATGTTAAAGCTTCAGCCGAAAACATCCAAACCTCTTGAGACTCCCCATGCTATGCCCAGCTCAGGTAAATTTTTAAACATGATCTATTTATCATAGCTCTTTCAGCATTGTATATTGCTCAAACAAATGACATATGTAAATTACAGAAGGACCTTCCGAAACTATAGCAGGAGAAGGGAGCTCTTCTCACATCAGTACTCAAGATGAAATGCCTCCACTTGTTAAAACTGTAAAGACTCCAGCAGAAGTGGTAGCCACCCCAGGTGCTGTAGCAACTAATAAGTTCGTGGTGGCCTCCTTCACTAAAAGTCTTCTTTACATCTTTGGAGCCTTTAGTCCATCGAGTAATGGAGAGAGAGGATGTTCCATTTAGTACGATCAGAACTCCCTCTTCATTTTTAATCGGAGGCATCCGCAGCCAAGGAGACGAGGCTTAGGCTACCTTCTTGGAACACATCTTAGATGAGCTGGAGGGATCTATTAAAGCTTATAAGGAGCTTAAAAGAGGAGATGTTGAGCAGCTAGTAAACACAGAATATGAGGCTATGGCTCGAGAAGCAGAAACTAGTAAAGCCAATTTTGAAGCATTTTTACTGGCTTTTACTAGACAGTCTTCTCAACTGGACATCCAAATTACTGATGCAGCTTCTATTGCTGAGAGTCACAAGGCTAAGGCTGCAGATAAAGGGAAGAAAGCTTCTGATCTAGAGGCTAAAATTGCCCGTCTCTAGGAAGAGCTTAAAGTTATCAAACAGGGTATAGAACAAGAAACTCAGCTACATTAAGCTTGTAAAACCCCTAAATTTTCTACTATATTTTTATATTAAATTTAGTACTGATTTAAAATTTTTTATTGTATTGTACGTCGCGTAGTCGTATTGTACGTCGCGCACAAAATTTTATTTTTCTGGCTCGTCGAGTGCGAATATGTGCGAGCGTACATATTTTAGAAAAATATTTTTCTCTATGTTATTATACGCTTTCAAATATTATATATAATTATTATTCTTGCTATAAAAAGCCTTTTATTTTTAGCAGTTATTAATCATAAATAATATTTTATTGTATACTAGTAAAAGCATAATTATGAAGACATTATTTGTGCATACATATAAATTTGTTATTAATTATTAGTTTATTTTTAATGTAATTTTTGAAATTAATATTATTAGTATTTCAGAAAATATATTTTGAAACTATTGTGGCATTTAAATCTCGATTTGAATTTATGGATTTATTTAAATAGTTAAATATTTGCAATTTGATTTATCCCATTTGATTTTAAACTAAGAATTTAATTAGATTTAAATTAGATTTGTATTTGGATTTGGAATTGATTGATTTTAGATTAAATTATGAATTATCTATTATGGGAAATTTGAATCCTAATTCTTATCCAATTGGAAATTTCTACATCCTATAAATAGGCAGGTACTCCTCTAATTTCTATCATTCATTATTTCTCTACAAATTTTCTCCACAAATCTACGTGTATCGTGTCTGTGTCCACCCAATATCTTATTCCATTATTTATACATATACATTTATTTCTACGTGTCGACAACCCCGACACGATATATCAAATTCCAAATCCTAAACCTAGTTACTGCTCCGTCCTCCACCATGTCCCGTCCAGCTACCCGTCACCACCACACACAGCCGACCTCCAGCCGCAGCCCCCTTCGGCTCCTCCCTGGACAAACCCAACACCACCCGTCGACTCCACGACCACCACCTCCACCATTTCCCATCACCCATCATCACCACTTTCGTCACCGCCCGTCGTCGCCGTCACACCAACAGCCCCGCCACACCGACCAGCGCCACCGCACCAAAATCCCCATCGCCACCGCCAGCCTACGTCTCCACTAACAAAATACCAGCCGCACCACCACCATCAGAACCACCATGAACACCGCCATCACCGTGGCAGAACCCACACCATCGTCGACCACTCCTCCTCGACACCCCCGTCGCACAACACAACCACCGACACCACAAGAATTAAATTAAAACCCTAACCTAGAACTCACCTCCGACAGAGCCGATCCCCTCCGCCAGAGTCACGTCCGACCGCCGCTCTCAGCTCGGCGGCGTCCACCGAGGCGAGCCATCCTCTCGTCGATCCGACGCCCGCCGCCGCACGACCCCACCGCTGACCGTCGTCCCCTCCGCCGCGCCTTCAGACGAGCCGCTCCCCTCTCCTTCCACAAACCCCACCGTCGGCGACCCACTTTCTCCGATCCCCCCTTTCCCCCTCCGCCGTAGCCTCACGCAACCGCCGGCGTCCTCCTCCGCTCGCCGAGCTCACCCGCCTAACCACCGCTTCAAACCCTCTCCCGCGCCTCGCCGCAGCCGTTCATCCACGCCGCCCCGCCGAGCTCCCTTTCCTCCTCCGCTTCTCTCCACCCTTCCTCTCCTCGTCCTTCGCCCGCACGCAGCTCCGCCACCGGCCGACTCCTCACCGAGCTCTCTCTCTCCCTCTATCTCTGCATTCTCTCTTTTTTTTTCCCTTTTCGAAGACAGCAGTGTTTGTTATTTTATTTTATTTTATGATTTTATTATTATCTTCTGTTAATTATTATTATTATCATTATTATTTTCTTAATCATCATTATTATTATTATCATTGTTAATAATATTATTATTATTGTCATTATCCTTATCATATTTATTAGGAAGATTATTATTATTATTATGGTTAATGTTTTTGTTATTATTATTAATTAATATGATGCATATTTTGGAAATAGTAGTAGATTAATATATTATTGTATTTACTTTCATTAGTGTTATCATTTTTTGATAATATATATCTATACTAATTTTCCAAAATTATTTAGTAGCAAAAATATATGATTTAGGGCTTGAGCCCTACACTGATTTTCAAATTGGGTTTTTGCCAGCAATATTGATTAGTTTTATAACAAGTATATTGCTTTTGATTTATACATATTTTTATTTTATTTTCTAAAAAGTATATTATTTTATAATCTGAATACATATATTTTTTGACTTTAATTATAAGTATAAATTTTAAAAAAATTTACAAAATATATTTTATATGTCTCCAAAATATTTTTAAATATTGTGATTGGTAAAATCATAGTTTACAACCATTATAAATAATTTCTAAAAGTAATTAAATATTTATTTACACCAATTATCTTCGATTATCAATCTTGTCCCTCGCTAGTCATATTCCAATCTTCTTGCATATCTCAAACTTTCCTATGTCCACCCTAACTAATTTGATCCTTCCGGACCCAATGGAACTGTCCGTGCCACCATCAGAGGTCATCTTGGGTAGTGGATTACCCGAAGTCGCAGTTCGTGCCATATTGATCATTGTAGCACACCAGGCGTACTACCAGGCAAGACACCTTGCCATTTGTTGTTTATTTATTTTAGCTCATATTTTATGCATTATTTATTTTCTTTATGCAAAATAAACTGTGATACATGGCATAAACTGTTAGAACTTGCTGTTTATTTTTCCTGCTATGTATTATTTTTCTTACACATTAAACCTAGATTTAAGGGACCACCTTTGTGTGTTGCATTCATGGCCTTGACACGTTGTACAACGAAGTTGTGTGTCACATGTAGAACACGGAAGTGCGTGATTGGCTGGCCACCAGTACGTACAAGTCGTGCGATAGGAATAACCGCTAATAGAGGTTGCATGCTAGTTTGACTTAGCGGTTATAGTAGTTTTGTGTTGTGGATACAACACAGTAGACATTGGGCGGGGAGGACAATTCTTTAGCGTATGGGCTTCGATGCACTTCCCTTGTGACCCGGACTCTCTGCTGGAGATAGGGGGTTGATGACCCATGATTACTGACGGCCACTGACGATTCTACGGAACATCATGCTCTTACTGATGGGGCCTCTGGTGCTCAAGGGGGGACTACTCTGATCCTATTTAGCCAGGACCCATGCGTAGGAAGGATTGTTCTTAACTACATTTCACTTAGAACGGTAGGCTACCTTATCCGTTAGGTACGAGTACTTTTGGTTTGGGTACTTGTATCTGATCGTGGCTTGGAACAATAACTTGTCGCAGATTAGTTCGTCACATCTTGTCCTTGTTTGGTTGTAGGTGTGACTTACTACTTCGATGAGAAGGTATTGAACCTTGTTGGGGTCCGGATACCATATTGGATTCATAGCATGGAAAGATACGTTATCGTGAATTAGTTTACCATCTCCTGTCCTTGTTTGGTTGGGAGGATGGTACGCTCGTTCAGTAGGTACGTATTGGACCATGTTATATTCAATTGACTTATTTATTTGAGCAATATTTATTCAGTTTATATGGCATGATATTATGTGTCTTGTTACGTCCCTCTGAGGACCTGGTTATCTCCCCAGGTGTGTGCTCTTGTCTTTCGCAGGTGTTCTAGCTCTAGCCGTGATCTTCGCTATTTCTTCGAGGATGATTGCACTTGGATCGTCTTCGCTTCGCTCGCCAAAATCTTTCTTTTGTTATGTATTTCCTTTCATAGTTGGTAGTGGATTTGTCTCCGCCCAACTACATGTACCAAATGATAATTTCATAGTTGATTATATGAGATCTTCTATTCATTTATTTTGTGTGGATGAGATTAGTTATGGTTCTACTACATTTTATAGCTTACGTATATTTATTATACGGCTGGCATGTCTACGTTCCTAGTCCTACGTATTTTGGGACTGGGGTGTTACAAAGCTGCAGTTAATCAATTAGATGCTTTGAAGCACCAGAAGAATGAATTTGAACAGCTACAGAATGAAGAACTAGCACGTCAAACTGCTGCTCGACACCCATTCGATCCCGAGCCAGAAAGAGTTGAAGCTAGACAACAGGTGCTAGATTCTTCCAATGAAAGAGCCCAAACTTTAAAGAAGTGAATTGTAGAACTTATCACTTACTCTTCAGAGTAGAATGATCAAAATTTGTTATCTTTTTTCATTACAATGTATCTTTTTTGAATAGAAATGAAATGAGAAACTTTTGCTGTGGTTCCATTACTTATTGCATATCTTGTTATAGATATAAGTAATAAAATAGAAAATATATTCAGAGGTGCTGGACGTGATATATTTCTTGATTAGAAAATAACAATATTTATTATATCTGCTCATAGGTAATGTAGACGTGGCAGAATATAATGTTTGAAAATACTATTATTTCAATAGACAACTTTGTCATAGGTAAATAGGGACGTGACAGGTTGCTGATGTAAATAATCAGCATTCAGAGGTGTGGAGGACATGAATTCTTTTTTTTTTATGTTTTAGATGTGAGAATTTATCATCTATAGTTTTATTTACGAGAAAGTAAATAAAAGACAATAAATGCCAAGACTGATGAATGAATGAATGAATAGTCAGACTTCTTAGTGGAGAGAAAGTGAATGAATAAACAATCACCTCAGTTTTTGAAGAGGAGACACTGAATGAATGAACATTCATCTCGATTCTCGAGGAAGAGAATGAATGAAGAATCAGACTCTTTTAGGGGGAAGAAATAAATGAATGAACAGTTGGACTTCTTTTGAAGAGGAAGAGTTGCATAGGTTCTCGAAGCCGATCATCTAGTCATTCTGTCTATAAATAGAATAAAACTTCTGTATATATCGTCAACTTCTTTTCTCTCTGTACAGAATGTCTTTCGAAGATTTGCTCACTCCGAAGATCGAAGATACGACTGAGACGCCTCCTGCTGAGCCTCCGGTGCCTCCTCAGAAAGAAGTGGGTGAAGGCTCGACTATTCCTGCACCAGAGCAGGACCTGATTGCCAAGTTGTTAGAGCCTGAGAAGACTGCTGAAGAAGAAGCTGTAAGGATGACCGCCTGTGAGTTGCTAGTGTGTTCAGACAATGAGATGTTTGAATTGCTGGCAAATCATGTATTTAATCATGAAGGATCGGGTCCACGTCCCCGTCCTTGATATTATGTAACTCTTTCTGCTTTTGAATAAAATGAACTTTATTTACATCATTTTTCTGAATGAAAAACATTTTACTTTTATACATAATATTTCTTGAGAAATTTGCCATTGATAGGCATCATAGAAACTCTGCCATCCATATCTATTAATTGGTAGGCTCCATTTGAGAAAATCTTAATTACCATATACGGACCTTCCCATTTCGCTTATAATTTACCTTTGCTCATATGGGTCATAGTCATAGGACGTCTGACTGTAAGAACTAGCTCGCCTTCCTGAAATGTTCGCACTTTGACATTACGATTGAAAGCTTTTGTGATACGGGCTTGATAAAGTTCGATATGTTGTTGGGCCAGTAGCCTTTTCTCATCGAGTGCCTCCAATTCTTGAAGTCGAAGACGATCATTGTTGTCTGTGGTAAGTTCATTAGCAATGGCAATTCTCAAGGATGGAATTTGAATTTCCAACGGTAAGACAGCTTCACATCCATATACCAGAGAAAAAGGTGTACAACCTGTGGGATTGCGGACTGTAGTGCGATAAGCCCATAGACATTCTCCAAGCTTCTAACTCCAATTATGTTTATTGATAGAGACAAACTTTTTAAGGAGTTTGATGATAGTCTTGTTGAATGCTTCAGCTAACCCATTAGCTGCAGGATTATAGGCCGTAGAAGCATCATTATTGATTCTATTGTCATCACAGAACCTAGTAAACTTCTGAATGACGAACTGTGGCCCATTATCATGGATGATCCGACGAGGTATTCCAAATTTGTATATCACATGATGTTTGATGAAATTGATGACACTGCTAGTCTTTACTTCAGCTAGAGGTATGGCTTCAACCCATTTACATAAATAATCGATTATAGCCAAGATAAACCGATGTCCTTTAGACGAAGGAGGATTGATTGGACCAATTATATCCATGCCCCAAGCTTCGAAGGGCAATAAGGCAACCGTCGGGTAAAGAAATTTCGACGGTTGGTGAATAAAATCTGCATGAATTTGACATGCTCTACATTTCCTTGCATAATCAATGGCATCTGATACCATAGAGGGCCAGTAGTAGCCCATACATCGAAAACGATCGTGTAGTTTAGGACCGGGCTGATGTGCTCCATAAATGCCATCATGAGCTTTGTGTAATATCTGCTTTGCTTCATCACCAGCAAGACATCTCAAAAATAATCCATCAAAAGTTTGTTGAAAGAGAGTTTTAGTGGTATGATTATAATAGAATCGAAGCGATCGCCGATGAATACTTGTAACTTCTTTAGGATCTTTAGGTAGTATGTCATGTACTGCAAAGTCGATGAAAGGTGCTCTCCAGTCTTCGCTGATGACATTGACTTCAGTTGAATTACTGAATTCAATGTTATAGTTGTTTTCAATACAAAATAGTTCTCTATTGGAGATAACAACCATTTGTTGTCTTTTGACTGGAATTGCTAAGACCGCAACTAGGTTAGTTAAGGCATCAGCTTCTGTGTTACATGCTCGACGTACATGTTTGATAAAGAACCCTTTGAACGAAGAAGCTATTCTGATTGCTGCTTCGTGGTATGGTACCAGATCTTGAGGTCGAACTTTGTATGTACCTCTAACCTGATTAACAATCAGCTTAGAATAACCATATACTTCGAGATATTCAATATACAATTGTTTGGCTAATTGGAGTCCAATGAGCAAAGCATTGTATTCTGCTATGTTGTTGGAGCACGACTCATCTAAGGAATAAGCTCTCTGAATAGCTAATTCATCTGGTGAAATAAGAACAATTTCTACTCCAGCAACAAGGGTGCCTCTAGGTCCAATTCTAGATGCTCCATCGAAGAACAAATGCCAAGTAGAAAATTCTTTTGAGATCATATTTGATTCTAATGTCTCGTCTGGAATCTCGTCATAGAGCTTAGATATTTCAGGGACATGATGAGCTGCTAAGAAATCAGCTAGTGCTTGGCCTTTCACAGACTTTTGTGGAACATATACCATATCATATTATGCTAATAATATGGCCCATGTAGCAAGCCTAGAATTGAGTGTACTGGGCTTCTTCATTAAGGCCCGAAGAGGATTCATTCGGGAAATAACATAGTTTGACCGATAATGTAATGACTTGTCTTTTGAACAGCAAACATTAAGGCTAAACATTCCTTCTCTATCGAACTATAATAATGTTCAGCTCTAATCATCATCCGATTAAGGTAGTAGATGGCTTGTTCATGACCTTCTTTGTTCTTTTGAGCCAGTAAAGCCCCCAATGAATGGTCTATCGCTCGGACATACATCAAGAAGGGTATTTCTGAGATCGGTGGCACAAGGACTGGTAGATTCATCAAATACCGCTTTATGTCATCAAATGCTCGTTGTCATTCTTCTGTCCAAATAAAAGATACACCTTTTTTCATTAACTGAGTAAATGGTCTGCAACATCCAGACAAATTCGAAATGGACCTCCTAATGTAAGCAAGTCGACCCTAGAATCCTCGTAGCCTTTTATGTTGCGTGGAGGACGCATCTCTTGAATGGCTTTGATCTTTTCGGGATCAACATGTATACCTTTAGAGGTAATGACGAATCCGAGAAATTTGCCACTAGAGACTCCTAAGAAAGACTTGGTGGGGTTCATTTTGAGTTGATGCTGGCACATTAGATTGAAGATAGTTCTTAAATCTTGGATGTGATCTTCCTTTAGATGACTTTTGACCGCAATATCGTCAACATAGCATTTGACAGTCTTTCACAAATGATCTCGAAAGATAGTACTCATAGCCCACTGGTAAGTTGCACCTGCATTCTTAAGACCGAAAGACATTACGGTATAGCAGTATATTTCGCGAGGCGTACGAAATGAAGTGTATTTTTCATCTTCAGGATTCATCCAGATTTGATTGTATCCAGAAAACCCATCCATGAAAGATATTCGTTTAAATCCACACGTAATTTTGATCATAACATCAGTAATTGGGAGAGGGAATTCATCTTTAGGGCAAGCATCATTGAGATCCCAAAAGTCTATGCACACCTAAACTTTCTCGGTCTTCTTCAAAACTGGTACAACATTGGTTGCCCAGTCAGGATGCTGTTATTCTCTGATAAAACTGCAAGCGATAAGCTTTTTGACTTCATCATCTATCGCATTGCTTGAATCATCGTTACTGTTGTTTGACTGGTTTAGCATTAGGCAAAATGTTAAGTTTATGAGTTGCGACTTGAGGATCTAAACCCGGCATATCTTCATAACTCCAGGCGAAGACATCGATATATTCACGAATAAGGTGAATTAGTTCTTGTTTATCATCCTCTGGGAGATTTTTGCTAATAAAGATTGGTCACGGTATACCCTTCTTTCCAACATCGATCTGGACTAATTGATCTTCGGTAGGTGGTTCTCGTTGTTCAAAATGTAGTTCCTACTGAGTGTCCATCCTTTGTGCCCAAGGGTCTGCTTCAGGAGACTCTTCAAAATCATCCTTGTCATCTTTTGAGAACTCGGCAGACACTATATTGGAAGATACTGTCACCCGATGGACATGACCAATACTAGTGTCAGAATCCTATGAAATAGAATCAGAAGAGTTAGATTGTTCTTCTTCATCAGATTCAGAAGCTTCTGGAGTCGAAATTGGTGACGTATAGCCTAATTCCCGCTTCGTTTTGCTGTAGTATTGTTGTGATTTTCTTTTTAGAACAGAAATACGAATAGGGGTTCGCCTTCCTTTACCGCTATTGAGACCAGTTTTGAAACCATAGCCGATTTTACGGATAATTGCCTTTGATTGTGGACTATAGCGACGTAGTAGTAGTTTTCCTGTATCATCCTTATTATCGCTGTCGAGCATGATTTTTTGTTCTTTTCTTTTATTAAAAAGTGTAGGAGTTTCGCCTTTCTTTCGAGAAGGCACTAGGAAGAACGATTCTTGTATTGATTCCAGTGATACTTCATTTCGGAGAGATAATACGACTCCTATTGTAAGTGGCTTGAAGCTATCTAGCATATCCAAATAACATTGAGTATAATAAGAGACATCAGTATACTGTAAAGAAGATGCTTTATTGATCTTTACCTCATCATTTACAACATAACCTTTAGCCTTAACAGGCTTAGTCAGATTAATAACTATAGGAGGAGAAGAAGAACGAGAATGAGGAAGGGGTTTTTTATGATGAAGGTCGATTACAAGTGGCTCAGAAGAGGTGAGCTCCCTTTGTTCCTGACTATCACCAGGAGACTGCTTCTTGTGAGAGGGAAGGTAAATAGTTAATGTCTTGGAAGACTGAGGACAGAAAGTACACCCTTTGACAGGGATCACCAGAGTATCATTCAGCATGCCTTTCTGTTCTTCATCAGTATCCATTGCCAATACCACCTTCATGAATTCCTCTTTGTACATGCGAGAGTCGTTGCAGTATGCTTCAACCCCCTTGAAAGGATTTTGTTTTCCATTGATTGTAAAAGAACAGAACAGTTTTATGGGAGGACTGGACTTTTACTTCACAACACAAACTCGCTCGTACAAAGAAAGCCTAGGGATAAAAACCTAGTACATCAATCTAAGTAAAATTGTTTAGTTTTTCTGGGGGGTGACGGTAGAGGCTCGAGAGAGTGCTATCAACTCTGCCTTACTCCTTGGACGATCGGACGTAGCCTTGGCTCTGATGAAGAAATGCTCTCGGGATATGTGGGGGAGATTCTTCTGTGCGCCGCCGCTCTCTCTGTGCGTGTCTCTGTCTGTTTGCAAGGGAATGGCACCTTGCTATTTATAGGAGTGGGGTGTGATAAATAGGGTTTGTAATGATTGCTTCTTGAAAAGTGGGCGGTTAGGGATTGGTTACGATTTGCCTTGATCTTATTTATTGAAAATTAATCTGGGCCGTCAATATTGATTGTAACAAATCTGGATAGTTAATGTTGACTGCACCAAATCTGCATGGGCAGTTAATGTTGATTGCAACGAATCTGCATCGTGAGGATTTTTTGATATCAGCAAATCCGAGTGAATAAATCTTGGTCAATCTCCTGCCACGTGTCCCAACTGCCTGTTATGTCGATTGCCATAAATCTGGATTGTTGGGATTTGATCAACTCCTACCACGTGTCCTAACTGCTGCGAGCCGCATGGAGGACTGTCATAGATGGGACGCATGAGTGTGGCCTCGTGTCAGAGCCGCATAAGGGTAGCCTTATCTGAACCATATGAAAGTCCTTTAATCTGAGCCGTATGAGGGTAGCCCCCATGATCCGAGCCGTATGGGAGTAGCAGCCACATGGGGGTGGCCCCCAACCGAACCGCATAAGGGTGGCTACGTATTAGAGCCGCATGGGTGTGGCTTCCCAAAATAGGAGCCGTATGAGGGTGGCCCCCATGATCCGAGCCGCATGTGAGTAGCAGCCGCATGGGGGTGGCCTCCAACCGAATGCATAAAGATGGCTACGTGTCAGAGCCGTATGGAAGACCTTGAACCGATCCGCATAAAGAGCTTTGGAATTTGGTGGATCGTGCCAGCTATAAAGATTTTCCTCGTCTTTCTAGGAGCCCGTCAAGATTTATTATTTCACCTTTATGTCAGAGCTGACAATCGATTGTGTCAGGGCTGCTACATTGCGTCAGAGCTGCTATATTGCGTCAGAGCTTTTAATGAGCTAATTGCACAGAGTGATGATGGCCAGCTGTAGATGCCTACTTTGAACTGCATAGAGCCACATGGCCTGTTCCGAGCCGCATGGAGATATTTCCATCCGCATGAAGCTTTTAAGAGACTTTTGAGCCGCATGAAGCCTTGAGAGACTTTTGAGCCGCATGAAGCGCTAAAGGACTTTCGAGCCGCATGGACTTTCCTGTTCTTTTCCATGCTTCTACAAGACCCCCTTCAAAGTTTTCAATTTGTAAAAATTGAAATACTTTAAATAAGAAGCATGTCTACGTAATCTCTTCATGCCGCATGGACTGACCTGGCCGCATAGACTTCCTAGCCGCATAGACTGCTCTGGCCGCATGGAGTTCTTTAGCCGCATAGATCGCTCTGGCCGCATACTGTCCTTTCTGCCACGTAGGCGTCTTATTAATTGCTCTTGATTCGTTTTTGATTTAAAGTCGTCGTTTGGGGGGATCCCAAGAGTCGGTTTATTAAATATTTAGATTTTTTTGCCTTGATGAATCTCCTGCATGAGAGGGGATGAAATCCCAAGAATCGATTTTTTGTTTGCAGCACATAATCCGAAGCGTTCATCGGTCCGCGTGCCCCCCTGTCCGCCTATAAATAAGAGTAATTTTTAGAGAGAGACTCTTTACTCTCTTCTCCAGTTCAAGCTTTTCTTGTCCTAGTTGCTGTCTTCTTCGATCATCGATGGCCCCCAAGACTTCCAAGGCTGCGGCGAAGGGTAAGGGAGTGGCTTCTACGTTGACTGCAGCGCCTGAAGTTCATTTCGACGTTCATCCCGCCATTGCTGGTAAGGATTTTGGAAGAAATTGCATGAACTCAGAACCTAACCATCATGGCTATGTCGCATATTTTATTTGCAGGCCTTCTTCATCTTTATTGAACTATTCAAGTTCATTGTGATGAATCCGCATACTGTGCTGCATGTGCCGCATATACATCCCATGTCCGAGCCGCATGGGGGTATACCCTACGTTCGAGCCGCATGAGAGTCGTCTTGCGGCCGCATAGGTACTTTGTAAACTGAACCGCATAAAGACCCGTCGAACAGAACCGCATAAGTCCCTCTGAACTGAGCCGCATGAAGCCCCATCAAATAGGACCGCATAAGCCCCCCTTTGAACTGTGCTGCATAAGGCCCCGCAAAGCAGAACCGCATAAGCTCGTCTGGACTGGGCCGCATAATGCCCCGCTAAGCAGAACCGCATAAGCTCATCTAAACTGGGCCGCATGAGGCTGCGCTAAGCCGAGCCGCATAAGCTCATCTGAACTGGGCCGTATGAGGCTGCGCTAAGCCGAGGCGCATAAGCTCATCTGAACTGGGCCGCATAAAGCCCCGCCAATATAGAGCTGCATAAGCCGCAAAACACTAAGTTGGTTTCACCCGGCCATCTTCTAACTTTGTTTCTTTTGTCCTTTTTCAGTGAATCTGCCAGTCAATCCAGTGGAAGAACCCCTGGTGGGTTCGGCCCAATCTGCTATGGGTGTGCGATTCGACCACTTAGTCCAATATGTGGCGAACCCGCTTCCCACAAACGAGCCTATGGAGAGGCTGAATGCTATCAGGAACCAACCCTTCTACTTTCTCTGTGCCATGATGAACTCGAGGCAATTAGAGAGAAAATACCTGAAGTCGGCGTTCCTTTTTGGGGATGCCTTGAGTGTAAAGAACCCCCGAGTGCTGGATATATCCGAGAGTTGGAACTTTACTCTTGACGGGATGGCGATCCATATCCCTCCGATGGAGCGTCATTTTCCTCTATCATGGTTCAACATGTTACTGATGGACAAAAATATGGTGGACTCCTTGACTCTAAGAAAATTGGGGATGATTGTGGGTAACATCCATTATAACAGGAATTTGGGGTCAGCGTATGCGGGAAGGGAATCGGTCAGTCGGTACGTGATGAGACTGGCCCCGGGTACCTTCATAAATGTATCGGGTCCCAATTTCAGGTTCTCTCAAGCTGACACCTTCTTGAACCAGCTTGCTCGGAAGGGCTCCTATCCCGTCGGCCGGTTGGCGCTGCTGAACTGGATAAACTCCATCCCTGCGTGGGCCAACTTGACCACGTGGATTCTGCAGAAGTATGAGACTCCCCTGCGTGAGATCGGCCTCTACCACGCCATTCGGGGCACCTGTCATGGTCTACCCATAAATAAGCCGTTGTTCATGGCTCTCCTGGAGATGTACAACCGGCGGACGGAAACCTTCTTCACGCCTGGAGGGGAGCTGGGACTCGCTCTCCACAAGATGTACGTTATTTCCAAGCTGCCCTGGGGGGAAGAAGTCTTTGAAGTGTACACCCCTATGAACGAAGAGTTCGAGCATTTGGATCGGCAGTTCCTGGGCTTTGCTGCTGTAACACCCAGTTTTTCAGATGAGGGTAATTTTGAAATTTTGTAGTTATAATTATTATTTATTGATTATTATTTCATATTATGATTTTTTGGTGATTTTTAATCATTTTTAAACTATTTAAAATTATGACTTGTGATTTTGACATTTTACTATTGTTTGGTTTTAATTTCGAGGAATTTGTCACCCCCAGTTTTCAGGAACAGGGGTATTTTGGTCATTTTGTATTTTTGAAATATTTTTGAAATTTATTTTATTATTTATGATATTATTTTGGGATTATTTGAGTCGGGTTCGAATTTTAGCTCAATCCGACTTGAAACGGGGACCCGGGGGTAGTGTTGACTTTAGTGGACCCACACACTAGTTAGACATGGCCCACATGATATTAATTTTAGTCCACATGATATTAATTTTAGTTAGAGGTTAGACTAATTATTATGGATAAGGTTAGTGTGATTAGAGACTTTAGAATAACTAATTTAGCCCCAACCAATTAGCCCTTTCCTAATACTAATAGAATAGGTTAGTGGGGGCATTTTGGACCTTACCATAATAGGACAAATAGCCCCATATGGCCAGCCACTTTGGGAGAGGATAGGCTCAAGTTCATTTCATTATTCTCATCCACAGTCTCTCTCTTGTTCTTCCCCAAATTTCTAGAGAGCAATTCCTAGCAATTTCTCCACCAAATCCTTCCATTTTGCCACCAAATCTTCTTCTTTCCTTCTCCATTCTAGCCAAGGAGGAAGCTACCCAAGTTTGGGAGGATTCGGAGCTCGTTCGTGTCCTTTTGGAATCTCTACGTGTCGGTGTCGCTCCGGGAAGGCTTTTCTTCTATTCGATCTACCGGGAGGTATAAATCCCTTCTCATTTTTATTTCCTCATGCATATAGGAATATTTTGAACCCATAGGAATGACCCCCATGGTTGTATCTCCATTTATGTCCATTTCGTGTCCATTTGGAGGTCATAGGAGTGTCATTTGTGTTGTGGGTGTGTCCATGTGGGAAAACCCCAAATTTGGACACACTATATGTTGTTGTTATGTATGAATGAATTATTACATGTTTAATCTCATATTTTTGTATTGGAGATGTGTTTTATAGTGTCTCATATATATATATATATATATATTAGTGTAGAGAGTGAGTTCTTGATATATTATGTTATAGACTTGTGTTTCTTTTGTCTCAAACTACATAAATTCGTCATATTATTTATCCACGTTTTTAGTAGCCAAAGCAACTTAGAAATGTCATAACTTTTAGCTTAGAACTCCGATTTATCTCCCATTTTTTTTAAAAGAACCGTATCGAAGTTAGCTTTCCAAATATATATTTTAATAAGCCAAATTCTTTCTGTAACTTTCTGTAGAATTATTTGAGTGTCAGCTGAATAAAAGACGAACGTGTTTCGGTATTTTTGCGATTTCGGGAGCTTCCGGACACGAAAATGCGATCCGTTTAAAGTTTTGGAAAGCTAACATGAAGAGATACAACATACTTTAATTTTAGAATTTAATGAATTCCCAATTGGTACAGTATTAGTTTTAAGTAGAAGAGTGACTACACGATATATGCATTTTGTGTAACCTATGAGCCTATGTAGTATGGATATTAAATAAATATAGAGTATGTAATGCATGATATGTTAGATGAATAAAATGATATATATATGATATATATTCTCTTTACATTAATTTATATATATGGTTGAATGCAAGCATGTAGGAATGCTATTAATATAATGCATATAAGCAATGCATGAATGAAAGAAAGAATATACAATGTATGCATATGTATAAAACATGTAGGTAATGCATAGATGCATGAATGAAATAAATGTTTGCAATATGTTAATATAATACAAGTATCTAATATGCATGAATGTAAGTATAATATAATACAAGTATACATGTATGTATCATGTAAATGTAATATACATGATATGTATGTATGCATGTATACAAGGTAAGTATGTATGTATGTATTTCTATAAACTGAATTAACCTATAACCTTTTACACACATGCATTCATACACCCTTTGACATCATGTATCCCATGTCACATACACCTACCTATCACTAAATTTTAGAACGTTAACACATATCCTTTCACACACATGCCAAACACACACATACTCACTTACTCTTTTACCTCTCTTTCTATATATATATATATATATATATATATATATATATATATATATATATATATATATATATATATATATATATATATATATGCATGTGCCTATATATATAGCTTTCCTATATATATCTATGTATATGAATATGTGAATGTGAATAATATATATACATTATGACTAAGTTTGTGTGCCTTGTTAGCTTATGGTTTAGTTTTGTGCTTGGTTTAGCAAGTAACTTAGGCTATGAGTTAGTAGCTATCTTGGATACTTGATTTGCATATACTTAGTTTGTTTAGACCTAGAATAACTTGTTTGACCTAATTTAGACTTGTTAGACCTAGTTTGACCATAGTTGACCTAGGTTTGACTTTCAGGATTGACCAAGTTGACCAAGAGTTGACCTTGGTCTAGATTGACCTAGAATCATGTAAAATGCATAGTAGAACTTTATATTGTCATTTTGGACTTGTTGTGACTTGTGCTGTTCTGATTAGGAGCCAGACACCTCTCATCGGACAGTATATTTACTTTGGACATTCAGACATCAGGCGAGTACATTCTCTGATAGTTCTCTTATTTATTTGTCAATTACTGTACTTCAGTTCTTGTTAGTTGTATGTGATTCTCTGTTACAACACGTATGGATATTCTGGATTCATGTATACGACACATATTTATTTTCTGGCCTCTATTACTGGTATCATCATTCCTGGCTTCTATTACTGGAATTACCTACTGGAATCATTTACTGGAATCATTTACTGGTATCATTATATTTTGGCTGGACTCATCTTGAATCATTGTGTCAGAATTCTGGATTCACTTGCTGGAAGGGGAAATATTAGAGTAAGACATGTAGACATACCCCAATCTGGAATCTTCCAACTGGAATCTACTGGAATGATAGCCATCTCACACCCGGCCAGGTGTGTGATGTGCCGTATTACCTACAGCCGTTTACATGTCAAACTCGGTATTTTAAAACATACTGCTAGAGTATAGGCTGGACTCACCCTGGAATCTTTGATCACTGACTGGAATCATCTCATACCGGACTCATCTTGTACTGGAATCACCTGGTATCAGATTCATGTTGTCTGGATTTACGTTGGTATTACACTTGTTTACATTTACTGTCTGGACTTATATCATGTTACCCTGGTTCAGTTAGTTCTATTTTTTACAGTCTTCATTGCTATGATTCTTCTCTTGTTTAGTTATTTACTTTCCTTGCACTTTATCTGTCTTTCTTACCATCACCTGAATATAAACTGCCATTTTTATCAATACAACTGTCTATAACTACTTTATAGTTCTCTGTCATTTACTTGGGTTTTCTAGATGAGATGTGCTCGTTCCTGTCCTGACTGGACCTGTTGATAAATTTTACAGATAGCCTGGAGGTTGCCTGCTAGCCTAGAGGAGACACAGTAGATGTTGTATAGTTAGTTATTTCAGCTGTATTGAGTTGTATTTATTCTATGGATTACTGTATTGAGCTTTGAGATATTTTCTGGGTTTGTGTATCTTAGACACTTAGACTTCTATCTGCTGTATCTCTTTTGGATTTTATGTTTTACCTATCTTTTATCTCGCTCTACCTTAGTTGTGATTGAGACTGTATCTGCTATGTCACCTCCATTCGGAGAGTATATACTGTACAGGTACCTTTATATTGTTAGATGTTTGACCTAGGACAGCGTTCTACCGCCGACACTGCGGCGTAGGCTGGACGTACCCACGTCTCGTGCCCTTACTCTAGGGTGCGGGTCATGACACGTTTTTAGTGGTGGCCCATACAGGTCGAGTTTATGTAGTGGTATTCGAACTAGAGTATCACTACAGCCTGTAGTAGGATTAGGATATTTTTGGAGGTACTCAATCACATTAGGAAAAACTCTTAATCCGATTCCTTTTGTCTAAAATTGTTGCTTACTGACTTCCCTTGAATATAAACTGTTCTCCTTTGAATTTTCGCTTCATTCTCAGAAATTGCTTCTTGTTTTGATCTGTCTTCATGGTGGTTATGAAGACACGATCTCATCGCTTCGGTTCGGGGGATACTATCGAGAGGCTGGCCACCTCTCATCCTGTTCATCAGGGCCTCGAGACCGCAGCTTCTGTTGTGCCGACTCAGGTTGGCATTTCTGCTATATTGGAGGTGCACCTCCGTCTGTACAGAGACTTTATCCTTCATTTTCGTTTTCTCTCAGCAACAACGATTCATGCAGCATCAGCAACAGAGATTTGTGCAGTATCTGCATCAGGCTGGAGGAAACCAACAGGGCGAGCTATCGTCAGGACAGTCGAGGATGTACAAATCGTTGGAGATCTTGCTGCAAGTTTCGTTCTTCTCAATTCCATTCCCGCAATTGTCTTTTATAATTACCTTGAAATCCGGTTCCATCTGTTCCTTGTTGATTGATTAATTTTGTCATGTTACTCTTTTGTTGTGTTGTTTTTCTTCTGAGAAAATCATATGGGCTAGGTCGCCTAAATCATGGGATCTAGAATCCTCGATAGTCGTGTTAGTTGGCATAGTAAGAAAATGTAGTCAGATTTTGGATGTATTCTCGGGTATGGGAATTTAAGGTTTTCGCCGTCGCATGCGGCAGTGCAAAAATTTTAAATACCATGAACCTAGAGGTACGTACCTTAGTCAAGGACTCTGTGATTATCGTAGCCTTGTTCACTAGCATAATGAAGACTCTGGACAACATGATTTTGGACAGACGCATATGATTAACAGATTGTATCTTGAAAAGGTTTAAACATCATACCCTTTTGATTGTTATAAATGACTTAGGAGTAGGGATATTTAGTTTTGTAGAGCTTATTCATAGGTAGTTCCTTCATAGTATAATGGTATGATGACTTGTAGAGTGTCTGTACCCTAGAGGTGATAGTTAGCATTGGTGTTAGAATAGTAACCCATTGCAGATAATTCTCCTGTTATCTATAATACCAACTAGTTACACATAGGATGTTAGTATGCCTTACAGCCTTGATGATTATTACTACTTTTCCTTACCTTTTCCAGTGAGGCACCCATGACCAGAGCCTGCCTTTGAGTATAGTTGTAGTTTCACCTAAGACCGAGAGGTCTATTTGCATAGATAGATTGTAGATGATATTGGCATATGGGATATAGGTTAGTTGGTATCTATAGGCCATTGTTGTATAGGGTTATAAACATGTTATTTAGCCTATACTTGGTTCAGTTTTCCATTTTAGATAAGTTCTCTTCGTGTTGAGTTCCTTTGTGTTGATCACCTTTATAGGCAGTGTGCAGACCCTTCACTAGATACCATGTCCCCTTGATTCAGACCATTCATCCTTAGCCTAGTTCTAAGCATTGTTTCAGACCCTTATAAGTTTAGTCTGCCTTAACCCTTGGTTGATTAGTCATGTATATATATATATATATATATATATATATATATATATATATATATATAGATGATATACTTAGGATATATGTGATGGGTTGTTGTTCTTGAGCATATATATATATATATGTGGTATTTGGTATTCATGTGCTTAGCTTGTAGGTATTTAGTTATAGGTGACTTGATAGGATTGGAAAGTTAAGAGCTAGTCTATTATAGAGTTTCTCTTTTGCTAAATTCTAGTTGCCAACACCTAAATAGCTAACATAGGTAAAACCCTAAGAAGTTGACCAGTTGATGACCAAGTACTTGGATGTTGAGAAATTGACTAGTGATTGACCCTTGACTATGTTTGACATAGAAGGGGGTGCGATAATCTTAATTTCGAGGACAAAATTTTTATAAGGTGGGTAGGATTGTAACACCCAATTTTTCAGATGAGGATAATTTTGAAATTTTGCAATTATAATTATTATTTATTGATTATTATTTCATATTATGATTTTTTGGTGATTTTTAATCATTTTTAAACTATTTAAAATTATGACTTGTGATTTTGATATTTTACTATTGTTTGGTTTTAATTTCGAGGAATTTGTCACCTTCAGTTTTTAGGAACAGGGGTATTTTTGTCATTTTGTATTTTTGAAATATTTTTGAAATTTATTTTATTATTTATGATATTGTTTTGGGATTATTTGAGTCGAGTTCGAATTTCAGCTCAATCTGACTTGAAACGGGGACCCGGGGGTAGTGTTGACTTTAGTGGACCCACACACTAGTTAGACATGGCCCACATGATATTAATTTTAGTCCACATGATATTAATTTTAGTTAGAGGTTAGACTAATTATTATGGATAAGGTTAGTGTGATTAGAGACTTTAGAATGACTAATTTAGCCCCAACCAATTAGCCCTTTCCTAATACTAATAGAATAGGTTAGTGGGGGCATTTTGGACCTTACCATAATATGACAAATAGCCCCATATGGCCAGCTTCTTTGGGAGAGGATAGGCTCAAGTTCATTTCATTATTCTCATCCACACTCTCTCTCTTGTTCTTCCCCAAATTTCTAGAGAGCAATCCCTAGCAATTTTTCCACCAAATCCTTCCATTTTGCCACCAAATCTTCTTCTTTCCTTCTCCATTCTAGCCAAGGAGGAAGCTACCTGAGTTTGGGAGGATTCGGAGCTCGTTCGTGTCCTTTTGGAATCTCTACGTGTTGGTGTCGCTCCGGGAAGGCTTTTCTTCGATTCGATCTACCGGGAGGTATAAATCCCTTCTCATTTTCATTTCCTCATGCATATAGGAATATTTTGAACCCATAGGAATGACCCCCATGGTTGTATCTCCATTTGTGTCCATTTCGTGTCCATTTGGAGGTCATAGGAGTGTCCTTTGTGTTGTGGGTGTGTCCATGTGGGAAAACCCCAAATTTGGACACACTATATGTTGTTGTTATGTATGAATGAATTATTACATATTTAATCTCATATTTTTGTGTTGGAGATGTGTTCTATAGTGTCTCATATATATATATATATATATATATATATATATATATATATATATATATATATATATATATATATATTAGTGTAGAGAGTGAGTTCTTGATATATTATGTTATATACTTGTGTTTCTTTTGTCTCAAACTACCTAAATTCGTCATGTTATTTATTTATGTTTTTAGTAGCCAAAGCAACTTAGAAATGTCATAACTTTTAGCTTAGAACTCTGATTTATCTTCCATTTTTTTAAAAGAACCGTATCGAAGTTAGCTTTCCAAATATATATTTTAATAAGCCAAATTATTTATGTAACTTTCTGTAGAATTATTTGAGTGTCAGCTGTACGAAAGACGAACGTGTTTCGGTATTTTCGCGATTCCGGGAGCTTCCGGACACGAAAATGTGATCCGTTTAAAGTTTTAGAAATCTAACATGAAGAGCTACAACATACTTTAATTGTAGAATTTAATGAATTCCCAATTGGTACAGTATTAGTTTTAAGTAGAAGAGTGACTATACGATATATGCATTTTGTGTAACCTATGAGCCTATGTAGTATAGATATTAAATGAATATAGAGTATGTAATGCATGATATGTTAGATGAATAAAATGATATATATATGATATATATTCTCTTTACATTAATTTATATATATGGTTGAATGCAAGCATGTAGGAATGCTATTAATATAATGCATATAAGCAATGCATGAATGAAAGAAAGAATATACAATGTTTGGATATGTATAAAACATGTAGGTAATGCATAGATGCATGAATGAAATGAATGTTTGCAATATGTTAATATAAATATAAGTATCTAATATGCATGAATGTAAGTATAATATAATACAAGTATACATGTATGTATCATGTAAATGTAATATACATGATATGTATGTATGTATGTATACAAGGTAAGTATGTATGTATGTATTTCTATAAACTAAATTAACCTATAACCTTTTACACACATGCATTCATACACCCTTTGACATCATGTATCCCATGTCACATACACCTACCTATCACTAAATTTTAGAACATTAACACTTTACACACATGCCAAACACACACATACTCACTTACTCTTTTACCTCTCTTTCTATATATATATATATATATATATATATATATATATATATATATATATATATATATATATATAGCTTTCCTATATATATCTATGTATATGAATATGTGAATGTGAATAATATATATGCATTATATGACTAAGTTTGTGTGCCTTGTTAGCTTATGGTTTAGTTTTGTGCTTGGTTTAGCAAGTAACTTAGGCTATGAGTTAGTAGCTATCTTGGATACTTGATTTGCATATACTTAGTTTGTTTAGACCTAGAATAACTTGTTTGACCTAATTTAGACTTGTTAGACCTAGTTTGACTATAGTTGACCTAGGTTTGACTTTCAAGGTTGACCAAGTTGACCAAGAGTTGACCTTGGTCTAGATTGACCTAGAATCATGTAAAATGCATAGTAGAACTTCATATTATCATTTTGGACTTGTTGTGACTTGTGCTGTTCTGATTAGGAGCCAGACACCTCTCATCGGACAGTATATTTACTTTGGACATTCAGACATCAGGCGAGTACATTCTCTGATAGTTCTCTCATTTATTTGTCAATTACTGTACTTCAGTTCTTGTTAGTTGTATGTGATTCTCTGTTACAACACGTATGGATATTCTGGATTCATGTATACGACACACATTTATTTTCTGGCCTCTATTACTGGTATCATCATTCCTAGCTTCTATTACTGGAATCATTTACTGGAATCATTTACTGGAATCATTTACTGGTATCATTATATTTTGGCTGGACTCATCTTGAATCATTGTGTCGAAATTCTGGATTCACTTGCTGGGAGGGAAAATATTAGAGTAAGACATGTAGACATACCCCAATCTGGAATCTCCCAACTGGAATCTACTGGAATGATAGCCATCTCACACCCGGCCAGGTGTGTGATGTGCCGTATTACCTACAGCCGTTTACATGTCAAACTCGGTATTTTAAAACACACTGCTAGAGTATAGGCTGGACTCACCCTGGAATCTTTGATCATTGACTGGAATCATCTCATGCCGATCTTATCTTATACTGGAATCACCTGGTATCAGATTCATGTTGTCTGGATTTACGTTGGTCTTACACTTGTTTACATTTACTGTCTGGACTTATATCATGTTACCCTGGTTCAGTTAGTTCTATTTTTTACAGTCTTCATTGCTATGATTCTTCTCTTGTTTAGTTATTTACTTTCCTTGCACTTTATCTGTCTTTCTTACCATCACCTGAATATAAACTGCCATTTTTATCAATACAACTGTCTATAACTGCTTTATAGTTCTCTGTCATTTACTTGGGTTTTCTAGATGAGATGTGCTCGTTCCTGTCCTGACTGGACCTGTTGATAAATTTTACAGATAGCCTGGAGGTTGCCTGCTATCCTAGAGGAGACACAGTAGATGTTGTACAGTTAGTTATTTCAGCTGTATTGAGTTGTATTTATTCTGTGGATTACTGTATTGAGCTTTGAGATGTTTTCTGGGTTTGTGTATCATAGACACTTAGACTTCTATCTGCTGTATCTCTTTTGGATTTCATGTTTTACCTATCTTTTATCTCGCTCTACCTTAGTTGTGATTGAGACTGTATCTGCTATGTCACCTCCATTCGGAGAGTATATACTGTACAGGTACCTTTATATTGTTAGATATTTGACCTAGGACAGCGTTTTACCGTCGACACTGCGGCGTAGGCTGGACGTACCCACGTCTCGTGCCCTTACTCTAGGGTGCGGGTCGTGACAGCTTCCGTATACCGGGAATTGTTATGTCACCACAGTACCTGTCACCAGACGTCCATCAAGAAGGATGGTAGCTCGGAAGGGAGCATTCCTCACACCACGTCCTGGGTCTCATACCTTTTTACACTAGGCTCCTCAGGCCGGGTTTCTCCCTGAGATCCTCAAACCCAGTAGGAGGTACAAAAACTGGCGTCGGCTGGCAAGAGATCGAGGGCCACGGGCGACACATTTGGGAGTCAAACTGACTCCTTTAGTTATTTTTATCATGGTACTCAGCGGCTGTCAGAGAAGGAACTCCTGGCAGGATTCCTGATGGTGTGGCTACGGAACTGCGTGGTCTCAGGAGGGACGGGTTCCATTGAGAAGATCAGCCGCCACTTTATCCTCCCTGCCGTAAAGCTGGTCTTTGGGGTCAGACTGGCCCTTCTTCCGGCCATGGTGTGCAGCATACACCATGGCCTTCGCGCCATCTCGTCCAAGGTCATCGCCCGTGACACGGCGATGGATTTTGAGCGCATAGAGCTGCCCTACCATTATCTGATGGGGTGGCTATTGATGTACTGTCGGTCTTTGATGAGGCCTGAAGCAGAAGACGGCGTTACGGCTGATGATGCTTTCATTTTCCAATATCACTATTAGCCCTGGAAGTGCAGCACTATGCCAGCCTATCGGAGGGCGCTGGCAAGAGTGGACGAATACGACTTTTTTGTGTCTGTTCCTCGTTTTATCGATGAAGAAGTGAGGGGCATACATATTGATGGTACCAGACCTCCTCACCACTTGCCTGAGAAGATGCTCCTTTGGTTGCGTAATATCCGTCCAGCGCACCTAGTATACCGTAACCGCAATAATGTCTACCTGGCGTCCTACTTGCCCAGCAGGTTCTCCCGCCAGTTCGGGTATAGCCAGCTATTCTTTGATAGTCCCAGCTCTTGCCTGGGCTTTGTAGGTAGCGTCCTCGACGGTATCAGGGCCTGGCATTATTATGACGCAGTTTATACCCAAACCAGCTTCTCGGTTCCTGATACTGTGGCGCCAGAGAAGATTTTGTATATGGCGGCCCTAAACCATGTTACGGTGAGCAAGCCTCCCGTTAATTTTGACCCGAGTACCAGCTTCATTGTGGGTACTGGCTTAACGGAGAAGCCCAAGGGGTCCAAGACGAGGAAGAAGAGGGCGAACACGGTTCCTGTGCCGGACTCGGAGTCCACAAATGTGGACGAAGAGGATGACGAGCATGATGCCGGTAACTCTCTTCCTCCTACAGAAGAGGTGGTGGCGGATCAGCCACCTGTTACACCAGATGAGGTGGTGGCAGATCAGCCGCCTGTTGTGCCTGGCCTTTCACGTAAGCGAGGCAGGCGTGAGTCTATTGGCGGCATAACCTACTCCATGAAATGGGCTGCGGTTAAGTCTCGCAGGCTACTCATTAAGGAAAGAGGCGGGGGTGTTGACGCCGTTCCGGAGGTGAATTGAATTACAACCCTCTTCTTTTTTAGCTCTTCTTTCTCCTGAACTATGATCTAATCATTTTTCTTTACTTTTGTAGGTGTCAGAAGAAACAGAGTCACCGGAGCCGGCTGATGCGTCTGCGGTCAATCCGGCTTTAACTACTTTGATTAATGATATGTGTGCCGAGATCGTTTCTGCCGGGGTTCTTCCGGTGACGGCTGAGGTTCCTCCCATTGCTGAGGTATCAACCCGAGGTGAGGGTAATACGGCGGTTGTGAGCGAACCTCAGCCTTCACAACCCTCCCCTTGTAAGATAAGCCAAATCTTGACTAGTGAGGAGGCCCATTTGCTCTATCATCACATCCTTCGGGTTAGGTTGATTGATGGTTGCTCTGGGCATACAGGTCCTGCCCCTTCACTGCCAATGACGGACATTGGCAGGGTAGGCTTTGCCAGAGGGGATCCGGTGGAAGAGAGTGTGCCTCATCCCCTTCCGACTTATATTGAGGGGCCTCCTGCTGGATCGAGTTCGGGAGATCAGATGGCGGCACAGCCGGGGCGGGGAGCAATGGTCCCTGCGTCCTCTTCTTCTCATGTGGCTTCGGGGGTCGACCTTTCCGCCCTGCCGAGTATCCAAGTTCTTCGGGCTACAGAGGAGGAGTTAGCTGCTATCCACGCGTCTTTTCGCTCAGAATTTGTTTTTCTGGGGGCAGGGTTGGCAAGTTCCGGCATGTCTCCTTCGACACTGCCAGCTACACTTTTTTTGACGCCGTCCTCTACGGAAGTTCTGGATGAAGCGTCACAGGATGTGGTTGACAGTTTCTACCGCCACCTGAAGAGAGGGGTCGAAGCTGCTGTGGAGCGGGGGACCCCCTTTGCCTTGGCTCGACAATACGCCCGTGGCTAAATTGAAATTCTTAAAACCCTTCCTGGTGGGGCAGGGATAGTTGCGCTTCTAGAGCCCAAATTGCTAGAGGCTGATCAGCTCGTGGCCCAGTTTCAAGTGTTGCGGCAAGTTGATCTGTCTGCAGCAATAGATCAGGAGCGGAACTTCCTTACCCCTGTCCTGGAGAAGGTAAGGGCTGCACGAGATGCGTCTAAGCCGGTTATAATGAAGGACCTCGACGACCTATCACAGCAATACGATCAGTTGAGCCGCAGGAGTGCGGATTGCATGGCTCGGGAAGCAGCCGCCTCCCGTAGGGTAATTGATACCAGGGAGCAGATCCTCGAGCTTCAGAGGAAACTGGCTTTCTTGGAATCTGAGCTCGAGGCCGCCCGCACGGATAAGGGGCTGATTATCCAGGAGGCCGACAAGGTCACTCGAGCTTCTGCTGGCCTGAAGCGTGCTCTGAAGAAGCTTGAGGATGGCTGGTGGGCTCATGCGTGTCTGGAGGATGCGGAGCGGCTGACTTAGGAGGCCGAGCGCCGAGCCAAGCAGCGGTTTGAGCGGTCGACTGTCTTGCTGAGGGACCTTCTCATGGAATTATGTATCGCCGAGCCATAGTCGGCCTTTTTCTTTTTTTATTTATGTTCTTTTTCTTTTTTGAGAGGGACGTGGTCCCAGAACATGTAGTACTTATGACTTTCAAATAAAAGAGTATATTTTATTTTACCCTTCATTTGTATTGCTTATTGCGTTTGTGGTGTTGTGGTATTTGCCCCACTGGGGGACTGTTTGTGGACTTGTTACCCTTGGTATACCTTGGTTTTAGGTACGGATAACAAGTTTGATGGGGATACTTAGAACAATTCCACAGTAAGGTGGCCATGGAAGTTCCTGGTATCGGAAGAAAGAATGCCACGGAGCAGCTGGGCTCCCGGGACATGATGAGAAATGCGGCGTATGTACTAGGAAACTTAGTACAACATTTGTGGTCAACAGAGGACATTTGTGGGCCTATTATCCTTGGGGTACTCCGATTTTGGGTACAGATAATAAGTCGAGAGAAAACTGATATACTTACTCAGAGGTAATGAGGATGTGGTAAATATGAGGGTTTCTTCAATGGAGCCTTCCTACTCAGAGGTAATGAGGACGTGGCAGGAGTGGGCTCCATGAAAGGTACATAGAACAACTCAGAGGTAATGAGGACGTGGAAGTTCTACGTGAGGGGTGGTTTATTTTTGATGGAAGTGAAACAACTCGGAGGTAACATCGATGTGGTGGTTTCGGGAAATTTGTGGATCTGTTACCCTTTTTATGCACTGAAATTGCGGGTAGTAGATCATGAGGAAGGAGTTCTTTTTAGGAAGAAAGTTCAGAGGTATGATTATATGTGACTTACTACCCAAAAGATGCGATATAGATTCATCTGGAGTGGCCAGAGTGTAAGTTCAACGGTACCTGCGGGTACATAACTCGACAATCTAGGAGATTTGGAGTCAGAGTGTAAGTTCAGCGGTACCAAAGGGTACATAACTCAACAATCTGGGAGATTTGGAGGATGTCATTTTAGACATAGTACTTCTTCAGGAACATGCCGTTGATGGGCAACATGATCAAGTCTCCATTTTATTTTACGAGGCGGTAAGCACCATTGGAGAATACAGCCTCGATGACAAATAGGCCTTTCCACTTTGGCTGGAATTTGCCGGCAGTTTTGTGAGTCAAAACCATCGGCCTCCGAACTGCCAGAACGAGATCACCCACTTGGAATGTTCTGATTTTAACCTTCTTGTTGAAAGCCCCCGAGATACGTGCTTGGTACAGCTCGATTCGTTGTTGTGCTAACATGTGCTTTTCGTCTAAGGCCTCCAACTCTTACAGGCGACGATGGTAATTATCATCCGTTGTCAATCGATAGGTGAGGGCGACACGGAGCGAGGGGATTTGAGTCCCCAGTGGGAGAACCGCCTCACTCACATACACCAGAGAGAATGGTGTGTTCCCAGTGGCCATCCGGACTGTAGTACGGTATGCCCATAAGTATTCACCAAGCTTCTCATTCCAGTCGTAGTTTTTGGAAGACACGAACTTCTTGAGCAGCTTGATTATAGTTTTATTGAATGCTTCTACTAACCCATTTGCTGTCGGATTGTACGGTATTGAAGCAACATTCTAGATTCGGTGTTTGTCGCAGAATCGATAGAAGGCGTGGCTTGCGAACTGTGGACCATTGTCGTGGATGATCCTTCGGGACAGTCCATAGCGGTAGATCACGTGATGCTTGAGGAAGCTGATCACGTTTGAGGTCTTCACTTTTGCAAGCGGAACAGATCCCGCCCATTTGGAGAAGTAATCTGTGATTGCGAGTATGAAGCGGTGTCCTCTGGACAAAGGCAGGGTGATTGGACCAATGATGTCCATTCCCCATGCTTCGAAGGACCAGGATGCCACCGTCGGATGTAAGAACTCGGATGGTTGATGGATGAAATCTGCATGGACTTGACATGCTTTGTACTTTTTTGCATAGTCTATCGGATCTGCTACCATCGTGGGCCAGTAATAGCCCATTCGGCGACGACGGTCTTACAATTTTGGGCCAGGCTGATGGGCCCCGCAGATGCCATCGCGAGCTTCGCGTACAGCTTCCTTAGCTTCTGTATTTGATAGACACCGAAGCAGTAATCCATCGTATGATCGCCGATATAGCATTTTTGTCTCTGTATCGTAAAAGAATTTGAGGGAACGTCTTCTGATAGAAGTGGCTTCCTTCGGATTCTCTGGCAGGATGTCGTAGACTACAAAGTCGATGAATGGTTGTCTCCAGTCTGGTGTTTCATCGACTGTCAGAGCGGAGTAACTCTCAACACATTGAACATTATTCTTGGGACAGACCAATTCACGGCCTATTATGTCAACCAGATGATGAGTATGATTCGGTACTGCTAGGGAAGCGGCTAGACCTGCTAGGGCATCGGCTTCAATATTCTGGAGTCTGGAAACGTGTTCTATGAAGAATCTTTCCAAGGACGAGATGATGTCGATTGCCATTTGATGATAGGGTATCATGTCTTCATGACGAACCTCGTATGAACCCCGGATCTGATTGACGATTAGCTGTCAGTCGCCATATGCTTCAAGGTGCTCTACCTCCAGTTCCTTTTCAAGTCAGAGGCCGATAACCAAGGCGTTGTACTCTGCCACATTGTTTGAGCAAGGTTCCGTGAGGGAGTACGTCCGATTGATCACCAACCCGGAGAGAGAAATCAGCACCACCCCGACCCCAGCGACGATATTACCCATAGGCCCGGTTTTTGAAGCGCCGTCGAAGAACATTCGCCAGATGGCATCATGGGAGACCGCATTTGAATTGGCGACCTCGTCTGGTATCTCTTCATATATTCTGATTGTCTCCGAGCCTTGATGGGCTGCTAAAAAGTCTGCCAGAGCTTGACCTTTAACAGCCTTCTGTGGGATGAAGATCATGTGATAGGGAGACAATAATATCGCCCAGGTAGCAAGGCAAGAGCTGAGTGCCCCTGGTTTGGTCATGAGGACTCTGAGAGGGTTGACTCGTGATATCACGTGTATGGTTTATCCTATGACGTAGTGTCGCATCTTCTGAATGGCGAACACTAGAGCGAGGCACTCCTTCTCTACGGCAGTGTATCTGTGCTCAGGCCCCATCATCATTCTGCTGAGGTAATATATAGCTTGCTCATGGCCTGTATCATTGTTTTGTGCTAGTAAAGCACTGAGAGAATGCTCCATTGCTCACACATAGAACAGGAATGGTTTTCCAGCAATCGGGGCCACCAGGACTGGAGGGTTCGACAGATATTCTTTGATGCTGTCAAAGGCGCGCTGGCATTCCTCATCCCATATGAATGAAATGCCCTTCTTCATGAGGTGGGTGAATGGTTGACATCGCCCGGAGAGGTTAGAGATGAACCTCCTGATGTAAGCTAGCCTTCCTTGAAGGCCTCGGAGTTCACGGAGATTTCTCGGGGGACCCATCTCCATGATTGCCTTCATTTTTTTGGGGTCTATGTGGATACCCTGGGAAGTAATGATGAAACCCAAGAACTTCCTACGGGATACGCCCAAGAAGGATTTTATGGGATTTATCTTCAAATTGTGTGCTCGTATCATGTCGAACACTGTCCTCAGATCATGCAGATGATCTTCCTTAGAGCGACACTTAATGGCGATGTCGTCGACGTAGCATTCTACTGTCTTGCGTAAGTGGTCTCTAAAGATGATGCTCATAGCTCTTTGATAGGTGGTGCCAACATTCTTTAAACCGAAAGGCATGACTGTGTAGCAGTATGTGCCAATTGGTGTTCGGAATGATGTATGCTTTTCGTTATCAGGGAACATCTTGATTTGGTTATACCCCAAAAAACCATCCACGAATGACCTACGCTCGAAGCCGCAGCTGTTGTCAATCATGATGTCTGTGATAGGGAGGGAGAAATCCTTAGGACACGCCTCATTCAGGTTCTGGAAGTCGATGCAGATTTGGATCTTCCCGTTCTTTTTTAGGACTGGTACTATATTGGCTACCCAGTCTGGATGTTGTTCCTCGCGGATGAAGCCGCTAGCTATTAGTTTGTTGACCTCAGCTTCAATGGCATTCATGATATCGGGGCAGAACCGTCGTTGTTGTTGCTTGACCAGTTTTACGTCCGGACGAATGTTGAGTTTGTGAAATGCAACCTCGGGGTTCAGTCCTGGCATGTCTTCGTAGCTCCAGGCGAACACGTCGATGTATTCTCTGACGAGTTGCAGTAGCGATTTCTGCTCTTCGTCTGTCAGATTCTTGCTGACGAAGATGGGCTTTGGAGAGGACTCATCACCGAGATCAACTTGCACAACCTCATCTTCGACGGGAGGCTCTCTTTGTTCGAACCACTTCTCCCATTGCGCATCTAGTTGTTGTGCCCACGACTTTAACTTAAGAAGTTCAGGAGTGTCTTCATCTTCTTCATAGGCGTCGGCGAATGCCATATTGACGGACAAGACTTGCCTGAATACGTCCCCGATGCTGACATTCGAATCGGAAGTTGGTAATCCGGTTGAGTGTGAATGCCAGTCGTATTCCTCATTTGAGCTTTCAGGGGTCGTTGCAGGTGTAACATAACCTAGCCCACATATGGTCTTGTTGTAGTAATCCCGTGGTTTCCCAGTCGGGACCGACAATTGTAAGGGTAATCGCCGTCCAGTGTCGTAGTTCAAGCCTGGCATAGTTTCCAGATCATACCCCTATTTTTGCATGAGGTACTTAGATCAGGAACTATACAGATAAAGGGGCAGTCTCCCGGTGTCGGGTTCGAGATTAACTTCTTCTATCCTGAAGGGTTGTGGATAATTCTTCTGGCCGAAGATGATTGGATGATCCTCTCCCTTGACTATGCGGTAAGCGTCTTCCACTGGAGTTAGTTGGTTTGCGGTGTAGACATTTGTCACCTGTGTGTGTAGGTGGGTCCCTATACCATGTTCTATGGCATACATTGTACAAAGCTTATTAAGCTCGAGGTAGTTCAAAGATAGCCCTTTATTGATGAAGTAAGGTATCTTTTCCAGTAGAATTACATCATCTGCGGATGGAACATCAGTGTGAGCAGCCACGTACTTGGCCAGCTCTGACTCTTCTTCAACCACCCCCTGTGTCAACGGAGACTGGAAGGATGACTTGGGAAGTTTAATCATCAGGGGCTCCACAGGTGGAGCAGAACGTGGAGTCGCTGGCATGCTAGCGACCCCCAGTTTGGTGCTCGATGCTGGGTGGGGAGTTGTTGGCTGGCTAGCAGTCCCCGGCTTAGCGCTCGGCTGCCGATTCATTTTGGGAAGACGAATCTTCATCGGCTTGACAGAAGGATTGAGCTCCTCTGTTTGTTGCTGGCTAGCTCTAGGCAACCTGATTGTCAGTGGCTCTGTCATGGGTCTTGGCGTTTGGCCAAACCTTGGCAGTCGGATTATTATCTGCCCCGCTTGTGTAGAGAAGCTGATTGCATCCTTACGCAGAGTGGCTGTAAGTGGTGCAGTTCTGCCAGGTTTGCGAGCTTGGAGGTGGATCGTCAGAGGTTCTTTCGATGCAGCTGTCGCCTCAGTTTGAGCTTGAGTATCTCCTTCGATAAGGTGCCTTTTCGATATCTCGTACAAGCATGAGTCTGAGTAGCAGGATTCGACCCCTTTAAAGGGATCGTTGTCGGCAAATTCTGTTCTCACGAAGCCGTACTTGTCGACGTACTTGAAGCACTGGTACAGTATGGAAGGCACGATCATATAATCGTGCATCCAAGGACGCCCCAGGAGGATATTGTAGGAAGTGTCCACATCTATGACATAACAGGTCACTTCTGACTAAAGGACACCGATTTGGCACTTCAGGCAAATCTTTTTGATTGGATAGATTTTGCCTGAATTAAAACCGCTAATGGCAGTGCTTGTCAGTGTCAGGCGATGCATTGGGATACGCAGATGGTGCAGCAGGCTCTTCAGGATGATGCTTATGAAAGAACCAGGATCAATATGCTTCCGATCTACCTTGACGTCATCGACATATCCAGTGTAATATAGAGGGCGATCGTGCAAGTTAGTCTTGATAAGCATGTCCTGTGGAGTAAACACGATATTGGGCATTGCGTCGGTACAAGCACTATCCTGGAGATCTGCTGGCGAGCTCTCCCCTGTAAGCTTGACTTGAGCTAGATAAGCATCAACATTTTAAAGTGCATCACTCAGGGCGACGCGAACATCTTTGGAGAGCCTCAAGAGCTCGTATAATGACAACTTGGCCGGTGTGTTAGCCAATTGTGCCAAAATGTCAAAGTTGTAGGGCCTCTCCAGCCCATGAGGCGCCTCTCTTCGGAGTGGCTTGTCAAAGCGAGTCTCCTTCAACCTAGGCTTGTCGGTCGTCGAAGGCTGAGAAGGTCCTGGAGCATCAACAGCTGTCGGCAGATGATCTTCAGCCGAGTTACCCGGTGGAGGTTGAGTTTGTGCACCGGATCGGATAACCATAGCATTAGCTTCTTCGATATCTGCCGAGATTGTGCGACAGGACTTGACTTCCCCACTCCTCTTTTTGCCAGTAGAGGGTGATGTGGATTGAGTCACTTCAGGTACCAGGTCCGGATGGACCTACATGACCTCCCCTCGTGATGTGGTAAGGGGCACTAGACCAGCATCCTGGTCTTGAGGAGGTGGAAGGTTAGTGACCTCCATCTTTGCTCTGGGGACGGGTACTACTCTATCTTAAGTTTTATCGGAGGGAAGCTATCGAACTATACTGACACCATGTTGGCTGCCACGATCACCTCTTCGAAATCAATGGTCAGGGCCTTAGAATCGATGAGATGCTGGATGTATCGCTTCAGTTGAAAGTAGTCTTGCGTAGCATGGTGGACGTAGCGATGGTAGTGACAGTACTTAGGGCTCTCCATTTCTGCCGACCGAGGTTCCCGTCTTGGTAGGGGAAGCTGAATTCTACCCCCTTGTATGAGCATGTCCAAAATGGGCTTGACATGACCGTCCTCGAAGGAGTAGGTCATATGAGGCCACTATTTTTCTGTCGGCTTTGGTTCAGGCTTCTGGGCTGTGTCGGCCACCATAGCCGGCTTGCCCTTGTTGTCTCGGTTGTTAGAGGAATTACCGTCGTTGTTGTTGTTGGCATTAGGGCATTTACCCTTGTCCTCTCCTTCTGAGATGTGCAATCCCAGTTGGCGAGCTTTTTTCAACTTGTCTTCTGCGCTAGAGGTGCTGATAATAAAAGTCTTCCAATCCTTGAATTAACTTTCGCCCATCCAGAGGCTGATTGTGGGAAGCAGCCTCTTTTGGCAAATTTTAATCAAGGAGGAATCAGGGTTACCGGAAGGCAACTTCATCGCGGTTTGGCGAAACCGCTCAATATAGTTCCTTGTCAGCTCCTTTTCTTCCTGAACAACGACCATGAGGGTGGACATCGTCATATCTTGTCATACTTCGTAGAACCTCTCCAGGAATATACGTTTGAAGCCAGCAAAGAAATGGATACAGTTGTCCGGCAAGTTGCGGTACCAGTCGAAGGCGACCCCTTCTAATACCCCGAGGAACAATCGCATAAGGATGGCATCGTTATGGGGAAGATGGTCGATTGTGACCTCGAAGTAAGTGATGTACCGGCTCGCAGAGGTCTTGCCGTCATAGGAATTGATGTTGAATAGCTTATATCTTGGTGGGAAGGGAACATCTCTCCATGCAGCAGGATACTGTTATCGTATCCTGAGGTCCTGGCAGATTTCTCGGGTGTGGAACATGGCCCGGAGCTCCTGGACCTCTCGTCTTGCCTTCCTGGCCTCGTCTGCAGCGGTAGGAGTCGATATTTCAGGAGGATTATTACCCGGGTTGACCGCGGGACCCAAGTTTGTTTGGCCAGGTGTTCTTCCTTGCAGAGTTGGAAGGGCCGCTTTGATCTCGTCTACGAATTTGACCAAGGTATGCAGTATGACTTCCAAAGTGTCGATGCGTTAGCGATCACTG
Source organism: Iris pallida (assembly GCA_029216955.1). Lineage (NCBI taxonomy): Eukaryota > Viridiplantae > Streptophyta > Magnoliopsida > Asparagales > Iridaceae > Iris > Iris pallida. The sequence continues at coordinate 2,170,476 of JANAVB010044818.1, read as the reverse complement.
GGACTGTCTTGATTGTTGTCCGTCATGAACACCGTCCTCACATGAGGAAAGATAGAAGAAACGGTGGAGGATGTCCCCTCTGAGTCATACCCTTGTACAGAGAAGTCGTCATGGTATGTGGGAATGTTCTCCTCTGGTTCGGACTCAGAAGGAGTGGTACCCCCAGCTTCGGAGCTTGCCTCGTCTTGAGAGTGGTGGACATCCTCAGGGACGTCGGAACCTGCTGTATCCGTTGGAGGAACTATTTTCCCTGGATTATCTTCTTGGAACACCGGATTGTCGTGGATGTTTGGAGGAGTGCTACCCCAGCTCCAACGCCTCCCAGAGATGTGGACGACGAATCTCCAAGTGTGGCAAATTTCGTCTTTGAGCGAGTACCTTGGTAAACTCCTCCTATAATAGTGGTAGCCAACCGCTTAGAAGAGAGTTTCTTGGTTACGCTGGTTGAGATTTTTGGACTGGAGACGTTTATTTTCTTTCCTCTCCCGCTGCCAGGGATCTTCAAAGCAGAATAGCAAGAGGCGATGAGAAGTGCCTCGTCATCTAAACTTGGGTGTTGCAGTCGTTGGAAGACGGATCGTCGGTCTTCTTGTACTGCCGCATTGTTGCAGCAGCAGTTGACAATGACTTGGGTGCAGTGATGTCCATGGAAGGACTCACTGCACACCGAAGCTTCTTCTCTTTCTTTGCGCTTGTGAAGGATCACGTCATGCAAGTCAGGTGTGTTTTGAGCAACCTTTACACCCGTTTTGTAGGCCTGGGAATCCTGCGTATCCGAGTGTGTTGGCACCATATTTGCTCCCTGATTGGGAGACCTTTGGGAACCACTCTGTCCATTTGCCGTCGGGGGCTGAACACGGTCGGTTCTGTACAACTTTCCATCAGGGGCCCGCGTAATAGTCAGCGAGATGCCCTGATAGTCAGAAGTTGGGACAGCTGACTGAGCTCGACGAGCCCGTGCTGTCCTAGACTTCTTTCCTCTAGCACCCGAGAGTGCATAGTAGAAAGAGTCCAAGTCTGGCATCACAGAGTTTGGCACAACCTTCTGAGAGCCTCTAAGGTCAGGACCGTATAAGAGGTGGTCAAAGACTGACCATGAACCGCATGGAGCAGATGGTATGCGGCTGGGATTGGTGGCCGTTCAGGCTGTCTGCATGCGGCTGACATTTGTGGTCGCATGAACCTTCTGTATACGGCTAGAGGCGGTGGCCGCATAAGCAATCTGCATGCGGCTGGCAGTCGTGGCCGCATGAGCCTTCATGCGGCTGGAAGTTTTGGCCGCATGAGCCTTCTGCATGCGATTGGCTTCTGTGGCAGCATGAGTCTTCATGTGACTGGCGCCCTTATGCGGCTTCTTCTTTGACCGCACAGAGTTCCTCTTTGCCCCTGCAAGTCCAATATCATAGTATTTTCCTCTGCCGAACTTGGGGACAGCAGAGTGCTCTATGACTGAAGTGGGGCCACACGAGAGTCTTTCCTGCTATTTTGGATAGCAGGGATCATTTCCTCCAGAGCTTGGGTAGGAACAAATGATTTGGGCCTTCACTCCCTGCGAGCCTTCTTCGTGCGGGCTCGCTTCTGGACCGGGCCAGTGCTTCCGTCGGAGAGCATTTTTTCAAACGCATGCTGGTCGAAGCGGACGACCAGCATCTGTTGAGTGGAGCCAACTTTGGCTGTATCCGATTGTGTCACCAACTTATCAGACATGGAGAAGTTAGTCCCCAGCAGAGTCACCATCGTGTTTGCCATTGATTGTAAAAGAACAGAATAGTTTTATGGGAGGACTGGACTTTTACTTCACAACACAAACTCGCTCGTACAAAGAAAGCCTAGGGATGAAAACCTAGGTACAACAATCTAAGTACAATTGTTTAGTTTTTCTGGGGGGTGACGGTAGAGGCTCGAGAGAGTGCTATCAACTCTGCCTTACTCCTTGGACGATCGGACGTAGCCTTGGCTCTGATGAAGAAATGCTCTCGGGATATGTGGGGGAGATTCTTCTGTACGTCGCCGCTCTCTCTGTGCGTGTCTCTGTCTGTTTGCAAGGGAATGGCACCTTGCTATTTATAGGAGTGGGGTATGATAAATAGGGTTTGCAATGATTGCTCCTTGAAAAGTGGGCGGTTAGGGATTGGTTATGATTTGCCTTGATCTTGTTTATTGGAAATTAATCTGGGCCGTCAATATTGATTGTAACAAATCTGGGCAGTTAATGTTGACTGCACCAAATCTGCATGGGCAGTTAATATTGATTGCAACGAATATGCATCGTGATGATTTATTGATATCAGCAAATCTGAGTAAATAAATCTTGGTCAATCTCCTGCCACGTGTCCCAAATGCCTGTTATGTCGATTGCCATAAATCTGGATTGTTGGGGTTTGATCAATTCCTACCACGTGTCCCAACTGCTGTGAGCCGCATGGAGGACTGTCATAGTTGGGCCGCATGAGTGTGGCCTCGTGTCTGAGCCGCATAAGGGTAGCCTTATCTGAACCGCATGGAAGTCCTTTAATCTGAGGCGCACGAGGGTGGCCCCCATGATCCGAGCCGCATGGGAGTAGCAGCTGCATGGGGGTAGCCCCCAACCGAACCGCATAAGGGTGGCTACGCATTAGAGCCGCATGAGTGTGGCTTCCCAAAATCGGAGCCGCATGAGGGTGGCCCCCATGATCCGAGCCGCATGGAAGTAGCAGCCGCATGGGGGTGGCCTCCAACCGAATGCATAAAGGTGGCTACGTGTCAGAGCTGCATGGAAGACATTGAAGCGATCCGCATAAAGAGCTTTGGAATTTGGTGGATCGTGCCAGCTATAAAGATTTTCCTCGTCTTTCTAGGAGCACGTCAAGAGTCATTATTTCACCTTTATGTCAGAGATGACAATCCGTTGTGTCAGGGCTGCTGTATTGCGTCAGAGCTTTTAATGAGCCAATTGCACAGAGTGATGATGGCCAGCTATAGATGCCTACTTTGAACTGCATAGAGCCATGTGACCTGTTCCGAGCCGCATGGAGCTATTTCCATCCGCATGAAGCTTTTAAGAGACTTTTGAGCCGCATGAAGCCTTAAGAGACTTTTGAGCCGCATGAAGCTCTAAAGGACTTTCGAGCCGCATGGACTTTCCTGTTCTTTTCCATGCTTCTACAGATTTAAGTCTGCAACTTCTTTCTGGACTTCTCCATTGCCATCCACATATTTGAAACATTGGTGGAGAGTAGAAGGTACAATGTTGTGTTCATGGAGGAATGGTCTTTCCAGCAAAGCATCGTATGATCCATGATTATCAATCACATAAAAAGTCACCTTTGAACGAAGATTGCCGATTTGAAGTTTCAAGCATATCTTTCCCAAAGGTTCACTTCTTTCTTGATTGAACCCCAAAATAGTAGTGATAGTTGTAGAAAGTTTATGCACCGGGATCTTCAAGGCGTCCAGCAGAGTCTTCGGCATGATGCTAAGTGAAGACCCTGGGTCAATCAGAATGCGATCGACTTTCATGGTGTCCACATATCCCGTGAAGTAGAGAGGACGATCATGACGATTGTCTTCTAACAGCATGTCATCTTGAGTAAAAGTGATATTGGACATTAGTTCAAATATACTATGACAATGTGTACAGCTGACAGGCTCCTTTTCAGGATTCTTGAGGAGAGTAAGACAAGCATCAGTCTGCATCAAGGCTTCACTTAACGTTTTTCGAGTTTCTTTTGAGAGACGTAAGAGTTCGAAGATTGACAATCTCGCTGGAGTGTTAGCCAATTGAGCCAGTATGTCAAAATTATATGGCTTTTCAAGTCCGAGAGATGAGGATTTATTCAATGCTTTATCAAAGCGGACATGTTGCTTTTCCTTGTCTGCTGATGTTGGTTTGGGAGGAGTTGGTTCCACTACTGGCGAGGATGTAGATAGTATATTGTCAGCATGGGAAGATGATGTAGGAAGAACATCAGGAAATGGGGCAGGATTCTCTTGAGTTTCGGGATACTCTAGAAGTTAAGGTTTTCCAGATTTGGTGCCGATTAGAATTTCTTCTTCCGTTACTGGTTCAAAGGATACCATGTTGCATCTCTTCGATTTAGTTTTGGAACGCTTCTTTTGATTGGAAGAAGAAGGCGCTTCAAAATCTGCTACTAGATCTGGATGAATCTATATGATTTCTCCTTTATCAGTGGATGGTGGAACAAGACCTTCATTTTGGGGAGGTAAGAGATTCACGATCTCGAGAGTAACCCTCGGAATAGGGACAACACCATCTTGCACTATTTGTGGTAGGAAGTCACCAAATTGTATAGAGACGACATTGGTCGTCACAGTCTTCTTATCCTGTTGGAGAGTAATTGCTCCAGAGTTGACCATTTCTTGGATTTTACCTTTGAGCACGTAGCATGCTCGAGTTGGATGCCCTATAAACCTGTAATAAACATAATATTTAGGGTGGTCAGTCTTACCCACTTCTTCTGCCCGTTTTGCCTCTGGCAGTTGAAGCTTATTGCTTTTGATCAAGCAATCGAAGATGCTCATAATATCATCTTCATCAAAAGAATACTCTTCTTTTGGACGAAGTGCTTTCTCTGGTGGTGCTGATGGAGTGGGTGCAGTCTGAGCAACATTGACAGCCAACGACTCCTTGCCCTTAAGATTGATGGCCAATGTTTTCTTACCCTTATGATTGTTCTGGCAATTATTGTTACCAGATGTGGGATGTTCATCTTGGTTAGGATTATCCATTTGAACCCCTAACTGCTTGAACTTTTCAGCACTAATCTCCGCAGCTTTGGCATTCACAATAAAAGAAGGCCAATCTTGAAATTGTGTCGATCATGTCCACATGCTGATAATAGGCAACAAGTTTTATTTGCAAGTGTCTATTGTTACAACAGATGGAGTTCCTAGAGGCATTTTAAGTACCTCTCGGCGAAACCTTTCAATGAAACTCTCAGTGGTTTTATTGTGTCTTTATTTAATTTTGATAAGGGCAGACATAGTCATATCGTTGACCCCCTCATAGAATCGTTTTAAGAACATTTGCTTGAAACTAGCAAAGAAAGTTATGTAGCCATCAGGCAAACTACGGTACCAGTCATACGCTGTATCGACTAAACAACCGACGAACACCCTAGTAAGAAGAGCATCATTTGGCTGTAATTGATCAGTCATCAATTCAAAGTGATTGATGTACTGACTTGGAGAAGTGCTGCCATCAAACAGCATAATGGTAGGAAGCTTGTATTTAGGAGGAAATTGAATCTCATTCCATTCAGCAGGATAAGGTTATTTTATCCCAAGTCTTTGTAGACCATCCTTCTGCTTAAAGGCCTCAAACTGGGTGCGTAAGAGTTTTACAGCCTCATTAGCATCCCCTGATGTCCGTGAATTGGTGGGTTGATTTGAATTGCTAGGAGGAGGAACGGCATGATAATTACCACCCCCAGCACCAGACTGACTGGAAGCAGCTTGAATTGGTACAAAAACAACCTGGGGAGATGGCACCTCCAGACCGACATTAACAGGCACAGAAGATGCTATGAGCTCGGGATTTGTAGCAGGATTCATAACCGATGGCACTGCATGTTGAGCCACGATTATGGTATGCATACTTACGACCATTTCAGCCATGGTCTTCAGTTTGTCTTCTAGTACAGCAATTCGTTGTTCTTGACTGGCTGAACTAGAAGCGTCTTGATCTTCTGTAATGGCATATGCTGTCACTTCTCTCGCTACTATTGACGAGATAGTTTGTTTAGAGCATTCACTATCTGCGTCAAAGTTAGATAAAGAATCATCTCCTAGATGAGTGATGAAGAGATCTTCCTGATTAAAGACATCTTGGTCTGAATTTTGATTTTTCGATCTGGTATGTTGAAAGACCCCTTCACTAGATTCATGGAGTTGACCCAAGTACTACTGACTCGGATTGCGAGACGTGCCACACTTTGAAGATTTTCTACCCCCAGTATCTCGGGAAGTCATATTGACAGAAGCATATAACAGCTCATCTTCATCTCCCATCATAGGTTCAGGAGTTGAAGCGTAGTTCAGACGATCGAAGACAGATCGTTTAGCTGATTGCAACAACACTTTATGACCACTTCATGAAGGCAGTGGCGTTCCGATGGATGATTTAAAGGTGAGTGAGACATTTTCGTGATCTCCCATTTTTGTGTAAGACGTTCTCGGAGATCAGTTACCACCACGGGATGAGAAGAAGTCGGAGGAACATATTCCTTAATGATATTAGGAAAATGCCTCCGATTTTTAAGATGCTTAGTTCCGTGGGTGTACACAGAGGTACTTAACTCATTAGCATAAGTGATTGGGTCTTTCTTTTCAAAGCTGTATTTCTGGTGCAAGTTGGCCCTTGGCATAGGATACTTGTGTTTCACCAAGGTTGATACTGATTGACGTCTGTTGAGATAGGCACGCAAATAAGAGAATTCTGCTCCCGGTGCATCTGTTTGAGGTACCAACAATTTTTTTTGCTTGGATCTTGAAATATGCAAGGTTGGAAGATCTGGAGTAGTCGCCATAGGGGTAGGCAGGATGCCTCTTTGATCAGCATTCTTTCCCTTAGCAGAGATTTGAAGACCTCTGTTGAGAATAGAGGAATCTCTGTTCAAAGGAATACAATCTGAAATATTTTCCTCTCAGTCATAGACTGGGGAGGATTGAGAAAAGACCAGGGGTGCTTTTCTTTATTTCGTGAAGGGTTAGCTAAAAAGCGTTTCCCTCTATTTTGTTGTTGAACCACATTAGGCACAGATTGCGCAAGTTGAGAAAGTGTCAAAGGACCCTTCCCTTTGTTCTGTCTAGCACTAGAACATTGCTTCTTCAAGTTCAAAACTGGAGAATAAGAGGAAATAGCCAAAAGACTAATTCCCTTGGGTTGCGCCAGAGCAACATGGTGTGCAAACTGCGCTTGGGCAGCAGGGTGCTTAGGTTGCGCCATAACAGAATGAACTATTGGTTGCGCCTTGGCAGCAAGGTGAATAGGTTGCGCCTTGGCAGCATGTTGCGCCTTGGCAGCAAGATGAGTATGTTACGCTCTAGCAATAGAAGTAGACTGCGCCTTGGCCTGCGCCTTAGCAGCAGAATAAATAGATTACGCCTTGGCAGTAGAGGGAGCGGACTTTAACTTGGCAGCAGAGGGAGTAGATTGTACACGGGCAACAGATTGCGCCTTGGCCAGCAGAGGGAGCAGACTGCACCTTGGCAGCAGATTGCGCCTTGGCCACTGAACGCTCAGATTGTGCCTGGGTAACAGCAACTGTGGAAGACTTAGGAGTCCACACAGTTCTGTTCTTGGTGATAGCCACAGTGCGCTTGTTGCTCTTGATGTTGATCATATCCTCGTAGGCTGTCTGGTTGACTTGAACAACCAGAGTCTTCTGCGTCTTGCCGATTGATGCAGTACCACATTGAGTTGTCACCTTCTCGTCGGAGGAGAAAGTCGTCCCCAACAGAGTCACCATTTTGTTTACAAAAACAAAAAGTTTATTCCAAACTTAAAAAGAATCGTACAAAGTACAATGAATTTTGGGAAGTACAACTTTAGGAATCCGATCAGAAGATGATCGCTTTATCCCTTGGACTATGTGAACTTGAAGACTAGAGCCTCTGGAGAATACAACAGCACTTTTGCAAGAACTCTTGATCTCTGATCCTTTGACAATGATTGAAAACTCTATTTATAAAGTTTTGGAAATAACTATTTTAGCAGTTATTCTGATGTGCGCGAGGTTGAACTGCGCGACTTCAGGTTGCGCCAACTTCAGGTTGCGCAACTTTTATTCAGTTACTCGAATGTGTACTAACTGTATTTAGACATGTGACATCATATGATTGAAATGCGCATGGTCGTATACAGAGTAGTGGACACGTTTTGAGAGATTAATGGCATGGGCGCCACGTCATCCTGCTTTAGAACGTTAGTTGCTTCAATTTTGTCAGGTTATGCGACTTTCAGTCAACGAGTCAAACTGCGCTTGATTAGGTTGCGCCTAGGCGCAACTCAGTGCATAGGCACGTGGCAGCATTTGAGTGTGTGAGGAGAATTTGTTCAGGTTGTGCCTAGGCACAACTCACAGAGTACGCAGAACAGCTATCAGCAATGACATCAAATCATCTCGAGTGCCACACTTTGTGGGATTCGAAGAGATTTTCTTTGTTTATTGTGCTGTCAGTTGTCAGTGCTGTCAGTTAATGATGACAATTATTGTAAGGCGCCACGTAGACTTTGGCACAATGTGATTGGGTGCAGTCTGATATATGGCGCAACCTGAGCAGTGGCGCATCTTGATCTCTGGGCTTGATAACAGTGGCGCAACTTGATTTCTTGGGCGCAACTTGATTGCTGAGTAGTAAAAACATGGCACAACTTGATTTTTAGACTCCACAACATTGTTTATAAAAAATGATGTTGTTGTCGTATATTATTTGTTGGTTGTGCATCTTGTTGCCAAGAGAGATTTGAAGATGATTGGGGAGCTCCTTTAAAATGTCAAGTTCCATGCAAATTTTAGTGTAATTACCCTTGGAGAGGGTTCTTGTTTCCTCCGCCATGGCTACAAAAGTCACAAAGGAGTTAGCTATCCTTTTCATTGCTGCGTGTGCGAAGCAGATGAGAGTAAGGTTAGACAATCACAGAGTCCTTTTTAGAGTTAAAGTTCGGAGACCATTTGACAATTTTGAGGGTGTGATTGTCGATTTTCCTTGTGCCTCTCATCCGGACTCTCTTGTAGTCGGTATCAGAGGGAAGGTGGAGATACATCTGTTTAGGGTCCATGGGCGCCACCTTGTACCCCAAAGAAATGCCCCAGCTGGCAATCTTCTCCTGGACCCGCGACAGCTTCGAGCACCCAGTTGAGAATTTTAGAACAAAAGTGTGATTGAAGGTTACTGGAAGGGAGGTGATTTCGTCTGGAGAGAAGGGCACCAAATTTGTGTCGTTGTCCGGATGAAGGGGGGTCGATGTCTGGCAGCTCGATCGAGGGAGCCGGCTCAAAAATTTGAGTGGCCCGGTCAGGCCAAAGCTTGTCAGTGTAAGACATCGCCGTTGGATGGGGGGTGCTGTGTTGGGGTAGTAAGGGGGTAGAGCCTGGGCGAGGCATTCTCTCTTACACCAGACAGTAGTGGGAAATTAAGACCCAAAGTGATCGCTGGGGAGCATTCCCGGCCAACAGATGGCGCGGGAAGCTGTACATATTGTGTCGAAATCGCTAAAACGTCAGACGATGGCGTGGCTGTAGGCAGATCTATAGGGGCGCTATCTGACTTGAGGGGGATATAGAGGGGGTAGTCTGGGTGGGCTCCGGAAGGGGTGAGCCAAGAGGGGAGGGCAACGTCGCTCCCGCGCACTTAGGGGTCACTGCGGGTTAGGCGCCAACGAAGATGGTGGAAGAGGTGAGGGGGACCCCAACAGGGGACCCAAAGGGAAAGGCACCACCCGAGTGGGAAAAATAGGAAGGCGTAAAGCATGTAGACGCATGCCAATAGGCGTTGGATGGCCAGTCTCCTGTGCGCCAATGAGGAGGAGAGGACTCCTTATGACCAGCGCCAAACGACGCGGTAAAGGCGCCGCCCGAGATGGATGGGGTGAAGGAAACCCCAAAGGGGGACCCACCCAGGGGGGAAGAAAGAGGAAAGCACAAAGCAAGTAGACGCATGCCGTACCGGGCGTGCGCCAGTTGAGACATGCGCCAAGCACAGATACTGGAGAAAGCTGGGGTGTGGTGCCAAGTGTATTGGGTGAAGGGGACAGCTATCCATTCAATAATTCAAAATTCAAAAAGTAAGGGGGACAAGTGGGAACGCCGCCTGAGGGCAGGGTAGCAGACTCCTCGGGAACCCACAAGGAGGGAGAGGGGATTAGTACCCCAGTGACGACTGCATCTTTCGGGCGAGAAGGTGATGCCATGAGGTAGGCGCTGGCGGCCGTCGGGTTGGCAGAACCGAAGATGGCAAGAAGATCGTCAGCTGGGGCCACCCTTGATTGAGGTGGGTGGCGCTGACGCCGAGGGAAAAGCTTTCGCGGCCCGACGGAGGCCCGGGGGCACCGTCGTACTGGACGTGATGACCAACTCCCGGCCTGAGATGGACGAAGGGGGATAGATCCCAATACTGAGCAAGGTAAGGGGAGGAGGAGGAGGACCGGGCAGGGGGGTCGAGCAGCTTCCCTAGGAGCGTGAGGAGGCCCGACGGCTAGGGTGTCGTCCGCCGAGGGTCCGGAGGGAGCCGAAACATGAGGAGGAAGGGGGGAAGTGCGACAACCCAGCCGGAAGGTCGGGCTTACAGAGCGAGGGTCTCCTACGGGAGACCTCCGCAGAGCTCCTGGAGGAGAGAGGTCGCCATTTATATATATATATATATATATATATAGTTAAAAAAAAAAAATATAGTTAAAAAGAAAGAAAATAAATAGAAATAAAAATAGAAATAGAAAAAAAGGGAATACTGTTCCCTTTGGGAACAGTATGGGTCATAGGCCGATATATCAGCCGCGTATGTACAAATATACACGAATGAGAGAGGTAGAAATTCTCTTGACAAAACCTATACAAAAACCCTAAAAGTCTCCACCCCCATTCCAGGGCCGACGTACTCGACCTCCTATGGCACGTTGGGTGGCCGCTGATCGCCAAATTTGTCTAGCTACACCTAATCGTTTTGCATTCCGTAAACTCCCACCAAAAGCCTATATAATCCACTCGAAACCCAATTAATTAAATTCGAGTATAGGGAGGAAATCGATCCAGAGGAATCGATTCAAATCGAGGCAAAACTGCTCGAACACAGAGTAGTAAAACAGTCACAAACTCTATGTTTGTAAGAAGTTTGTGAACACAATAGTAGCAATCTTCAAAATCTAATTAAAGGCGGACCTAGACAACCTTTAGGGCTTATCAACCCTTTTCACAGAAGTCAATTTTATTGACTATGCATCGAGAAATCGGTTTCCCAAAACTTACAAAAAACTATTTTCAAACTATTAAAAATATTAGAAATTTTCTCGATATGGCATGTGCCCCGACAAATCGGGCGACGTGCTCGCAACCCATGAGCATCGAAAGACGCGTATGGGTGTTACGACGTGTAGGATTCGACGAAACTCAATTTCGTTGTGTGTGCGCGACAAAATCGAACTGTATCCGTCAAGATACCCCGTTTGGCCTTTTTGTAAACTAGCTCATAACTTCGTGCATATTTGTCATCTCGAGACGAAACTTTTGCCAGTAGGACCGTAATATTTTTGTGGTCCTGTATGCTAAGTTTGGTCTGATTCTGGAAAGGTCGACCGGAATGCTATTTTGGCGGACCCGTGACCCGATTCAACGGCAAATTTGTGCACGACCCGCCAGAATCCAACTTTGGACATACGGTTGGGTTTGTCTCATCAAATCGGACCCGAAGACATAGTTTGAAAACTTTAGAGATCGTAGATACTGACATGCTTTTCGGTGCAAAATGGGTCTAACGGTGGATATCGTTTTGACCTAAAATTACGATTTTGTCCATGTGTCAAGAATTGGACTTTTCGGTAGACATTCTTAGATATTTATTTTATACTGAACATATTGGTGATGTCTGTTTCAGCATCTGGAAACTGTTGTGCGAGTTGGACTTTAGTGTGGCACTGAGTGGTTGGTATTATCGGTTTCACCAGCAAAGGACCTCAGGCGAGTACATTTGTTGTTTGTTTTCAATATTGTTAATTACTATAGTTCATTGTTAGTCATCTTATACTTGATTTTTGACATGCTCGTCACACAGATACCATATTTCATCCTATCTTGTTGTATTTCTTACTTGTCGTGCTGGGAAGGGGAAGTACCAAGTAGATGTATGATCTGACCATAGAAATTATTTATTTTTTGCAATTAGACCTCGTAGATATTGTTTATTTTCTGCTGGTAGACCTCGTAGACATTGTTTATTTTTATGCAAGTAGACCTCGTAGACCTCGTGGTGTAGTGTCCCAGCCGATCACACATCGAAAGGAGTACTTCAAAACACTTAGATAGTTATGTTCCTCGTTTCACCCTGTTATATGTTCTATATATTTTCTTGTCTCTAGTTCATTGTACTACCATGTTATAGTAGATTCTCTTATCATGTATTTTATGGCTAACCTCTATTTTATAGTCGTTATCATATATTGGAACTGCACTCAATGAATTGTACTCGTTCCATTCCCGACTGTAAACCAACATTTTTTTGGTTGTCACTCTTAGCCATAGGAAGATAAGAGTATACTTGCAGGCCAAAACTTAGAGATTAGCTAGATAGATGAGTTGTAGTCATTTTTCATATTTGTAAGAATAATGTACTTTCTTTAAATATAAATCTTGTAAATATTTAGAAATGTGAATAAGCAATAAAGATAATTTTTATCATTTTATTTTGTTGTGGCCTGGACATCGTTCTACCGTCGACACTGCGACATAGGCTATCTTGGACACGCACTCGTATTTTTGAAAGGCGATGCAAGTCATGACAAGTTTTTGTGGTGGCCAATGCAGGTCTATTTTGCAAATCATGCGAACTCGTAATAGTACTTAAGTTAGTAGTACTATTGTGAGCCTGCAACTAGAAAATGCTCATTAACAAGTTAGGCTTAATTTGATTTAAGAGAATGATTAGGACTAGGAGTCCCTTATTCAAATTGACCGTTGGATAGTTAAAGTTGTTATATAGGCCATGCAATTTAGATAAGAAGTTATTAAATTTAGATAGCTTGACAGATCTCCATAGATACACTATTATATTTTGATATGATGATATGACCCAATGTGGATAGACTATTCACTTGGTAAGTTAGGCCTTCATAGAATTAATGCTCTAACGTTGATAAATTATTCAATTCTTTTTTTTTTTGCCCTCTTTAGATATCATCCTCATATCGTAGTCTGAATTGCCTATTTAATTCCCAGTTTGCCATAAGGAATTATTTTTATAATTTCTGATTCAGTTATCCATATATGAAACTCGAGTTAGTTTCTATTCAAAATTTCCCTCAATCATTTGAATACACATGAAATAGAGATTAGAATGTTTGTACTTCTTTTGTCTTCAGTTATTTACTCCCTGGTCAATCTTTATTTTTAAGAATTGATACTTATAGGATTGATACTCACACTTCTCCCATCTTGATCACCCTGGGATCAGTTCGAGTTATCTTTCCTATCTAAGCCATATCACTTATTTGTTTTCATAAGAAATTATTTTATAAGAAGTCAATATTCTATTTTTTTCATTGACTTTTGAGCCTAATATGACCCAGTTATCCATCTAGTAATTTCGAGTCAGTTTTGTTTTATTTTGTCCTTTGATCCTTGAGTATGAGAGAAATGAATACTTTCACTTCAAGAACAGATACTTATGCTTCCTCTCATAGTCAACTTTTTTGAATCTCTAGAAGCTCATTTGAATTTTACGAATATTTGAAAGAATGTTCCTTGACTCATAATGACAGGACAACAGCGTACTGTCACCATTTATTTGAATTATAGAGACTGTGGGTTCACTGCAGCTAGCAGCGCACTGGCGAGGCACGACCCCTAGAGTTAAAATTATTTCAAGGAAACGTAGGTTATCGAACTTAGTGATCCTCTTTTGATCTTAGTCACCCTTGTGTCAATATTGGATAGAGTTAATAAATATCTGATATTGTATCATATTTGAGTCACGAAACCAAGGATTTACTACAGCCAAGTGTACACTGGCGAGACATAAAATCTCGATAAAATGACTTTAGACATGATTACAGTCTTCGGATGCTATAGAGGGTATGTCCTGTATGCCCATTGATTCAAAGCTAATACTAGTAGAAATTCTATAAGTAGGGTAGCATGCCTCCCAACCTAGCATCCCATTGTCCTTGTGACCTACTAATAAGGTAATTGACTGGTACTAATAGGTTTACCTAGAATATAGAGTTTAGAGGTCGATAACCTATTGGTCGACCAAGGCCTTAGATAAGAAGACAGTAGGATGACTGTATAAGCACGAACACCAGATAAGGCTTAGACTCTTAAGGATCTTGAACTACTTGTGCCTTATTTCAATCATAAATGTTGTGTACTTATATTTTGACTATCTTGACTGATGCTTATATTATAGCCTAGTTTTGAAGCTTATTCTTTATCGAGCTTGTTCAAGACATGTGTTTATTGGGAACGTCTACTAGCATATTGTCTAATTAGAATCGATGTATTATGGTTTGATCAACCTTAGTGCATCGGTTCGCTCTTCATATGATTAGTACACATGGATTGAGATATATTTGCCCTATAGGATCTCATCCACACTGCCTTGACAACTCCCTTTGAATTATTCAATCGCCCTTGAAACCTCATATTCACATTCGATCCCCTCTTCCTTGAACTCTTTATTGTTTTTGCCTTATTTAATGCAGAAAACAAATGCTTGTATTTGAGAGAAGAAATACACATAATGTCCCCCTTTGTTCACCATACCACATATGGCAATGAAAGCTATTACACTACCAAAATAACTCATATTAGCGACAGAATTAGTGACTCCATTCTTATACGTCGCTAATATTTTAACTTAGCGATGTACACCGACGCTTAGCGATGAAAACTTAGTTTTAGGAAAAATTTGATGCTAAACATCGTTGTTCGTTGCTAATATGACGACGTTTACAGTGTATGTGTGTGATATGTATGACATCATTTATTCCTGTGTGTGATGTGTTTACAGTGTATGTGTGTGAAATGCAGTTTGGGAACTATTGGCATTTGTGTACAGGATTTTAGAAACTGTATTTTATTTTTTATTTTTTTGCAAATTTATCGATGTTCTGCGACGTTTAGCGACGATCAGCAACGAAAAAATATGTCGCCAACGTGTATCGAGACATCGCTATTTTGGTATCGTTGACGTCGCTAATATGAAAATGATGTCGCTATTTTGAACCTAACGTCGCTATTTTGAACCACTGCCATGACATCATAGGTGATGTTATTGCGTCGCTATATACGTCGCTAATTTCTTTATATTGCGACGTGTTAGCGACGTTTCATAAATAGTCGCTAATTTTTTATGTGCAACAACGACGAATTTTTAATCAGCGACCATGTTTTCGGCGACCTGTTAATTACGTTGCTAAATACGTCACTAATTTATTTTAGCGATGTATTTAGTGTGATTAGCGACGTTTCGGGACGTCGCTAACCTGTCACATTTTGGTAGTGTTACACCATCGTTTCCTCTATTTGAAATCGAAAAATGATCTTCAAACTTGATTCATATCTTCCCTATCATATTGTATATTACATCGTGTGGTATCCTTTTCTAATCAAGAGTCAAGGGACAATCTCATGACTTTGAAGTTTTCTAACCCTGAATTTTTCTAACCCCATAAATCCTAGAATTGTGTCTTAGTTTAAATTTCGAGAAAGAAATTTTCTGAAGTATATAGATTGTAAGCCTTCTAGATTTTATAATTTTCTAGGATTATCGATTGACGAGGATAAGTTGGTTCCCACTAGGATGATAAATCAGTGCCTCATAAACACCCACTTTCTGTTTAGATCATTTGGTGTACCCTACCGTGACATTGATATTCGGACATAATACCAGCTGTTACCCCCCGACAAATTACATATACAAGACCTAGACGAGTCCACCTTCACTTAGGCATATCTTGTCCCACTTAAACATGTCCCTTTGTGCTCTATATTTATGATGCGACTTTTAAGTCAAAAAGACTAACTAGAACCCTTACCGCCATACCGATGTATTTTCTGACTCCAACTTGTCACGACCCGCACCCGCTTTTACTAAATTTTCTAACAATAATGAAAACATATATACATTTATTAAATAGTCACCATAAATCTATATATACACATTTATATAGTTAATACCCTAAAATGCACAAGGGTAATGTAAAGGAAATAGTTATCATATTTCCAAGAATAAATATTCAATCAAAATAACTGAATATTGATAATATATATATATATATATATATATATATATATATATATATATATATATATATATATATATATATATATATATATATATATATATAACAATTACTCTAGGAAAATATTTATTAGACACTTAAAGCAAGATAGAAGTATACACTCAAAGTATATCATCATGGACATCTTAGGACTCACTATAAGCCTACACTGGCTTGGGCTCGGTTCGGGCCCAGTCCGGACTAGATCGGTATAACTGAATCTTCTACAAGTCAATAAATCTTAATAGTAAATAATTAAACTATTTATAATGGTCATGTCACAACTTGGCATGGTTTTCCTAGTTGGAACAATCTTATGGCTCGACATTCCCTAACATAGCTAATACACTAGCCAAAGCACGCAACTGCACTATCCGTGCCACTATTTCTTGTCACCTTGCACTCCAATTCCTAACCATGACTAGAGTCACCTACCGTAATAATTAACTAATTAATTATTTATAAAAATCTAAAAATCACCATTTAAATCAACTAAATAAATAATAAAAAAATATTTCAAAAAATTTTTGGAAAGGGGAGCTACAAATCTACCCACCTTAAAAATAATTTCGTCATCGAAATTTTAATTCATAACTATTCCTTAAAAAAATCAAAGTCTACTATTTTCTTAATCTCCTCAAATTTAATTTCTCCAAAAATATTTTATGACCTTCTCCAGCCATTTTATAACTCCGAATACTTGGGGACTTCTACCCACCTTTGGTCACACTACTCCCCAAAATTACGGTCACTAAAACCTTATAATCTTCTAACCAGTTGCTAACAATTCTACCAACAGATATCTAGGGTGTATGGCATCTATAATCCCTCCTATCTATAAACAATCAAATATTCAATAGTCAAGCAATATTATACTATAATTTAAGAATTTCTGATGAATTCTAGACAACACGATCATTCGTCACCCCGGAATAGGAAAGAACGAGAATCAGTGGTACAAGAAGGCAAGGTAAAATAATCGTGAACGAATACGAAGTTTCAAAGACGGTAGAGAAATTTTTAAAAGAATTTTCAAGGCAGAGTGGATTGAGATTTCTAAGGTTTAGTCATAGTCGCAGGCTTGTACCAGTACAGTTACGTAATCGGTACAATATGCTCTGACCTGCATAGGCCACCATAAAAACTTGTCACGACCCACACCCGTTTTTTGGACGCGAGCTCGTGAGCAAGCCAGCTACGCATCAAGCGGACTCCAACCGACTCGAATACGTAAACGCTGTTACGGCTATGGTAAACTGCCAATAATGGCAAAAGTAAATCTATATCTCAATCCATAAGTGTACGAAAACAAAAATGAACACTATGGGTCGTGGTCTGCAGCCTGTTTGCCATGAAATATAAAAGAACAGAACAATTATCAGAGGACCGAACTTTTACTTTACGTTACAAACTCGCTTGTACAAAGAAAGCCTAGGGACGAAAACCTAGGTACAGCAGTCTAAGTACAATTGTTTATTTTAGATTCTGGGGGGTGACGATAGAGGCTCGGGAAGGCGACGGCAGCCCTGCCTTACTCCTTGGACGATCGGTATGCAGCCTTGGCTCCTTATGAAAAGATGGTTGGCATTGACAAATAAATGCTCTTCTTGCTCCTCTGTTGCTCTTCTGGCTTCTCTCTCTCTCTATGTATTCTTTTCTCTGACTATTGGGGAGTCTCTCTGAATATACGTATTTTTTCTCTGAAATTGTATATCTTACAAGGGAATGGCACCTTGCTATTTATAATAGTGGGAGGTGATAATTAGGGCTGCCAATGATTAGCTCTTAGAGATGGCGACGGCTTGGAGATTGGTCCATCTTGGCCATTCGTTTTAATTATGATAAATCTGGGCTATTAGGTGTAGATTACACCAAATCCCATGAGCGATTAATGCTGATTGGAATAAATCTTCCTTATACTGATCTTCTGATATCTGCGAATAAATCAGATCTATTCTTCTGCCACGTGTCCCAGATTTATTGGGATCTGACCCAATTTTTAATAGTAGCAAATCGGTTTAGGACACGTGTCCTAGGAGCTGCTGGGGGGATCTGGACCGCATGACTAGTAAGCCGCATATGAATGTGAGCCGCATATGAATGTGAGCCGCATATGGTTAAACCCACGTGTCAGGGCTTGCGTGGGCAGTGGCCCTCCCTTGAGCCTTCTAATCACAGATGAGTAATCTTTATGGGCCGCATAGGTATATATCCGCCTGGGCCGCATGGACATGATCTTCTTGAACCGCATGAGAAGTCCTCGCTCGAGCCGCATGAGACTTTCATGGCCTGAGCCGCATAGGATGGATTCACTCTGAGCCGCATGGGAAGTCCTTTGCCCGAGCCGCATGAGACTTTCATGGCCTGAGCCGCATAGGATTTAATCTGAGCCGCATGAGAAGCGAGCCGCATACGAATGCCCACGTAGCAAGGCCACGTGACATTTTTATGGCTCTCGGGGGATTTGTGTCAGAGATTTCTTTCCTCTTCCCTAGAGATTCATCATTATGGCAGAGCCATAATTACCTGCTTTGGTGTCAGGGCTGTCAACTTTTCAGAGGAGTCAGCCGTCAAAGCAATTAATGCAGCGTGGGTGGAGGGGAGCACTATCAGGCCACGTGTCCTCTGAGCCGTATGGAATACCCTGAGCCGCATAGCCCCTTATGCCGCATGATTCCATGAGCCGCATGAGTTTTCTGAACCGCATGGATCTTTCTTGGCCGTATGAGTTATTTTCTTTAGTATTTTCCATGCTTCTACAGGACCCCCTTCAAAGTTTTCAATTTGTAAAATTGAAATACTTTGAATAAGAAGCATGGTCGTGTTCTTCTAGCCGCATATGGAATTCTGACCGCATAAAAGTCTTAGCCGCAGGGGACTTTCGAGCCGAATAGCCATTTGAACCACATATGCCCTTTGCCACGTCATTATGTCATACGTGTAGATCTTTTTGGGACAGGATCCCAAGAGCTCAGTCTTTAAATGACTGGTTTTGGCTCGATAGCCGAAGAGTCGCTCGCGTTTGTACGAGACGTCGGTCCATAGTTTTATGTCTATAAATAGAAGGACATTTAGACAGTCTTCTCTCTTAGGCTCTTTTTGACTCAGATTTTTGTCGTGTTTTCTTCCTCTGATCATCAGACAATAATGGCACCCAGGGCTTCTAAGGCTGTGAAGAAAGCTGTGGCGAGGAGTAAGAAATCGGCTTCGTCCTCAACTGTCGCGCTCCCCGTTCGTCTTGACGTTCATATTGCCATCGAAGGTAAGGATTAAGTAGTCGATTTGAAACCCTAACAGGGCCTGCTTCACTGCATACTCCAGACTTTGACGTAAATTACTCAAACTGCATGGTCCGCATACACGTCCCATGACTGAGCCGCATGAGGATATACCCCCTGTCTGAGCCGCATGACCATTTCTGACTATTTTCATTTTCTTCGTATTTGACTCTCGCAGTATCTCCACCGAATGCTGAGACTGCGGCGTCAGAGGTGCCGCAGCCTCCTGTCATCAGCCAGAGATCTTTCTCTGTTAAGGAGGAAGTGAAAAAAGAAGAACCTGCGCCTGAAGGGGACGGTAGCCCTCCAAATATCGAAACCGCTGAGGGTGGCAGCGCTGGGAACTCTATTTCTCCTGTTCCAGACGAGGATGCTCTTCACTTGCATCCTTCATATGTGAGATGGTTGAGGGAATGGTATATGCGCTCTTGTAATTAGGATGTAGGGGCTTCTCGTGGATGTCTGTCTGTAGTCTTTGTTTTGTTTCGCCTTTCTTCTTGTCTTCATGAAGAACTCTTTTGACTTGCTTGCAATCGTGTGGATGTAACAAATTTCTGAATGAATAGAATATATATTTGCTTCACTCTTTTGCTTTGTAATAATCCTCTTATTGGGACATTTTGCGTGGACCCATTGTCCCTAACGTACCCTGGTTTTGAATACGGACAATAAGTTTAAAAGAAAGGAACCAATCATACTGACTCAGAGGTACTGAGGACATGGTGAGCATGAGGGTTTCTTTGATGGGGGGGTACATAGAATAACTCAGAGGTAATGAGGAAATAAAAATTCTATGTAGAGGGGTAATTTGTTTGTGGCAGAAGTAGAACGGCTCAGAGGTAATGAGGACATGGCCGTCTTGGAAATTTGTTGATCGATTACCTTTTTTGTGCACTGGGAGTGCGGGTATTAGATCATGAGGGAGGATCTCCTTCAAGAAGAAAGTTCAGAGGTATGATCATATATGACTTGCTACCTGGAAGAGTGACCGAGATATGAGTTCAGAGGTACCAGCGGGTACATGACTCGAGAATCTGGAGAATAGTGAGTGTGAGTTCAGTGGTACCAGCGGGTACGTGACTCAGGAATCTGAAGAATGGTGAGTGTGAGTTCAGTGGTATCAGCGGGTACGTGACTCAGGAATCTGGAATATGGTGAGTGTGAGTTCAGCGGTACCAGCGGGTACGTGACTCGGGAATCTGGAGAATGGTGAGTGTGAGTTCAGTTGTACCAGCGGGTACGTGACTCGAGAATCTGGAAAACTATGAGGATGAGTTCAGTGGTATCAGCGGATACATGACTGAACGATCTGGCGAACTTATGGAGCGAGTTCAGTGGTACCAGCGGGTACGTGACTCAATAATCTGGAAATTTATGGAGCGAGTTCAGTGGTACCAGCGGGTACGTGACTCGAAAATCTGGAGAATGTTGTTTAAACATAGTATTTCTTCAGAAACTTGCCGTTGACGGGCAACATGAGCAAGTCTCCGTTTTGCTTAGCGAGGCGGTAAGCGCCGTTGGAGAATACTGTCTCTATGATAAATGGGCCTTCCCATTTTGGCTGGAACTTCCCGGCGGTCTTGTGAGTCATGACCATTGGCCTCCGGACGGCCAGAACAAGATCGTCCACTTGGAATGTTCTGATTTTGACCTTCTTGTTGAAGGCTCCCGAGATGCGTGCTTGGTATAGCTCGATCCTTTGCTGAGCTAGGAGGCGCTTTTCATCTAAGGCTTCTAATTCTTGCAGTCGACGTCGGTAGTTATCATTCGTTGTCAAATGATAAGTGAGGACGACGCGGAGTGAGGGTATTTGAGTCTCTAATGGGAGAACTGCCTCACTCCCGTACACTAGGGAGAATGGCGTATTCCCGATGGCTGTTCGAATTGTGGTGCGATAAGCCCATAAGCATTCGTCGAGCTTCTCGTTCCAGTCGCGCTTGTTGGAGGAGACGAACTTCTTGATGAGTTTGATGATTGTTTTGTTGAACGCCTCTGCTAACCTGTTTGCTGTCGGGTTGTACGGCATCGAAGCGATATTCTGAATACGGTGTTTATCAAAAAATCGATAGAATGCTTGGCTTGCAAACTGCGGACCATTATCATGGATGATCCTTCGAGGCAGTCCAAAGCGGTAGATGACGTGATGCTTAAGGAAGCTGATCACGTTTGAAGTCTTGACTTCTGTGAGTGGGACAGCTTCCGCCCACTTGGAGAAGTAATCAGTGATCGCAAGTATGAAGCGATGTCCTCGGGAAGAAGGTGGGGTGATTGGACCAATGATATCCATTCCCCATGCTTCAAATGGCCAGGACGCCCCTATCGGATGTAAAAACTCGGATGGTTGGTGAATGAAATCCGCGTGGACTTGGCAAGCTTTGCACTTTCTAGCATAATCGATCGCATCTGCAACCATCGTGGGCCAATAGTAGCCCATTCGGCGAAGCCGATCTTGTAGTTTTGGGCCGGGCTGGTGGGCCCCGCAAACACCGTCATGAGCTTCTCGTACCGCTTCTTTGGCTTCTGCGTTTGACAGACACCGAAGTAATAATCCATCGTAAGAGCGGCGATACAGCATCTTCGTCTCTGTATCGTAGAAGAATCTGAGAGAACGCCTCCTGATGGAGGTGGCTTCCTTTGGGTTCTTGGGCAGGATGTCGTAGACGACGAAGTCGATGAATGGTTGTCTCCAATCTAGGGCGTCATCGATCGTCTGTGCGGAATAACTTGCCACGAATTGCACATTATTTTTGGGACAGACCAGTTCATGGCCTATCACTTCCACTGATTGGCGATCATAATTGGGAACTGCTAGGGAAGCAGCAAGACCAGCTAGGGCATCGGCTTCAATATTTCGGAGTCTGGGGACGTGCTCGATGAAGAACCCCTCAAATGACGAGATGATATCGATCGCTATTTGGTGATAAGGGATCATATCTTCGTGGCGGACCTCGTACGAACCCCGGATCTGATTGACGATTAGTTGGGAATCGCCGTAAGCTTCAAGATATTCTACCCCCAGCTCCCTTGCAAGTTGGAGGCCAATGACCAGAGCGTTGTACTCGGCCACATTGTTAGAGCAGGGTTCTGTGAGGGAATAGGCGCGATTGATCACCAATCTGGAAGGGGAGACCAGCACTACCCCGACTCCGACGACTATATTGCCTTTAGGTCCGGTCCTTGAAGCACCGTCAAAGAACATTCGCCATATAGCCTCGCGAGAGGTTGCGTGCGAGTCGGCGACTTCGTCTGGGATCTCTTCGTATATTCTGGAGGATTCCGAGCCTGGGTGGGCTGCTAAAAAGTCCGCCAGGGCTTGACCTTTAACTTCCTTCTGTGGGACAAAGATCATATGATAAGGGGACAGCAATATTGCCCATGTAGCGAGTCGCGAGCTAAGTGCCCCTGGTTTGGTCATGAGGACTCTGAGAGGGTTGACCCGTAAGATCACATGTATCGTTTGTCCGGTGACATAGTGTCGCATTTTCTGAATGGCGAACACCAAGGCGAGGCATTCCTTCTCTACAGCGGTGTATCGGTGCTCTGGCCCAACCATCATTCGGCTGAGATAGTATATGGCTTGTTCGTGGCCTGCATCATTGTTTTGTGCCAACAGGGCACCGAGGGAGTGTTCCATTGCTCGTACATAGAGCAGGAATAGTTTTCCAGGGACTGGGGCTACCAAGATCGGAGGATTTGACAAATATTCTTTGATGCTGTCGAAAGCACGTTGGCATTCCTCGTCCCATACGAATGAGACTCCTTTCTTCATGAGGTGCGTGAATGGTCGGCATCGCCCGGAGAGGTTGGAAATGAACCTTCTGATGTAAGCTAGCCTTCCTTGAAGGCCTCTTAGTTTGCGGAGATTTTTCGGGAGACCCATCTCTATGATTGCTTTCGTCTTCTCAGGGTCTACATGGATACCCTTTGCAGTGATGATGAAGCCTAAGAACTTCCCGCTGGATACATCCAAGAAGGACTTCGTAGGGTTCATTTTCAAATTGTGCGTTCGCATTAGGTCGAATACCGTTCTTAGATCCTGCAGATAGTCTCCCTTGCTACGGCTCTTGACGGCTATATCGTCAACATAGCACTCCACCGTCTTACGTAAGTGGTCTCTGAAGATGATGCTCATGGCTCTTTGATATGTGGTGCCAGCATTCTTTAAACCGAAAGGCATGACTGTGTAGCAGTACGTGCCAATTGGTGTTCGGAATGATGTATGCTTTTCGTCGTCAGGAGACATTTTGATTTGGTTGTACCCCGAGAAGCCATCCATGAATGACATGCGTTCGAAGCCGCAGGTATTATCGATCATGATGTCCGTAATAGGAAGGGGGAATTCATCTTTGGGGCATGCCTCGTTCAGGTTGCGGAAGTCGATACAGATTCGAATCTTCCCATTCTTCTTGAGGACGGATACTATATTGGCGACCCAATCGGGATGTTGCTCCTCACGAATGAAGCTGCTGGCTATCAGTTTGTTGACTTCGGCTTCGATCGCATCCATGATGCCTGGACGGAAGCGTCGCTGTTGTTGCTTGACCGGTTTCGCATCTGGTTGAATGTTGAGTTTGTGAAGAGTGATGTCAGGATTTAACCCTGGCATGTCTTCATAGCTCCAGGCGAATACATCAATGTATTCTCTGACAAGTCCTAACAGCGACTTCCGTTCTCCGTCAGTTAGGCTTTTACTGATGAAAATCGGTTTTGAAGAAGATTCGCTGCCGAGATCCACTTGTATGACTTCATCTTCAGTAGGAGGTTCTCTCAGTTCGAACCGCTTTTTCCATTGTGCGTCCAATTGTTGGGCCCATGGCTCTAGCTCGAGGATTTCGGGGATGTCTTCGTCGTCCTCGTAAGCGTCGGCGAATGCCATGTTGACTGTCATGACTTGTCTGAATACATCTCCAATGTTGATATCTGAGTCGGAAGTTGGTGATCCGGTTGAATGTGACTGACAGTCGCATTCTTCATCTAAACTTTCAGGGGTCGTAGTAGGCGTTACATACCCTAACCCGTATCGAGTTTTGTTATAGTAGTTCCGTGGTTTGCCTGCCGGGACTGGCGGCTTCAAAGGTAATCGTCGCCCAGTGCCGTAGTTCAACCCTGGCGTCGTCTCTAGATCATACACCTGTTTCTGCATGAGATATTTGGATTGAGGGCTATAGAGATACAGAGGCAGTTTCCCGGCATCCGACCCGAGGTCGACTTCTTCTATGGTGAGGGGATACGGGTTGTTCGTCCGACCGAAGATGATCGAATGATCTCCTCCATCGAATATTCGGTAAGCGTCTTCTACTAGAGTAAGCTGGATCGCGGTGTACACATTTGTCACCTGTGTGTGCAGGTGAGCGCCTATACCGTGTTCCATAGCATATATTGTACATAGCTTATTGAGCTCGGTGTAGTTCAAAGATAACCCTTTATTGATGAAGTAAGGTATCTTTTTTAGGGGGATTACATCATCAGCGGAGGGGACATTGGTGTGGGTAGCCACATACTTGGCTAGCTCCGGTTCCTCTTCGGCTACCCCCTGTGTGACCGAAGACTGCGAGGACGACCTAGGAAGCTTGATTGTCAGTGGTTCAGTTGATGAAGCAGAGCGTGGAGTTGTAGGCAGACTGGCGACCCCCAGTTTGGCATTTGATATGGAGCGGAGAGTTGTTGGTTCGCTGGAAGTGTCAGACCTTGCATCGAGGTGACGACCCTTTTTGGGAAGGCGTATCGTCAGCGGCTTGTCGGAGGGATTGAGCTTCCCTGTTTGGGGTTGACTGACTCTCGACAGTCGGATTATCAGTGGCCCCGTTGTGGGTCTCGGCACTTGGCCGGACCTTGGCAGCCGGATTATCATCTGCTCCTCTTGCGCCGAGAGGCTGATCGCGTCTTTCCGCAGAGTGGCGGTGAGGGGTGCAGACTTGCCCGGTTTACGAGCTTGGAGGTGGATCGTCAGGGGTCCTTCTGATCCCGTGGCTGTCTCGGTATGAGTTTGTGCGTCTCCTTCATCAAGGTGCCTCTTTGACTTTTCGTATAAGCAGGAGTCCGAGTAGTAAGATTCGACCCCCTTGAAGGAATCGATATCAGCAAATTATGTCTTCACGAAGCCGTGTTTGTCGACGTATTTGAAGCACTGGTGTAGCATGGAAGGCACGATCATATAATCGTGTATCCATGGGCGCCCCAAGAGGAAGTTGTAAGAAGTGTCTGCGTCTATGACGTAGCAGGTGACTTCGGATTGGAGGTCGCCAATTTGACACTTCAGACGAATCTTCCCAATCGGGTAGCTCCTGCCCGAATTGAAACCGCTGATGGCGGTACTTGTAGGTGTCAGGCGATGCATTGGGATGCGGAGATGATGTAGCAGACCCTTCGGAATGATGCTTATGGAGGAGCCAGGATCAATGTGCATCCGATCCACCTTCACGTCGCTGATGTATCCTGTGTAGTATAGCGGACGATCATGTAGGTTGGTTTTGATGAGCATGTCCTGCGGAGTGAAGACGATGTTGGGCATTGCTCCCGTGCAGGCGCTGTCTTGGAGATCCACGGGTGAGTCCTCCCCGGTGAGATTGGATTGAGCCAGATAAGCATCGGCATTTTGGAGTGCTTCGCTCAATGCAATACGAACGTCCTTGGAGAGCCTTAGGAGTTCGTATAGTGACAATTTGGTCGGAGTGTTAGCCAATTGTGCTAAGATGTCAAAGTTGTAGGGCCTCTCTAGCCCTTGGGCTGTGTCCTTTCGGAGGGATTTGTCGAAGCGAGTCTCCTTCGGCCTAGGCTTGCCGGTCGTCGAAGGCTGAGCCGGTCCCGGAGCATCAGTTGTAGTAGGTTGATGATTTTCAGCTGGGCTGTCAACCACAGGTTGGGATTGCGCTCCGGACCGCGTGACGACGGCTGTAGCTTCCTCGTTGTCTGCTGAAATTGTATGGCAGGTCTTGATTTTTCCACTCTTTTTGTTGGTGGGAGATGGTGTGGGCCGAGTTACTTCTGACACCAAGTCTGGATGGACCCACATGACCTCCCCTCGTGAGGTGGTGAGAGGTACTAGACCAGTAGCCTGTTTCCAGGGAGGTGGAAGATTGGTAATCTCCATCGTTGCCAGAGGGACGGGGATTACCCCATCTTGAGTCTCCGTCGGAGGGAAGTGGCCGAATTGTACGGACACCATATTGGCTGCTACGGTTACCTCTTCGAAGTCGATGGCCAGAGCGTTCGAATCGATGAGGCTCTGGATGTACCGTTTTAGTTGGTAGCAGTCGTGTGTAGCGTGGTGTACATAACGGTGGTAATGGCAGAACTTTGGGTTCTCCAAATCAGCCGGCCGAGGCTCCCGCCTTGGTAGTGGAAGCTGAATTCTACCTCCTTGTATGAGCATGTCCAAGATAGGCTTGACGTGGCCGTCTTCGAAGGAGTAATCGATTTGGGGCCATTGTTTGTCTGTAGGCTTCAGCTCAGGTTTTTGTGTTGTATCGGCCACCATAGCCTGCTTCCCCTTGCTGTCCCGATTGCTGGAGGGGTTACCCCTATTATCGTTGTTGGGACGCTTGCCCTTGTTTTCTCCTTCTGAGATATGTAATCCTAGTTGGCGAGCCTTCTTCAGTCGTTCTTCGGCACTTGTGGCGCTGATGATGAACGCCTTCCAATCTTTGAATTGACTTTCGCCCATCCAGAGACTGATCGTTGGAAGGAGTCTCTTTTGGCAAATTTCAATCAAGGAGAATCTGGATTTCCGGAAGGCAGCTTCATGGCGGTTTGGCGGAACCGCTCGATGTAGTTTCTTGTCAACTCCTTCTCCCCTTGGACGACGTCCATGAGAGTGGACATAGTGACGTCCTGCCCTACTTCGTAGAACCTTTCCAAGAACAGGCACTTGAAGCCGGCGAAGGAGTGGATGCAGTTGTCTGGCAGATTGCGGTACCAATCGAAGGCGACTCCTTCCAACGCCCCAATGAATAACCGTGTGAGGATAGCATCATCATGGGGCAGATAGTCGGTGGTGACCTCGAAGTAAGTGATGTACCGACTTGCTGAGGTTTTGCCATCATACGGGTTGATATTGAACGACTTATATCTTGGTGGGAATGGAACATCCCTCCATTCAGCAGGGTATGGTTGTCGTATTCTGAGATCTTGAGCATTTTCTCGGGCATGGAACATGGCTCGGAGCTCCTGGACCTCCCTTCTTACTTCTCGGGTCTCAACTGTCGTGGTAGGGGCTGTTATTTCGGGAGGATTATTGCCCGGGTTTGGTGCCACTGAGTTCGAATCCACAATGACCGCAGGGCCCGTGCTTGTTTGACCGGGCGTTCCTCCTTGTAGAGTTGGCAGGGCTGCTTTAATTTCGTCTACAGACTTGACTAGAGCAAGTAGTATGGCTTCGAGATTGTCGATGCGCTGGCGATCATTGGAACCACCTTGATTGCTGTCCGTCATAAAAACCGTCCTTACATGAGGAGTGATGAAAGGAACGGTGGATGATGCGCCCTCCGAGTCGTACCCATGCACCGAGAAGTCATCGGGATATGTGGGAATATTGTCTTTTGGTTCAGACTCGGAGGGAGCAGTACCCCCAGCCTCAGAGTTTACTTCGTCTTGAGAGTCACGGGTGTCCTCGGGGACATCGGCGTCTGTTGCCCTGATGGAAGAGTTGTTTTCCCGGGCTCGGCTCCTTGAAACATTGGATTGTTGCGGATGTTCGGAGGAGTGCTACCCCCAGTTCCCTCAACCCCCAGCGATGTGGATGATGAATTTCCCATCGCGGTAAATTTCGTCTTTGAACGGGTGTGTTGGAATACACCGGTAGAGGACAACCGTTTAGAAGACAGTTTCTTAACTGTAGTGGTTGATATCTTGGGACTGGAGATGCTTGTCTTTTTCCCTCTCCCTTCGGCGGAGACCTTCTGAGCGGAATTGCAGGAGACAACAGGAGGTGCCTCATCTTCTGAGTTCGGGTGCTGTAGCCTGTGGAAGACGGACGGCCGATCTTCCATCACTGCTGCATTGTTGCAGCAGCAATTGACGATGATTTGGGTGCAGCGATGTCCAAACGAGGACTCTTTGCACGCCGACGCTCCTTCTCTTTCCTTGCGTTTGTGAAGGATCACCTCCCGCAGGTCAGAGGAACCACTCTGTCTGTTTGCCGCCGGGGGCTGGACTCGAGCGGTTGTATACAACTTCCCATCCGAGGCCCGTGTGATAGTCAACGGGATGCCCCGATAGTCAGAGGTTGGGACAGCTGACTGGGCCTGATGAGCCTGCGCTGTCCTAGACTTCCTCCTTTTAGCACTTGCGGGTGCGTAATAGGAGGAGTCCAAGTTGAATGCCACAGAGTCTGGCTTATCATCCAGAGAATTATCAGGGTCAGGACCGCATGAGAGACGGTCAAAGACTGATCGAGAGAAGCGTGAAACGGACGCTATACGGCTAGAGTTAGGTACCGTGCAGGCTGCCTGCATGCGGTTGTCTTCTGCCGTCGGACGAATTATTTTTGTGCGGCTAGGAGTCACGACCGTACAGGCTGGCCGCATGCGGTTGGCAATTGTGGCCGTATGGGTTTTCTGCAAGCGATTAACTCCCACAGCCGTATGAGTTTCATTCGTGTGATTGGCAACTGTAGCCGCATAAGCTATACGGCTGACAGGTATGGCCGCATGAGTTTTCTTCATGCGGCTGGAGGATGTAACCGCATGAGCTTTCTTCTTGTGGCCGAAGGATGTAGCCGCATGAGCTTTCTCCATGCGGCTGCTAACCTTATGCGGTTCGAATCTCATAGAGTTCCTCTTTGCCCATGCAAGTCCAGCATCATAGTGGTTTCTTCTGCCGGACTTGGGGACAGCAGAGTCGTCTACGATCTGAAGTGGGGTCGCAGGAGAATTTTGCTCGCCGTCTTGAACAACAGAGGGCGTCTCTGCAAGAGCTTCAGCAGAAACGAAGGATCGGGGTCTCCACTCCTTACGGGCCTTCTTTGTGCGGGCTCGCTTCTGGACCGGGCCAGTGCTTTTGTCAGAGAGCATCTCTTCGAACGCCTGTTGGTCGAACCGGGCGACCATCTTTTGTTGAGTGGAGCCAAGCTTGGCTGCATCCGATTGCGTCACCAACTCCTCAGCCGTGGAGAAGTTAGTCCCCAGCAGAGTCGCCATCGTGTTTGCCATGAAATATAAAAGAACAGAACAATTATTGGAGGACCGAACTTTTATTTCACGTTACAAACTCGCTTGTACAAAGAAAGTCTAGGGACGAAAACCTAGGTACAGCAGTCTAAGTACAATTATTTATTTTAGATTCTGGGGGGTGACGATAGAGGCTCGGGAAGGCGACGGCAGCCCTGTCTTACTCCTTGGACGATCGGTATGCAGCCTTGGCTCCTTATGAAAAGATGGTTTGCGTTGACGAAGAAATGCTTTTCTTGCTCCTCTGTTGCTCTTCTGGCTTCTCTCTCTCTCTATGTATTCTTTTCTCTGACTATTGGGGAGTCTCTCTGAATATACGTATTTTTTTCTCTGAAATTGTATATCTTACAAGGGAATGGCACCTTGCTATTTATAATAGTGGGAGGTGATCATTAGGGCTGCCAATGATTAGCTCTTAGAGATGCGGCGGCTTGGAGATTGGTCCATCTTGGCCATTCGTTTTAATTATGATGAATCTGGGCCATTAGGTGTAGATTACACCAAATCCCATGAGCGATTAATGCTGATTGGAATAAATCTTCCTTATACTGATCTTCTGATATCTGCGAATAAATCAGATCTATTTTTCTGCCACGTGTCCCAGATTTATTGGGATCTGACCCAATTTTTAATGGTAGCAAATCGGTTTAGGACACGTGTCCTAGGAGCTGCTGGAGGGATCTGGACCGTATGACTAGTGAGCCGCATATGAATGTGAGCCGCATATGAATGCGAGTCGCATATGGTTAAGCCCACGTGTCAGGGCTTGCGTGGGCAGTGGCCCTCCCTTGAGCCTTGTAATCACAGAGGAGTAATCCTTGTGGGCCACATAGGTATATATCTGCCTGGGCCGCACGGACATGATCTTCTTGAACAGCATGAGAAGTCCTCGCTCGAACCGCATGAGACTTTCATGGCCTGAGCTGCATAGGATGGATTCACTCTGAGCCGCATGGGAAGTCCTTTGCCCGAGCCACATGAGACTTTCATGGCCTGAGCCGCATAGGATTTAATCTGAGCCGCATGAGAAGCGAGCCGCATACGAATGCCCACGTGGCAAGGCCACGTGGCATTTTTATGGCTCTCAGGAGATTTGTGTCAGAGATTTCTTTTCTCTTCCCTAGAGATTCATCATTATGGCAGAGCCATAATTACCTGCTTTGGTGTCAGGGCTGTCAACTTTTCAGAGGGGTCAGCCGTCAAAGCAATTAATGCAGCGTGGGTGGAGGGGAACACTATCAGGCCACGTGTCCTCTGAGCCGCATGGAATACCCTGAGCCGCATAGCCCCTTATGCCGCATGATTCCATGAGCCGCATGAGTTTTCTGAACCACATGGATCTTTCTTGGCCGCATGAGTTATTTTCTTTAGTATTTTCCATGCTTCTACACAGCCTACTAGCATATATGTCCGATAAGACTCAATAATATAACAAGAGTCTCTAAAGTGAATCAATAAGCAGCATACCTCATGATCAAAAATGTAAAGCACGAAAGGATAACAATATAATATCACTAACAAATACCTGAATCATGCATCACAATCATCTACCATCCCGTTCTGCTAGCTAACTCCATGCAATCGCTAAACCTGAAGAGATCATCAGGTCCTCAGGGGACATAGCAAGATATATAAAAACATGCCTATCTAACAGTTTGATCATGCATGATTCTATAAACATGATATAAATAAGGAACGACACTTAACATGGCAAGCGACTATGACCAAACTGCTAACAAGTGACTAACGACAAGTGGCTACTGACAGCTGACGATGTACTGGAACACAAGAACAACTACACGTAACTGAACTGCTAGATGAACAAGTGAGCACGAGATTAATGGAATACCAAACCCTCGCCCCGAGTGGACTCGCAGGTTTGAACTAATCACTAACCCTCGTCCCGAGTGTACACTCTCTGGTTAGTTCACGGCAAGGCACCCTCGTCTCGAGTGTGGACTCTCTGGTGCAAGTAAACATCGTCGTCCCGAGTGTGGACTCACGGATGTAAACAGATCAAGACAAACACCCTCGTCCCGAGTGTGGACTCTCTGGTGCAAACGGTCAACCCTCGTCCCAAGTGTGCACTCTCTGGTTGAGGAAAAACAATATAGGAAAATAGCAGTTCAATTACACGTACTCGTTCCAAGACACGACTCAGTCGAGGCACATGTGAGACAAGGTATGACTCGGTCAAGACACAGGTAAGGACTGCTATAGCATGGACAGCTGGTATATTAGACTATCAAGTCAAGCAAGACAATAAACTGGTGAACACAGTATGTAGAAAATAGATAAATCAAGTCAACTAGAAAACTAATGATAATATATAAAATCTATAGTAAATCGAGTATTTAATGATAATACAATAACAACATGAAAACGATAAACATAAAATTAAACTGTAAAGGAAGGCAAGGTACCTTGCCTGGAGGTTGCATGCAGATCCAACAAGGTGTAGTCAACTGCTAAGCCATAAAGTCCAAATTATCACAACTGTCTCCGAAATCTGAAATAAATATTACCAACGTTCTCAGAATAGTCAAATTAGCTAGGATTGCCTGTCCTTAAGTCCAATTCTGGACACAGGGGCAAAACGGTAATTTTGGGCCAAAACGATGTCCGCCGTTAGACCCGTTTTGCACCGAAAAGTATGCCAGAGTCAATGGTGTCTAAAGTCATCAAACTACATGTCTATGGATTCGTTTTGATGATGTAAATCCAACGGTATGTCCAATTGTGGATTTCGGTGGGCCGTGCACAAAATTGCCGTTGAATCGGATCGTGGGGCCCGCAAAACGGCGATCCAATCAACTGTCTCACAACTGGACCAAACTTGGCATACACGACTAGAAAAATGATACGGTCCTGTTGGCGCAAGTTTCGTCTCGATCTGACGAACGTGCGTAAAGTAATTGGAAAATTTACACAGAGACCGATACGATAAATTTTGACGGATACGCATCAAAATTTGTTGCGCACACGCGACCAATTTGAATTCCGTCAAAGCCCGCACGTCCACGAAGCCGATACGCACCTTTCGATGCTTTCGGTTTGTAACCACGTCGCCCGGATTGGCGGAATGTACGTCGTATCGAAGGGTTTTTTAATATTTTTATTATTTTGAAAACAGGTTTTTACTAAACTTCGGAATCGAATAACTTTGATCCTACTCAATGAAATCAGGAAATACAAAGTGGTTTTTAATCTCATATATGTTTTCTAAAAACTTGTTTAATTAGATTCTCTAATTAGTCGATGGTTCGGCAAATAATTGCCTCCCAATCTAGGGTTCTGGAACTGTTTTTGGTATTCAGTTTTTGTGATTTTTCGTGATCTTTCAAGAATTTCCACGAATAATCCAGGTTA
Organism: Iris pallida; assembly: GCA_029216955.1. NCBI lineage: Eukaryota > Viridiplantae > Streptophyta > Magnoliopsida > Asparagales > Iridaceae > Iris > Iris pallida. The sequence continues at coordinate 2,137,672 of JANAVB010044818.1, read as the reverse complement.
AACTAATTAAATCTATCTAAAAGGTTTTCAAGGTGGTCAACTAGGCTTCCCGTATAAATTTACGACGCAAAGAAAGATTAAACGGCGAGGAAGAAATCTGAGTTCAAAGTGGCGAACCATGCGGCATTGCTGGTGCTGTCGATTTCTGCTCTGTTCTGCCGGTGTTCCTCTGTTTCATGCGTGACGCGCGCGCGACTACCGACGATGGGCGGCCAGTGGTGGTGGCCTCCGGCGGCGCACGACGGCGCTGGCTGTCCAGGGTGTGGGTGCTACGACTTTAGCGTTAGGGTTTGAGTTTCACGAGGGGTACTCCTCTCGGTTATATACGAGATTCATTGGAGGGTCGGGTTTCTGGGTTCCATCTCGGTTTGGGGGGGGGGGGGGTTGTTCTGTGTGGGGGCTCGGGCCTGTGAGCCTGGGTTCAGGTTTGCTTTGTTGGTTGGCTGGGATTTCCTCTTTATTGGTTTTTTTATTCCTTTCTTATATATATATATATATATATATATATATATATATATATATATATATATATATATATATATATATATATATATATATATACCTCGTATTTACATATCAATAAATACTTATAAATAATATTTATTTATATATAAATATCGAGTGTAAGGCCTCAACATAAAATATATACCTCTAAATAATATTTATTTTCCACTAACAGAAAATGACACATAATAAATCTATTTCATATATATATATATATATATATATATATATATATTTTGAATACTGGAATTTATTGAATAAAAAGCCGGATACAGCCAGGTGCCAAAAGGCCAAAATTCGAATTTCAAACGAAATTCGAAAAAAAACAAAACAGCCAACAGAATTTTAAATGAAATTCAAAATTCAAAACAGCCCGAAAAAGGGGGCGAGTGGCCCCCCCAGCGAGCATCCCAAGGGAAACTCGGGGCGTGCGAACGCACTGCCCGAGGCGGCCTCGGCGAGCTGCCCGAGGGGCACGGCGCCCAAACCGAGGAGGAGCTCGACGCACCGCTCGAAGCAGGACCACGACAGAGGGGAGGGGTTGCGGAGCCACGGCGGCGGGGAAGAGGCTCCGGGGAAGCCACGACGGAGGAGGGGAGCCGGGGAAGGGGCTCATCCCGAAGGCGGAGAAGCCGGCGCGATCCGACGTGGGAAAGGGGGCTCTGACCCGCCGGAAGAGGCCGGAGGGAGCCGCCGGAAGAGGGAGGGGACTACAGAGGAGAGGGGGGAATCTGCGGCGGGGAGGGGGCGACCCTAGGCCCGACCGAGGGGGAGGGCACGGGGCGGAGAGGGGTCGACTCAGGGGGCACGAAAACCGGCCGAGACGGCTGAGGAGGGATGCCCGGCGGGGGATCCGGGGGCTAGCAGCAGGGGCACGATCCCGGGGGGTGAGTAGAAGACGGCCACGGCAAAGCGGAGGGGACACCGGGGACTGGAGAGAACCGGTAAGGCGAACCGAGGGGGCTTGGGGGGTATTAGAGCCACCTCAGAGGTGGAGTCGCCGGGAAGAAAGCCGCCGACGAGGTGGAGGGAGGCGCGACTTGGTGGACGACTGGAATGGAGGGCGCCGGGAGGAAATCCTCTGCAGAGGCGGGGGGAGGCTTGGCGAGAAGGGCGACTGGAGGAGAGGGCGCCGGGAGGAAGTCTGCCGCTGGGGCGGGTGGAGACGCAGCGAGAGGAAGCACAGGGGGTGGTACGGCCACAGCGGAGGCGGTGGAGGCACGGCGAGAGGTGGGTGCGACTGTAGAGGAGGGCGCCGGGGCAGGATCTAGGGAGACTAGCGGCATGAGCAGCGACCCGGGCGGAGGACCAAGGATACCTGAGGGGTCAGCCGGCGGAGGAGGGCTGGGCCGTCGGCGTCTAGGCCGGGAGCGCCGTGGGCGCCGTAGAGGGGGGCGGCACCGAGGGAGAGGGAAGGGGAGGCGGGGCTGCCAGGCGGAGCCAGACCATCCAGGGATGCGATACCGGAGGGGAGGGATCGAGCCGCCGAAGAGGGGGTTGTGGCCGCTTGGCGCGGCTAGACCGAGAAGGTCGGCCGACCAGGGGGGACGCCGACCACGAGGAAGAGAGGGAAGGCGCCGGCAAGCGAGGGGGCCAGGCTCCGCTTCCTCATCTCCTATATATATATATATATATATATATATATATATATATATATATATATATATATATATTTTTATATTTTTATATATATATATATATATATATATATATATATATATATATATATATATACAATATCACTTAATTATACACAAGGATTTAAACATATCCTTGGCAACTATTTCATAACAAATAAATCACTACTAATAATATCAATATAATAATATATATATTACTATACATAATACATATATGAGAAAAATATATTTTACTAACTTTTCTAATAATAATGAAAACATATATATTAATTAAATAGTCACCATAAATCTATATATACACATTTATATAGTTAATACCCTAAAATGCACAAGGGTAATGTAAAGGAAATAGTTATCATATTTCCAAGAATAAATATTCAATCAAAATAACTGAATATTGATTTTATATATATATATATATATATATATATATATATATATATATATATATATATATATATATATATTACTCTAGAAAAAAATAAAAAAATATATATATATTACTCTAGGAAAATATTTATTAGACACTTAAAGCAAGGTAGAAGTATACACTCAAACTATATCATCATGGACGTCTTAGGACTCACTATATGCCTACACTGGCTTGGGCTCGGTTCGGGCCCAGTCAGGACTAGATTGGTATAACTGAATCTTCTATAAGTCAATAAACCTTAATAGTAAATAATTAAACTATTTATAATGGTCATGTTACAACTTGGCCTGGTTTTCCTAGTTAGAACAATCTTATGGCTCGGCCTTCTCTAACATAGCTAATACACTAGCCAAAGCACGCAACTGCACTATCCGTGCCACTATTTCTGGTCACCTTGTACTCTAATTCCTAACCATGACTAGAGTCATCTACCGTAATAATTAACTAATTAATTATTTATAAAAATCTAAAAAATCACCATTTAAATCAACTAAATAAATAATAGAAAAAATATTTCAAAAAAATTTCGGGAAGGGGAGCTACACAATTAGAGACACAACCTTGACTCAAACCTTTCGACCCAATATATGGTTGTGATCTACTCGAAGCCTACTACTACATGCCACTAGTGTGCCACTCAATTGAGTCCTCTTGTGCTACTTATATACAAAAGTCACAGAAGGCACATTTTTGGGCTTTAGGAACCTAGTTAACCAATCCGACTGGCATTTAGCCCAACCATTTGAGTTGGAACCTATTCTAGTTTACCCTAACCTAATAGGAATGGTTTAGATTGATTTTACGAGATCTTGTCCAACCAATATAGATTAAAAACACAAGTTCATTCAATTAAAAATTGATGTCCAATTTGGGAACCCATTAAAATCCAGTTAAACCCATCCATGCATATCACCATATTTGGACTATAAAACCAAACTTGTTGAACTAGGTCCTTACATCTATTATGTAGTCCCCATGTCATGGTCCACTAATCCTTCTTTCATAAATCCCTTAATTGTATTCCTTCGTAGCATATGTTATGTGATGAATTGAATGCTGTTGTACCAACTTATTTTTGGTTATGCTTGACCAAGACCTTTCCTACTGTTTTGATGAAACATGGTCAATATATGGGTAATGTTAAATGAGCAATACCTAGGCTTCCCATAGAGTCCATGATTACGATCAGAAGTACCTCATATTTTTATACATCTCTTAGAAATTTGACCTTCTTAGAAGTCCTATTACGGTACTTTCCACGATTAACCAATTTCTGTAAGTGGGGTAGAACCCTGAACTTAGTGTATTCTATCACTTAAAATGGAATGCTATTCGTAACCATTCTTCCATCTGTTTGGAAGTTGTGCTACGATCTTTGTATTACTTTTATCACTTGCCCGTGCATTTAGATAGCCGTGGTAGAAGATCACAACCTTGACTCTTCAAATTCCATTCTATCATAAAATTATGCCTTAGTTTCAATTTTGAGAATGAAATTCTCTGAAGTGTTAGGGAAACTCTCTAAGAATTAACAAATGATAGGATAGATTGGTTTCAATTAAACTAATAAAATAGTGATTCACTTTTATCTGTATTGTTTGATAACCATACCGTGACTTTGATAATTAGAGCACAACATTGGCCTTTACCTTCCAACAAACTTCACACTCATGAACTAGACCAATCAAGCTACATACATAATATACATGTCCCATACAAACACACCTTCCTGTGCTCCATTTCCATTACACCACATGAATGACACAATTTTTTCCTTAGAATACACCATAGATGACCATTTTGTTCCAATTGATCTTAACCATACAATATCGACCCATTTCCTAAAATAAACTGAATACCCATGATCCATGCAAGACGCATAACAACTATGACCTATACCTTTCACTCAAGCAAGCATATGCATCCCATACAACACCAAAAACCGATCCCGCACACACTAGTCACCATGACTTAAAGAACCCAAACACTTACCTAAACATATTCTATAGAAAAGTTTCTGCACTTACCATGGATTCTCATCACTTGACCATAAATTCTTCTCTTCTTAAGTTCTTCAAGCTCATCTCTTAGTTTTCCATGTTAGGCGAAGAGTGAAATCCCTTGAACCAACGCGTTTCAGTTATATTCGAACAAGGGATTCCAACCATATTGTTGAAAGCATGGCCGATAAGAATGATGTTAAATTGTGATAATTCCACTAGAGAAGAAGAACGTCATGGCAATGTCGAGGTTCACTTAGAATCCGTGACCGCAGTCAGAAGTGTCCAACACCCTCATGCCTTCCCTTAGAAGTTGTCCTACTTAAAGTTTGTAATGATGATTTTTACGGGTAACCAATTTTTATAAGTTGGGTAGAGTCTTGAATGGAGAATATCCCATCGTGTAGAATATGGCATCGAATTGGACTCCTATGATAAACACCTCCTTTCCCGTTTTAGAAAACGGGATACGATTTGACGAACCTGCCCTCTCTTGTATTAAATCTCGTTTTTAAATAATAAAATTATATATTAAGATTATTTTAATTTCGAGGACGAAATTTTTATAAGTTGGGTAGGATGTAAACCCCCCCTAAATTTTAAAATTTACCATTATATTTTACAATATTCTTTTAATTATTGGAATTTTAAATTTATAGATTTTTATAATATTTTGGGTAGCAAGTTTAAAATAGTAAATATACATAGATAAACTTGTAGCAACTTTATGTACTAAATGTATCATAAAGATATTTTAATTAAGAAAATTTCAGTTTAAATTTTATAGTGTTTTATTTGTTAATAAAATGTATTGTATCTAATAAATGAATGATTTTTATAGCAGCAGAAATTGCTGCATTATAGGTTGCTAGTAGGATTAATTGCTCAAGGATGTATTGAAACACTTTAGAAATATTTTATAATTTTTATAAGATTTTTATATAAATTAATTAGAATTATGTAGTTTATATATATATATATATATATATATATATATATATATATATATAAATGAAGGAGCGTAGATTGCGGAGCGATTCCCAAGCGATTTTTGGGTGATCGGCGGATGATAGCTTCGTCGAAGGGCTCCGCCCCCCTTGGCCCTCCGGCGCTGCCGAGGGTGACTCCGGCGCTGGCCAATGGGGGAGGTCGGGTTGCGGGGGAGGGTTTCGCTCCTCTTTACGGGCCCTCCGCTGGTTCGACGGAAGGTTCGGCGGGAGGCTCCACCTCCCTTGGCCCGCTGGCGCAGCCGAGGGCGGCTCAGGTGATGGCCAGTGGGGGAGATCAGATTGTGGGGGGGGGGGGGGTTCCGTTCCTTCTTGCGGGCCCTCCTCTGGTTCGATGGAAGGTTTGGCGGGAGGCTCCGCCCCCCTTGGCCCCCTGGCGCTGCTGCGGGTGGTTCAGGCGCCGGCCAGCGGGGGAGGTCGGGGTACGGGGGGGGGGGGGGTTTGCTCTTATTTGCGGGTCCTCCCCTGGTTTGGACGCGGTGGTGAGGCCGTCGTCTGCGACGGATGGTACGGTAGGGGGCTGCGGTCCCTTTGGCCCCCGAGTATTGTCGATTCCGGCCCCCGTTCGTGGTGGAAGGGGGGTTGCAGGGGGGGACTCCGCTGTTGACGCGGAGATGAGGACGTCATCGGTTCCCTCGGGTGCAGGCGGTGGGAATAATGGCAAGGCAAGTTATGCTGCAGCGGTGGCAGGGCGATCAACGACGGGTTTGGCGGCCGGTTCGTCGAGGGTATCTTATCGTCCAGCTATAGCTGTTGACGGTTGGAAGATGGTCGTTTTCTCCTCGTCGGATATGGAGGCTCTTACAGCGCCATGTGGTTTGGACCTTATCGGGAAGTTTGCTCGGCGGAGACTCCCGACTGAGGCCATTAAGAAGGACTTTGCTTCGAGGGGATTCAGGGGTTTGATTGAAGTCAAGGCCATTGACGATCGTCACGTCATCATCCGTCCTCATGAGGAGTGCAATTTTCTTCGGCTTAGATCCAAGGACTGCTGGTTCGTTGGTCGGGTTCCGATGATGCTTTTTAGGTCATCGGTGGACTTTTCGCCGATACGAGAGGATCCGCGTGTTCCGATATGGGTTGCCTTCCCCGGGCTCCCACATTGCATGTTTGATACTAATGCGGTTCTCTCCATAGCTTCTAGTCTTGGTACTCCGCTATATACGGACCGAGCAACAACGTCATTTTCCAGGCCGGGTGTGGCTAGGGTGTTGGTTGAAGTGGACGTTAGTAAACCATTACGACATGAGGTTTTCTTCCAACTTCTTGATGGAGTTCGTTCGCAGCCGGTTGTGTATGACCGGACTCCACAATACTATGTTGCTTGTGGATTACATGGTCATGTTGAGAGTGACTGTGGTCGAACTCGGGTGGTGACGCCGGCAGCGGACGTGGCAGAAAGACCACCCGTCAGTGTCACTAATTCCTCTGGCGATACGGTTGAGGAAAGTGGTAAGGTGGAAGGACGTGGAGGCAGCAGGGGCCGTCGGCGACGTCGATCCAGGCATGAGAAGGGGAAAGGAATTCGGCAGGTTTGGAGGCACGTCCAGGGGCGTGATGTTAGTAGTGATCCCTCGCAATCCGAATTGCGGAGGAGTGCAGGCAATTGCGCGAGTTCCGTTCCGCCATCCTGGCATGTGGGGGAGTCATCTTCGGGCCAGCTGGCTTTATGGTCGGATGACGGGCGGCCCATGCAGGAGGGACGCAGCGGTCTGGGCTCTAGTTTGAATGGGCTGATGGGGCCTGAGCGGGGTATTGGCCCGATTGTGTTATCGGATCTTCCTATTATTATTCATAGCCAGCTAGGACAGGGAGTTATAGCGGCTGATTCGGACACTGAAGATCGGAGCCTGGTGGTGTGTGTCACACCCCGATTCGTAGAGTCATTTATCTACATATTTTATCTCTTGGAATCGATCGTCCTCGCTAGGGCGTGATGCCGTACAAGTCTGGTATTGCACTTGTACAAGGCAAAGATGGTACATAATCGATTTTCTTCAAATAGGAACACATTGCAGTGGCAGAAGCAGATAAATTGAAGTTAATGAGGACGATCTTTTTTCATTGAATAGAAATAGATCACTTCTTTATAGCAGCGGAGATAAAAGGATAACTTGAAGTCACACAGAGATATATAGAACTTTATTCTCTTTATTGATAATTGAAGAAGAGTACAAGACTTGTATTGAAGTACAACGCTTATAACAAATTCCACTTTACATTGGAAGCCAACTAAACAATGCTACAAAGCTTACATTTGATACTTGGATACATTGGATTACAACTCAATATACCGACTTGGCTTACAATCTCACTGGTACAACTGATTACAATGTTCCATAAATTATGCCCTTTATAAACAGAAGACATCATCTTGTGCAAGGAGAGCTTCTGTATGCCCAACAAATCTTCGATGCCGCGAAACCAAACAAACCAATCTTCGTGTGTAGAACATTCCAAGCACGAGCACCTGCCCACAAAATGTGGGTCAGCACATCATCTATGTACTGGCGAGCAGAATCCAACCCACTCGCCTAAACCAACATTATAGTAATCATTTAAGCAGCATTTATTAGAATGATCTTTCTACATGGGCCTAGTATCAGTTTACAGTTCTTGAGCATAAATATTGAAGTAAGTAAACATGTCTTAGCATGGAATATCATTTCTTTGTGTAAGGCATCATCTAAGCATACTTGGTGTTATCATTCAACAGGTTATGGCAATGCATTAGCAAATTCGTATTTAACATGTTGAGCATGTTATAGAGTCTCATTCCTTACAGGCAACAACACAGCATTCTTTCATTTAGCATGTTAAGCAGGCAAGTTGAACCAATATATACAATATCATAATTATGTGATTCTTACCAATAGCCGACTTCTCATACCTGCATCAAATATAGGTTATCAGATATACTTACGCTGCCTGCATAAAACATTCATTAGCATGCATCCTGACTACATGGTCACTGGTGTTGTTAAACCATATGGACTCTTTTCATTTCATTTCATTTCAAGATAATGCGGTCAGCATAGTAGGTGGCGAGCCTCTATGCCACCCTGCCTTATCCGTGCTCCCATAGCACTCATCATTATTTTCTCCTAGGCCGAATCGGTCCCCAGGGCCCTAGGAACCGTTCGAGGAAATTATTACTCAAACCTTGTATACAAGTTGTCCATGACCATGCGAATGCGTGTCCGACTCGATTGTGAACAAAATCGTATGGTAAAATGTATTAAGAAAAGTAAAGGCAACAGTGCATCATTAGTCATATTCAATGACTTATTCATTTCATCATTTCCATCATTTCATTCGGTGATCTCAACAATCCCAGCTTTATCATTTCTTATTCATTACTTCATTGCAACGTATCTCATATAATTCCTTTCTTAAGAGGAATGTAACATTCATTCATTTCATAGGGACATTTATTCATTCCTAACTTTCTTATAAGGGACATGCAGCATTTCATATTCTTGCAAAAGATATACAGAGAGTACATGATTCTAGTGTTTTATTCAGTTCATTGGGTCGATAGCATAGCCAGTTCATTTCTTATTCTATCATTCACAAGGCATCTCATTATTCAAGTGTTTTGTCGTTTCAGCAGCATTAAACATAAGGAACAAGGTTATCAATTCAATCTCAGGCATCGAATCACATTAGTAGTTCAATGTTTTGTACATTTCAATAATTCTCAGCATCAGCATCTCTATTATTCAGCAGCTATGGGACATTTAGGGACAGTTCATAGCATTTCAATACTTCATTTATTAAGCATGAAGGAGTAAGGAGGAGGAAGGACAGTTCCACTCACCCAAAATTCTACTAAGCGTAGCTCCACCAGCGAGCCACGTTCCAATACCCATTCCGTCTAGCCAGCTAAGAGAGACTGCATCAGTCTCAATTCCCCTGATTCCCAACTTAAGTCATGGTCCAACATCTTGATAGCATCCAACAAGCCAACCAAATGCCTCGTGCGGAGGGGGGCATTACATAATATACCACTCAGAAAAAGTTTCGTCCTCAAAACTTAAGGGAACAACTCATCTAACTAATTTACTTAGTCACAACAAGTTACTCATTCAGCTTCAATTCAATATTCATTTCAGCACACTCGGTCATCTTAAAATAGCTATCCAACTGTACCATTTAAATCAATCAACGATTCGATCTGTCAATCTTTTTTTCAATTACTTGTAACTTCTCATTGATTTGCCAACATTTTTCTTGCATTTCTATCTCGGTCGCAACATATCACTTCGTTTGGATCCATACACATATTTTAGGCGTCCCCAAAATATATGCATTTCAGCCAAGTCCGCGCTAGTGCCAAAAATTCTTCCCATAATGTTATCTCAGTCGCAACCAATCACTTCGGCTGGATCCATACACATATTTTAGGCGTCTCCAAAACATATGTACTTCAGCCAACTTCCATGTTAGTGCGATTCGATCAGCCACAATATAACTCTCTTTTCTAAATCCGACTTAGCATCCTTTCCTTTGACTTATTGCTTTATTCACTTTGCCACAATCAGTATCTTCCAGGCCACAATACTCAATATCAGAGACAATTTGGTTAAGCTCTCTACCCAAGCATAACATTTCTAACATTCGATCAAGGGTCTAACTTAGAGCCAATCATATCAAGAGTTCACAACATGCAATCATATTCCTTTCCAATCTAACAATATTTCTCACCGAGGCAATTCATGTTTTCTATAAGATACAATCCGACGTCACCCACTATCGATTACCCGAGTCAGGGTATAATTCTATACAACAGTCAAGGTTAACTTAGCTACCCGACTATAGGTACACTCAAGTCTTACCTTACGATTGTAATTCCCACTTATGGCCGACATATAATCTTCAAGGGTCAAACATCTCTTAAGGCACAAGTTGAAGCATACATTCCCTTAGGTCAATACTCATTAGCACTATCTCTCATTCAATGCCACAAGGTTATTCTATGGATCTCCAATGGTCACCTATTATTCAATCAATCTCTAAGGTTAGCTACACTGACAGCTAAACTTAATCATTCAGGTGACTGCCCTAGAGTGGACGGCTACTAGGGTTATACTAATTTCTTATTCTTAAGGCCAATAAGCAACCAACAGTTCTAAGAAACTCTACCCAAACCTATGGGTATTAACTCAGTCTGAATCACTAATCGCCACTGTTGGTTATGCCAACAATTGGTCAAGCAGCCCACGGTTTCTAGGGTCAAGTCTATTTATCTAGTGTCTTCCTCAAGGAAATAATTTCTACAGAGGCTCACTCTAGACTTATCCATCGATTGACTAAGATCGATCTATCAACATTACGGTCAATTCCCAACCCGACATACGATTCACATCATTTAAAAATCCATCAAGTAAATTCCCAACGAACCAATTTCTATTCCAATTCCTTTGTACCCACACGAACCCATAAGCCAAGGCTAACTATTCAAGGGTCATTGATTCCGATAGTTTAACATAACTATGGAATCATACTATTCGGTCTGTATAACAAAGTCACACCACTAAGTCATAAGCCAACAATCTATATCCCAACCAACAATCACCTATACCGACATTATCCAACACGTTTGTAATTTCTCGTTCCCAATTGTTTCTCAATCATCAAACTATCTTATGGGCATTCTTAATTCTCATGCAGCCATGTTCGAGTAGTTCATCCCATTCAATCCGACGATTTATGTATCACTTAACCATCCTCTATGCAACAAAATATTCTGGGTTGCTACTTGTTACTTCTCTAGTGCAATTCAATTCCTCAACATACATGCACATATGCAACGAATATCCTTTGGTGATCAAGATGGATTAACATCTATTACACCTTAGGGTCAAGGCACAGATCTCTAATATTTCTTTGATTCACCGACAACTTTTTCAAAACTTCCAGCTTAGCAATCAACTTTGTATTAGCCACATATGATTTGCATCCAACCATTCGAAATCAACATTCAGATATTCTAAGCCACAACATTCTCTAGCCAAATCCACTTACCCATAGCATACTAACGGTCTTACTAGCCTGAGTCATCACTCGACTAAACAATTTCTAACCAAGCCACCAATTACAATTTCTGACAATCTTGCTACTCATTATAACATCACCGTCAAGGGACACTCGAGTCATCTAACCATAATACATGACTCCCAGCTAAGTCTCGGCACTACCCAATACCCACAGATAGTCTTATTGCTATTCTATGGAAAGGGTCAACATATATCTCGTTCTGAGGTGGTAGAGGCAATATACCACTCAGAAATGAAGCCATCCTTAAACAAAAACCAACTCAATCTATTCCGGACTTTCGTGATCTATAATGATCACAACACTTAGCCAACATCTCGGGGTCTCAATATTATAAGCCAACATTCTTAGGGTCTCGAAAGCACTTAGCCGACGCACATGAGTCAATTCAATGGTTCTGTTGAACTCATCCATCAATTATCCCATTCACAATTCTTTCCCAGAATCACATACAATTCTCACTAGCTGCAGCATACATAGCCACTTTCTTTATTCCCACATTCCAAACTGCATTCACAATATAGCATACTATGGCATCGAGTCATTATTGGGTTATTTGTGTCCAAACCAACAACATTCATTCATTCAGGGGCATCACAATATATTTAGACTTATTGTATGGAACATCCAGTGAGCAGCCAAGAGGGTCAACGAACTTTCAAACATGAACCACATAAGGATGATTACAGAACAACAACAGCATAATCGCGGAAGCAATCTTTGATTTAATCGCGAAAGCAACGTTGAGTGATCGCGAAAGCAACTTTGGTTAATCGTCGATGCAACTTTGATTTGAAACGAATCAAAGAAGAGACCAAGGACGTAAAGCCGTGCTCTGATACCAATTTGTCACGTCCCGATTCGTAGAGTCATTTATCTACATATTTTATCTCTTGGAATCGATCGTCCTCGCTTGGGCGTGATGCCGTACAAGTCTGGTATTGCACTTGTACAAGGCAAAGATGGTACATAATCGATTTTCTTCAAATAGGAACACATCGCAGCGGCAGAAGCAGATAAATTGAAGTTAATGAGGATGATCTTTTTTTATTGAATAGAAATAGATCACTTCTTTATAGCAGCGGAGATAAAAGGATAACTTGAAGTCACACAGAGATATATAGAACTTTATTCTCTTTATTGATAATTGAAGAAGAGTACAAGACTTGTATTGAAGTACAACGCTTACAACAAATTCCACTTTACATTGGAAGCCAACTAAACAATGCTACAAAGCTTACATTTGATACTTGGATACATTGGATTACAACTCAATATACCGACTTGGCTTACAATCTCACTGGTACAACTGATTACAATGTTCCATACATTATGCCCTTTATAAACAGAAGACATCATCTTATGCAAGGAGAGCTTCTGTATGCCCAACAAATCTCCGATGCCGCGGAACCAAACAAACCAATCTTCGTGTGTAGAACATTCCAAGCACGAGCACCTGCCCACAAAACGTGGGTCAGTACATCATCTATGTACTGGCGAGCAGAATCCAACCCACTCGCCTAAACCAATATTATAGTAATCATTTAAGCAGCATTTATTAGAATGATCTTTCTACATGGGCCTAGCATCAGTTTACAGTTCTTGAGCAGAAACATTGAAGTAAGTAAACATGTCTTAGCATGGAATATCATTTCTTTGTGTAAGGTATCATCTAAGCATACTTGGTGTTATCATTCAACAGGTTATGGCAATGCATTAGCAAATTCGTATTTAACATGTTGAGCATGTTATAGAGTCTCATTCCTTAAAGGCAACAACACAGCATTCTTTCATTTAGCATGTTAAGCAGGCAAGTTGAACCAATATATACAATATCACAATTATGTGATTCTTACCAATAGCCGACTTCTCATACCTGCATCAAATACAGGTTATCAGATATACTTACGCTGCCTGCATAAAACATTCATTAGCATGCATCCTGACTACATGGTCACTGGTGTTGTTAAACCATATGGACTCTTTTCATTTTATTTCATTTCAAGATAATGCGGTCAGCATAGTAGGTGGCGAGCCTCTATGCCACCCCGCCTTATCCGTGCTCCCATAGCACTCATCATTATTTCCTCCTAGGCCGAATCGGTCCCCAGGGCCCTAGGAACCGTTCGAGGAAATTATTACTCAAACCTTGTATACAAGTTGTCCATGACCATGCGAATGCGTGTCCGACTCGATTGTGAACAAAATCGCATGGTAAAATGTATTAAGAAAAGTAAAGGCAACAGTGCATCATTAGTCATATTCAATGACTTATTCATTTCATCATTTCCATCATTTCATTCGGTGATCTCAACAATCCCAGCTTTATCATTTCTTATTCATTACTTCATTGCAATGTATCTCATATCATTCCTTTCTTAAGAGGAATGTAACATTCATTCATTTCATAGGGACATTTATTCATTCCTAACTTTCTTATAAGGGACATGCAGCATTTCATATTCTTGCAACAGATATACAGAGAGTACATGATTCTAGTGTTTTATTCAGTTCATTGGGTCGATAGCATAGCCAGTTCATTTCTTATTCTATCATTCACAAGGCATCTCATTATTCAAGTGTTTTGTCGTTTCAGCAGCATTAAACATAAGGAACAAGGTTATCAATTCAATCTCAGGCATCGAATCATATTAGTAGTTTAATGTTTTGTACATTTCAATAATTCTCAGCATCAGCATCTCTATTATTCAGCAGCTATGGGACATTTAGGGACAGTTCATAGCATTTTAATACTTTATTTATTAAGCATGAAGGAGTAAGGAGGAGGAAGGACAGTTCTACTCACGCAAAATTCTACTAAGCGTAGCTCCACCAGCGAGCCACGTTCCAATACCCATTCCGTCTAGCCAGCTAAGAGAGACTGCATCAGTCTCAATTCCCCTGATTCCTAACTTAAGTTATGGTCCAACATCTTGATAGCATCCAACAAGCCAACCAAATGCCTCGTACGGAGCGGGGCATTACAGTGTGGGAGGAGCCAGGCCACGGTTCTTATTCCGATTGGGGTAATGACCCATCTCCGGGAGATGATATGCTTTCATTGCCTGAGGCTAGAACATCCACCTCATTTTCTGAGGGATGTAAAGATGGATGGCAGATGGTCCCATTCAAGAAGGCGGCTGGTAGACGGAGGAAGTCGATGGCACCTCAGTCGGATCGACTTCTTCGATCACATGCTTCCCAGGTTAGGCGGGACCCCCAGAGGGTCCATGATTAAATTCCTTATTTGGAATATTTGGGGGACGGCGAACAGATCTACTTTATGCCGTCTTAGGTCCTTGTGTCGGACCAACTCTATTCAGGTTCTTGCTATTATTGAACCCAAGGTGACATCCTCTAAGCTTCTTTCTTATCAACTGAGGTTGGGTTTTGATGCTAGCTTTTGCAATGATAAGGGCAATATTTGGTTTCTATGTAAGTCGGGTCTTGGGAACAATTGTATTGATTCTTGTGATCAGGCTATTTCGGTGCAGCTTTCTCTGAGCTGCTTTTCGGATCCGGTGCGGTTGTCGATTGTTCATGGTGCAGGGATATGACAGGGGAGGAGGAGTTTGTGGAGGCACCTTCTGGATGTCCAAGCCAGGGATATTGGCTTGTCCTGGGCGGTGGGCGGGGACTTTAATATTATTGCTTCCCCGGATGAGAAATTTGGTGGTCGACCCCCTGACATGAGGGCCATTGCGGACTTTCTTGACTTTCAGTTGGCTGTCGGGCTCTCCGATGTTGGTTTCAGATGTAGCATCTATACTTGGGTGAATGGACAGTCGGGGATTGATCGGCAGGGATCCCGTCTTGATAGGGTTCTCGCGACGGGCAGTTGGATGGATGGTGTTCAGGCCTCTTGTGAGCACCTTAATCGGGCTGAATCTGATCACTCTCCTCTGTTGATTTCTTGCCAGACAGTTTCTTTCCCTCAGCGTCGTGGCTTCAGGTTTCTAGACTTCTGGACGTCTCATCCGGAATTCCTTACGGTTGTTGCTCGGGCGTGGAATTCTTGCTGGCATTTTGATACGCTTGAGCGGTTGGGCATGCGTTTGTGGACGATGGGGCATGTTCTGGCTGGTTGGAGTAGAGCTACTTTTGGAGACGTTTTTTAGGAGGTACGTCAGGCCGAGGATGCTGCCTTGGCGGCGGAGCAGGATTATGAGCTTCATCCCTCGAAGAGGGGGAGGGCTTCCTGGATGGAGGCCGTTGCCAGATTGAAGCAAAAGGTCCTAGTGGAGGAGTCTTTCTGGAAACAAAAAGCTAGATTGAGATGGGACCTGGAAGGGGATAAGAACACTCGATTTTTCCATGAGTGTACCAGGAGTAGGCAAAGAAAGGCGGGTATCCAGAAAATTATTCGGGCTGATGGATCAGAAACTGGTTCTATTGAGGAGGTGGCGACGGAGGCTTCTTTATTCTTCTCTAAGCTGTTCAGGGCAGAGCCTATTTCAAATGAGGATGCCTTCCTTGATGTCATCCCTAGCATTATCTCTATGGAGGACAATTCTGATCTTGTTCGTTGTCCGGATAGAGCGGAGTTGTCGGAGATTGTTCGGGGGATGGACCCGGCTAGCGACGCCGGACCGGATGGATTTTCTGGGAGATTCTTCTCTTATTGTTGGGATATTATCGCTGATGACGTGGAGGAAGCCATTGGTTCATTTTTCTTGGGTGCACGACTTCCGGTTTCCATTTCGGATACCTTCTTATTTCTTATCACCAAAGTCGAGCACCCGAGGAATCCTTCTGATTTTTGTCCTATTAGTCTTTGTAATTTCTGTAACAAGATAATTTCCAAGATTATTGCTTGCAGGCTGCGGGAATTTCTTCCTAAAATTATTTCTCCGGAGCAAAGTGCTTTTGTTAAGGGGAGAGAGATAGTTGACAATATCATCATTGCTCAGGACATGGTGGCCTCTATGCGGGAGTCCAATCATGGTGGTAATATTGCAATAAAGCTGGACATGCAGAAGGCCTATGACAGAGTTAATTGGCATTTCCTCCTACGGGTTCTACGGAGATTTGGCTTTAATGAGGCTTTTTGTGATATTACTTATCGTCTCCTGGCGGACAATCGGTATGCAGTTCTACTCAATGGCGCTCCTACCGATTTCTTTCCGGCGTCTAGAAGGATCCGTCAGGGAGACCCTCTCTCTCCGGCTCTTTTCATTATTGCTGCTGAGGTGCTTTCTCGGAACCTCAAGCTTCTTCAAGAATCAAATAGGAGATCTTCTTTTTACACTTCTATTGGGGGACCGCGTATCTCGCACTTGGCATATGCGGATGATGTTCTTATATTTACTTCGGGGGATATTGCTGGATTGCGTGCTCTCCAGCAGGTATTGCAGCGTTATGAGGCTGTTTCTGGACAGAAGATTAATTACTCCAAATCTGCTTTTTATACTGCTACACCATTGGCTGTGGATCGTGCTCGGACTATTTCTACTCTTTTTGGATTTTGTACCGGTTCTTTGCCATTTTCTTATTTGGGCTGCCCGTTAACGTGCGGGAGACGGAATACGGGGATGTTTAGTTATTTGCTGGATAAAATCCGGTCAAAGCTGACGGGTTGGCAGAACAAGATCCTTTCTCCTGGGGGTAAGTTGGTCCTTATTAAGAATGTTCTTTCATCTATCCCTATGTATACTTTGGCAGCATGTTGTCCACCCCAGGCAGTTCTCAGGGCGATTAAGAGGATGTTTGCGGCTTTCTTCTGGGGTAGCAAGGATGGGGTTGCTAAGAGGAGTTGGCTGGCGTGGCGATTCGTTACTCGGACTAAGTCCGAAGGAGGCCTCGAGATCAAGTGCCTGAATGATATTATGGATGCCTTTTCTATGAAGTTATGGTGGAAATTGCGGCATGGGAAGGGCCTTTGGGTGGAGCTCCTTAAATCTAAATATTTTCGTAAGCGTCATCCATGTGCTGCGTTTATGACTTCCAAGTGCTCTCATATTTGGCGACGGATTTTGCGTGGAAGGAAATTGGCGGAATCGTATATTTCTTTCAGACTTGGGCGTGGTGAGGGATCTGCGAGGTGTGAAGCATGGATTCCGGGGGGTCCTCGGTTGGATAGAGTTGCTATTCCGGCGGATGAGGGAGTGGCTTCTGGGACCAGGCGCGGAACGGGGAGACGGACTCGGGTGCGGAGGCGAGCTCAGGAGATGGAGCCTGTTGCCCACGGCCAGGCGGGTCACGATTCGGCCAGCATGGGGGACCGAGTTGGGGGGAAGAGTGCTGATTCGACGGCTTTGCAGTGTTTGGTGCTCCCCTTGGGGCGGGTTCCACTGGATGGTGGCACTGGGGTGCTTCGGAGGTCGGCCAGATTGGCAGGGAGGAGGGTGGTTCTTCCCAATCGTCCCGTGACGGTGAGGGTTCTATCGGATAGGGGAAGGAAGATCCGAGATTCTAGGGCGAGGAACTCTGATAATGGTGGTCCGGTTATCCGATCGTTTTGGACAGACACGGGTTGGGACTTGCCTTTGTTTATGGAGCAGTTTGGGGTAGAGGCAGCGAGACGGCTCAGAATGGCAAATCTGGCTTGTACTTCGGATCCTGACTTATTGGTCTGGAGTGAGCGGAAAGGTGATTTCTCGCTGGCTGCGGCATGGAGGTGTTGTCGGATCTCTCACCCTACATCATCTTTATTTTCTAATATATGGGGCAAGTGTATTTCGGCAAAGTGGAGCATTCTGATGTGGCGGGTTTGTCATAACCGGTTACCCACTGATGATAATATTCAGAAGATTGGCTTCCATTTGGCTTCCAGGTGTCATTGCTGTCAGGCTGGGCATGGGGAGACCACTCAGCATATTTTCTTCCACGAGGGCCTTGCTAAGACGGTTTGGTCGGTCTTCCGGGGTTTCTTCAAGGCACGGATGCATAGCGATTTCCTAGTTTTTCTTCAACGGTGGTGGCGGGGTCAGGGAAGTCACCATCGGAGATCATTGGCTGGTGCGATCATTTGGGTGCTTTGGAAGAACCGGAACAATCATAGATACGAGGGGCGTAGTGCTGGAGCTGATTTCTTGGTTCGGGAGGTGAAGTGACAGTTTCGGAAGTCGCTTTCGGGTTGTCATCATCTTCCGTCTATTCCGCACTGGGCTTTAGAGTAGTATTTTTCTTGTATTCCTTTTCTTTATTTTTGTTACCATAAGGCCGGATGTACTCATTACCCTCTTTATCAATAAAGGTAACGATTTTAAAATATATATATATATATATATATTTATATATATATATATATATATATATATATATATATATATATATATAAAGTAATTAGAATTATGTAGTGTATATATATATATATATATATATATATATATATATATATATTTGGCAAAAAGATATAAAATATATATATATATTTGGCAAAAAGATATTTTATTAAAAATTAAATGAGAGCTCAAGAAGAGCATACAAGTAGTTACTGGGCCAAAACACAAAAGGGCCCTGACCTATCGAAAAACAGGTGAGAAATGAAATAATTCAAAATTTCGAAAAACAGGTTTCGAAAATTTCGAAAAAACAACGGTAGGGACACGAGCGGGGGGGGGGGGGGGGCGAGTGGGCTCGAAGCCCGAGGGGGGGGTCGGCGCTCAACCCGAGGAGGTGAACGCACGGCTTGAGGAGCTTCGGTCCCCCCCAGCACCCGGCCCGGAGCCGAGGGGCTCCGACGAGGGCGGCCGGTGCACCGACGAGGGGGCCTGACCGAAGAGGATGGAAGGCGAGGGAGAACGGGGAGGAGCGCCTGCGGCCGTAAGGGGCCGGATAGGGTGGTGCACGGAGGAGGGCGCGCTACACGAGGGGCGTACAGCCAAAAGTGACGCTCTGCCCGAGGGGTGGGAGCCCGCAGTGAAGGGGTGGGGGCGAAGCTCGAGGAGCTCCATCGGTTAGGGGGGACCACGGCGAGCCGGAACGGGAGGGGGGGCCACCGCGAGCCGGAGGGGGTGGCTGAGGCGAAGGGGATGCGAAGGGTTGCAACCACGGGGAGGGGTACGACCGCAAGCGGCTGCGGCGAGGGCACGCCTCGGCGCAAGGGAGAAGAAGGCCGTGCGGAGGGTACGGCGGGGGACTGCCAGAGAGAAGAGGGGTGGGGGAGATAGGTCCAGCTGCGGCGAGGGTGCTCCAGGGAGGAGCGGGGCGGGAAGAAGGGCCGGCCGACAAAAGAGGGTCCTGCAGCCGGCTGGAGAAGGGCGCAGACAGCTCGCCGCCGGAGCATCGGTACTTCCACCGCGGGTCAGAGGGGGGCAGGGGGAGGAGGAATGACACGGCCTCGCCGAAGGAGGCGGAGGGAGAAGACACGGCGGGAGGGGATGAGAACCGCCGGGTGTCGACGAGGAGGGGAAGGGCAGCTCGCCACCGGAGCTGGACGCGTGTCACGACCCGCACCCACTGTGTGGGTACAAGTATGTAACGACGCCCAGCCTACGTCGCAGTGTCGGCGGTAGAGCGTTGTCCTAGGTTACTATCTAACCAGCAACTCACGCAATTATAATGTACTCATCATGATCAACTCCGAACGGAGGACAAGTATGAAATATTGTAACTCAATCACAGTCTAAGCACGATAAGATAATCACAGAAGAATTAACGAAGAATAGAAAGACAACTACTAAAATAATAACAACTCTCAACAATCTCAAAACTACACAAGTCTCAAATCAATACAAAAGTTTGACATGAAAAACAGATGCTAGTCTACTAAACTAAATCCCGATCACTCCTGAGTGTTGGGCCAAAGGTAGTCATCCTGTCTCCGGGTCCATAATATGTAGGGCATGTGTCCTCGGGGCAATCATCTGTAAAATTTCAACAGGTCCAGTCAGGACAGGAACGAGCACAATCTCATCTATAAATCCTAAGTAAATGACAGAGAACTATAAAGCAGTTATAGACAGTTATATTGATGAATCATGGCAGTTTTATACATGTAATGATATATAGAGAACAGTTAAGGTACAAGGAAAGGAAAAGTACTAAACAAGAAGAGAAGCATGGCAATGAAGACTGTAAAATATAATCTAGCTGAACTAGAATAGCATGATATAAGTCCAAACAGTATAATAAGAGTCATGTGTGAGTCCAGACAATGTAATCTAATACCAGGTGATTCCAGCACGAGATGAGTCCGGTATAAGGTGAGTCCAGTCAGTGATCAAAGGTTCCAGGGTGAGTCCAGCCTATACTCTAACTGTGTGTTTTAAAATATCGGGATCGACATGTGAACGGTTGTAGGTAATACGGCACACCGCACACTCGGCCAAGTGTGGGATGGCTATCGTTCCAGTATAATTCCAAGGGAGTGGTTCCAGTATTTGGGTATGTTCACATGCCTATTCTAATATTTTTCCGCCCAGCAAGTACAAGTGAATCCATGACCCGACACAAAAATAGGTAAAAGTTCAGCTAGTACACGAATGGTTCCAGTAAATGATTCCAGGGTGGTTCCAGTAGGTGGTTCCAGAAATAGAGGCCAAACACGAATAAGTGAGTGTCGCATGAAATGGATCTAGTAATATTAAATCGTGTTTGTAATAGAGAATCAAATAGAACTAGCTACAACTGAAGTACAGTAAACGACAAGTAAATGGAAGAACTATCAGAGAATGTACTCGCCTGCTACTCTGAAAAGTGTAGTGTAATATCAGATGCCTGCCCCAGAGTCACAATGTCCTAAACAGAGTAATATGGGTTATGACATGTTCAGTACGAGGAAAATAAAGCTACAATGCAACTACATGATTTCTAGGTCAACTAGGTCGAGTCAACTCTAAGTCAACCCTGGTCAACTGTCTAGGTCAAACTAGATCAATCCTAGTCCAGTCAAGTCTTACTAGGCCTAACCAAGACTATCATAGCAAGCATACATCAATATAAGTCACACTGTCCTAACATAACCCAACACTCATGTGTACACACTACACATGCCATAGGGTATACCACCTAGGCCACATGCCATATACATATTATAGGCCATACACACTTTAATTACCATATATCTATATGCATAATATTTATATAAACAATATGCAATATTTATATTACATCACCACACAAGATTACATATATATTATATATATGTATACCCATACACATATAGAAGATGAGGAACAATGTATGTGTGTATGTCAAGGATGCCCCAATGTAGTGATTGCAACATGTAGGCAACATACCATACATGTGCAGGACAAAATGAGGATGCAGGACAGTGTCCTGTATCCATTTAGAATTTCCAGATTGCAACAGTGCAATAACAGTGAATGTGTGTGATATGAGTGTGAGTGAACATGTTCTTAGAATTTCAGGAAAACAGTGAATGTGGCATGAATAAGTTTGTGTGTGTGTGTGCCAATGATAGGTTTTAGGCATTTGTGAATAATGTGTCAAGTGACAGTGGGTAGTTGTGTCAATGGTGGTTAGTTAGAGTAGGGAAGAGTGTTATGGAGCTAACATGTGTGTAGGAACCTGTGCACAAAACTTAGGAAAATAATGTAATCATAAAATCAGTGAATGTGCACAATCTCAGGAAAATTAAGTAATTGACAGTTCATTATCACTAACTAAACTCAGTTCTCAATACCCTAACATCTCAGTTAACAGTTTTCGAATCCAGTTATCATCATACTAAATCAATTTCAGGTTCACAATAAAACCTAAAATCCCAGTGAATTCGAATCTCAGGAAATGAGTATGAATCAAAAATCAACATTCACAAAAAACTCAACTGTTAAATTATGTATCAGTCTTAACAAATCGAAACCCAAATCACTAAATCAGTAACTGGGAATAAAAGCAACATCTATATACAAATCAAAACCTCTGAACAAAATAATTTTCAATCTCAATCTCAGTGTACACTGATCTCATTCCAGGTTTTTCATTTCAATCTCAGGTTTACACATTCAATATTTTAAAAGACTCATCAACCAACCCAGTTTGACTTCAACAGTGAATCTCAGGATTTACACTAGCAGTGAAATCTCTGATTTTTAAACAGTGTAAATCATGTTAATAGCAGTCACACATATCCATATGCAACCTAGATTCTAAACTAATTTAGCATTTAATTTCAGGAAATTGGGTTCACAATAACTGACAGTTTTATATATAAAAAAACCCAACTGAACGCTCACTGATACATAGCTTCCCATCCATTTGAAAACTCAAATTAACCATCGAAATTCACAAACAGGTGTATCATTGTGTGTACCATGTGTCATGTGTCTAAGGAAAACCATTCGTGTCCACTAGAGTGGACATGAAGTGTCCAAACAGTGTCTAAACCAAAATGTCACTGTGTGACTGAACTGCGCATAGGCAGCATCGTGCACAAGTGCAATACGATCTAGGGACTCGTGTGTCGACCCTCGAGCCTCGTGCTCGTGTCCAACCCTAGGGTAGGTATAGGGCTAGGGATACAAGTACCTGTATCGTGTCTAATGTGTGTCGTGTCGCGTGTCCAGTCGCGTATTAGTGGCTCGAAAATGGGAGACTCTGTTCAGTGAAGAACCAATGCAGGTCGACTTTCTCACTAACCACTCGATGGTTTGGCCTCAAATTTTGTGTGCAAGGTGTCAGTGATAGCCCGCACCCTCCCCTAAAATATCATGTCAAAATGTGTCGTGTCCAGCGCATACGACACGTCGAGCAGCAGGGCACTGCACGACAGTGTCGTACAGCGTGTCCAACCCCTAAAACTGACACAAAATCACATCAAAAATGACTCAGTCACCTAGATCCGTAATCTACATCTCATAAGCAATCCAAATATGTAATTTGTTTTGAAAAACATTAACATTCAATCCATTGAGGTATTTCAACAAACACATGAATACATAGACCGATACGTGTCCGATACGGACACCAAACGGACACGAAATCCACCCAAATTTCGGGGACAGCTAGGGGACTCCTAGATCTAGTCCTAAATGCAAAGAAAACAGAAATTTAAATTAATTTAAAGGGTTTTACCTATATGTGCAAAAAGCTTGGAAAAGCTTCAAATGGGGGATTCCACCTTGCTATCCAAAAGCTCCCAAATTGTCCCAAGGCTGGGATTTAATTCCACAATCAGAAAATAGGAGGAAATTAGATTCTAATGCAAGAAACTAGAGTGGAAAAGGATTTAAAATGGAGAATCTATGGAATGGGGACCTTACCACTTTCTTCAAGCTTGGAAAAAATTAATAAAAGAGGCAAGAACAAGGAAGAGATTATTTATAGGGAAGGGGGAGCCCTAGTGGCTGGTTAAAAAGTAGAAAATTAGGGTTAGGGCTTAGTCTAATGGCTATGGGCCAGGTTGCACTAGTCATGAAACCAATTTCTAGGTCTCAAGCCTATGGACCAATTCACCAATCCTCCTGCTTCAAACTTGATCCTAAGTGTCCTAACTTGTGTTGACTTAAGTTAAACTAGGGTCCATACCATGTTAACTAGGTCACCAAGTCAAAGTCAAAATCTAGGACAGTCTCTTAAGTCACAGCTAGTCAAAAGTCAAAATCAACAATCACCAGTGCAATAAATTATGAAATAATTCAAAGGGGCCAAATGACCAAAATACCTTCATGCTCAAAAGTAATAATAAATTATCCTAATGACATGGTCAGGCTCTAGGTCAGGCAGTCTCTCAGGTTACACTAGCAAGACCTCAAAATTACAAGCCATGACTTAAAACAGTTTTAAATTGATTTAAAAATCACCAAAAATCATAATGTGATTTAATACAAATAAATAATATTTATAAATACAAAATTTCAAAAATACCCTCATTCCAGAAACTGGGTGTTACAAGTCTACCCCCCTTAGAAAAAGTTTGTCCTCGAAATTTAAGTCGGTCATACTCCTTCTAGGTCAACCACCCACAATCAAAGTCTCTAAGCAATTTCTAACTCATACAATTTGAAGAATAATATATAGAGTAATGGTCAACCATAGCAGTTGAAGGTCTCATCTAGATGGACTAGTCATTTTAGATCAAAACAGTCCCATGGTATCAACATGCAAGCAATATAGGGTGTTCTGCTGGAAAGATAAGGAAGCAACAAATCATTAAGGTATAGGACAGTCTACCACCCTATATGAAACTGGTAAGGACAACTAGGAATTAGTTATGAAGGGTTACCATTCCAAAGATGATCAAAATCGAAAGTTTAAGGCATGAGTGTCAATTGCATTGAAATCCAATAACACAATATATATAAAAGGAGATTTAGTCCCGGCACGATCTAAGTTAATCAATTTCAGGATAAATCGAAGTTTGGGCAAGATGGAGTACGAGGCCATTGAAGTCTGAGCACGAGTATCCAAGATTTGATATCTATGTCATAATTGAATTAATTCAATTGAATAAGACCCCAAACACTGGATGATAAGGAGGATGACCCGGTCGATTGGTCACGATCAAAGAATTAGAATTTAAAGGATGATGCAAGGATATAGAAATAAATCAATTTGTTCCTTTGGATAGGGAAACTAAACGTGATACCTTGGGTTGATCTATCAAGTACAGTACCTTTTCTTTCTGAAATATGTGAAAGACAAAACAATAAAGGGTTCAAAGACGATGCTATTAAGTACAATACGTGGTTCATAGGCGATGGAAATAATTCAAAAGAGAATTGCCAAAGCTATCGTGGATGAGACTCTAGGACAAATTTAACTATGTCTCCCTCCACATAGAATAATATATGAAAAGCGAACCAAAGTGCGATAGGTTGATCAGACCATCATGCACCGGTTCTGATTAGACAATATGTTAGTGGGTGCCAGCCCCCAATAAAATATGTCACGATCAAGCTCGAAAAAGATAAGCTTGCAAAACTGGTGCTAAATTAGCAACATAAGATAGACAAAATATAAGCAAGGATAATGATGAAGGAAGTTAATAGTCTAAGATCCTTTAAACATCAAGGAGTGAGGGTGAATCAAAACAAGAGAAAAAGGATTTTCAAATCGAAGTTCATAATGAGATTCTCAAGGGTCATTCCAGGAATCTTCTCAAGTAGTCCTAACTGTGATTGAGTACCTCTCCATTAAAGCCTATCTCTCAATCCTATCGCAGGCTTGCAGTAGTACGACTAAGTCGCCGTACTACCAAGATATTGTACTAACGCGACTCTCGACCTGCATGGGCCACCACTAAAAATGTGTTACGACCCGCACCCACTGTGAGGGTACGAGTACGTAACGACGCCCAGCCTACGTCGCAGTGTCGGCGGTAGAGCGCTGTCCTAGGTTACTATCTAACCAGCAACTCACGCAA
This sequence comes from Iris pallida, assembly GCA_029216955.1. Classification (NCBI taxonomy): domain Eukaryota; kingdom Viridiplantae; phylum Streptophyta; class Magnoliopsida; order Asparagales; family Iridaceae; genus Iris; species Iris pallida. Next base: position 2,111,762 of record JANAVB010044818.1, on the reverse strand, counting down.
TTATAATGTACTCATCATGATCAACTCCGAACGGAGGACAAGTATGAAATATTGTAACTCAATCACAGTCTAAGCACGATAAGATAATCACAGAAGAATTAACTAAGAATAGAAAGACAACTACTAAAATAATAACAACTCTCAACAATCTTAAAACTATACAACTCTCAAATCAATACAAAAGTTCGACATGAAAAATAGATGCTAGTCTACTAAACTAAATCCCGATCACTCCTGAGTGTCGGGCCAAAGGTAGTCATCCCATCTCCGGGTCCATAATATGTAGGACATGTGTCCTCAGGGCAATCATCTGTAAAATTTCAACAGGTCCAGTCAGGACAAAAACGAGCACAATCTCATCTAGAAATCCCAAGTAAATGACAGAGAACTATAAAGTAGTTATAGACAGTTATATTGATGAATCATGGCAGTTTTATACAGGTAATGATATATAGAGAACAGTTAAGGTACAAGGAAAGGAAAAGTACTAAACAAGAAGAGAAGCATGGCAATGAAGACTGTAAAATATAATCTAGCTGAACTAGAATAGCATGATATAAGTCCAGATAGTATAATAAGAGTCATGTGTGAGTCCAGACAATGTAATCTAATACCAGGTGATTCCAGCACGAGATGAGTCCGGTATAAGGTGAGTCTAGTCAGTGATCAAAGGTTCCAGGGTGAGTCCAGCCTATACTCTAACAGTGTGTTTTAAAATATCGAGATCGACATGTGTACGGCTGTAGGTAATACGGCACACCGCACACTCGGCCAAGTATGGGATGGCTATCGTTCCAGTATAATTCCAAGGGAGTGGTTCCAGTATTTGGGTATGTTCACATGCCTATTCCAATATTTTCCCGCCCAGCAAGTACAAGTGAATCCATAACCCGACACGAAAATAGGTATAAGTCCAGCCAGTACACGAATGGTTCCAGTAAATAATTCCAGGGTGGTTCTAGTAGGTGGTTCCAGAAATAGAGGCGAGACACGAATAAGTGAGTGTCGCACGAAATGGATCCAGTAATATCAAATCGTGTTCGTAATAGAGAATCAAATAGGACTAGCTACAACTGAAGTACAGTAAACGACAAGTAAATGGAAGAACTATCAGAGAATATACTCGCCTGCTATTCTGAAAAGAGTAGTGTAATATCAGATGCCTGCCCCAGAGTCACAATGTCCTAAACAGAGTAATATGGGTTATGACATGTTCAGTACAAGAAAAATAAAGCTACAATGCAACTACATGATTTCTAGGTCAACTAGGTCGAGTCAACTCTAAGTCAACCCTGGTCAACTGTCTAGGTCAAACTAGGTCAATCCTAGTCCAGTCAAGTCTCACTAGGCCTAACCAAGACTATCCTAGCAAGCATACATCAATATAAGTCACACTGTCCTAACATAACCCAACACTCATGTGTACACACTACACATGCCATAGGCTATACCACCTAGGCCACATGCCATATACATATTATAGGCCATACACACTTTAATTACCATATATCTATATGCACAATATTTATATAAACAATACGCAATATTTATATTACATCACCACACAAGATTATATATATATATATATATATATGTATACCCATACACATATAGAAGATGAGGAACAATGCATGTGTGTATGTCAAGGATACCCCAATGCAGTGAATGCAACATGTAGTCAGCATACCATACATGTGCAGGACAAAATAAGGATGCAGGACAGTGCCCTGTATCCATTCAGAATTTCTAGATTGCACCAACAGTGCAATAACAGTGAATGTGTGTGATATGAGTGTGAGTGAACATGTTCTTAAAATTTCAGGAAAACAGTGAATGTGGCATGAATAAGTTTGTGTGTGTGTGTCAATGATAGGTTTTAGGCATTTATGAATAATGTGTCAAGTGACAGTGGGTAGTTGTGTCAATAGTGGTTAGTTAGAGTAGGGAAGAGTGTAATGGAGCTAACATGTGTGTAGGAACCTGTGTACAAAACTTAGGAAAATAATGTAATCATAAAATCAGTGAATGTGCACAATCTCAGAAAAATTAAGTAATTGACAGTTCATTATCACTAACTAAACTCAGTTCTCAATACCCCAACATCTCAGTTAACAGTTTTCGAACCCAGTTATCATCATACTAAATCAATTTTAGGTTTCACAATCAAACCCAAAATCCCAGTGAATTCGAATCTCAGGAAATGAGTATGAATCAAAAATCAACATTAAAAAAACTCAACTGTTAAATTATGTATCAGTCTTAACAAATCGAAACCCAAATCACTAAATCAGTAACTGGAAATAAAAGCAACATCTATATACAAATCAAAACCTCTGAACAAAACAATTTTCAATCTCAATCTCAGTGTACACTGATCTCATTCCAGGTTTTTCATTTCAATCTCAAGTTTACACATTCAATATTTTAAAAGACTCATCAACCAACCCAGTTTGACTTCAAAAGTGAATCTCAGGATTTACCCTAGCAGTGAAATCTCAGATTTTTAAACAGTAAAAATCATGTTAATAGCAGTCACACATATCCATATGCAACCTAGATTCTAAACTAGTTTAGCATTTAATTTCAGAAAATTGGGTTCGTAATAACTGACAGTTTCATATATAAAAAAAGCCCAACTGAACACTCACTGATACATAGCTTCCCATCCATTCGAAAACTCAAATTAACCATCAAAATTCACAAACAGGTATATCAGTATGTGTACCATGTGTCATGTGTCTAAGGAAAACTATTCGTGTCCACTAGAGTGGACACGAAGTGTCCAAACAGTGTCTAAACCCAAATGTCACTGTGTGACTAAACTGCGCATAGGCAGCATCGTGCACAGGTGCAATGCGATCTAGGGACTCGTGTGTCCACCCTCGAGCCTCATGCTCTTGTCCAACCCTAGGGTAGGTATAGGGCTAGGGATACAAGTGCCTGTATCGTGTCTAATGTGTGTCGTGTCGCGTGTCCAGTCGCGTATCAGTGGCTCAAAAATGGGAGACTCGGTTCAGTGAAGAACCAATGTAGGTCAAATTTCTCACTAACCACTCGATGTTTTGGCCTCAAATTTCGTGTGCAAGGTGTCAGTGATAGCCCGCACCCTCCCTAAAATATCATGTCAAAATGTGTCGTGTCCAGCGCACACGACACGTCGAGCAGCAGGGCACTGCACGACAGTGTCGTGCAGCGTGTCCAAGCCCTAAAACCGACACAAAATCACATCAAAAATGACTCAGTCACCTAGATCCGTAATCTACATCTCATAAGCAATCTAAATATGTAATTTGTTTTGAAAAACATTAACATTCAATCCATTGAGGCATTTCAACAAACATATGAATACATAGACCGATACGTGTCCGATACGGACACCAAACGGACACGAAATCCACCCAAATTTTGGGGACAGCTAGGGGACTCTTAGATCTAGCCCTAAATGCAAAGAAAATAGAAATTTAAATCATTTTAAAGGGTTTACCTATATGTGCAAAAAGCTTGGAAAAGCTTCAAATAGGGGATTCCACCTTGCTATCCAAAATCTCCCAAATTGTCCCAAGGCTGGGATTTAATTCCACAATCTGAAAATAGGAGGAAATTAGATTCTAATGCAAGAAACTAGAGTGGAAAAGGATTTAAAATGGAGAATCTATGGAATGGGGAAGATGGCTCCTTACCTCTTTCTTCAAGCTTGGAAAAAATTAATAAAAGAGGCAAGAACAAGGAAGAGATTATTTATAGGGAAGGGGGAGCCCTAGTGGATGGTTAAAAAGTGGAAAATTAGGGTTAGGGATTAGTCTAATGGCTATGGGCCAAGTTGCACTAGTCATGGAACCAATTTTTAGGTCTCAAGCCTATGGACCAATTCACCATTCCTCCTACTTCAAACTTGATCCTAAGTGTCCTAACTTGAGTTGACTTAAGTTAAACTAGGGTCCATACCCTGTTAACTAGGTCACCAAGTCAAAGTCAAAATCTAGGACAGTTTCTTAAGTCACAGCTAGTCAAAAGTCAAAATCAATAATCACCAGTGCAATAAATCATGAAATAATTCAAAGGGGACAAATGACCAAAATACCCTCATGCTCAAAAGTAATAATAAATTATCCTAATGACATGGTCAGGCTCTAGGTCAGGCAGTCTCTCAGGTTACACTAGCAAGACCTCAAAATCACAAGCCATGACTTAAAACAGTTTTAAATTAATTTAAAAATTACCAAAAATAATAATGTGATTTAATACAAATAAATAATATTTATAAATACAAAATTTCAAAAGTACCCTCATTCCAGAAACTGGGTGTTACAACGGGGGGGACCGGTGGACCAGGAGGTCGCGACGTGGGCACCGGCCAAACGAAGGGGGCCGGGAAGACGGCGTGAGTGTCGAGGGGGAGAGTGCACCACGGGCAGGGGCATGCCCTGGCGGCGGGGGGCGAGAGGGAGGCCGCCGCGGGGACGCTGAAAGCCGGAAGAAGAGAAGGAACCGAGGCGGACTCTGCCAGGGACTCGAAGGGCTGCCTCAGGGAGAGTGGGTCGGGGGAAGGGGCCGCGGCCGAGAGGGGGGTCGGCGCGTTGGCAAAGATGTCGGACGGAGGGGGCGGAGGGCCGAAAAAGGGCAGCGCTGCACGCGAGGCAAAGGGATAGCCAGGCGGAGGGCCGAGGAGGGGGACAGGCGCCGGGGGGGCCGCGGAAGGCGGAGGAAGGGGAGGAAAGGGGGGACGGGGAGGGGAAAAGGGGGGGACCCAGCAGGGAAGGAAGGAGGCTAACTGCGGGGATGGGGGGGAAAGGGAGGGATGCCAGAGAAGTCGCCGGGTACGACGCTGGGGGTGACGGGGGCTCCAGCGCCGGCGGGGTCACGCGGAGGGGGCGGCGAGCCACGGAGGGGAGCCGAACCAAGGGGGCCAGGACAGCCACAGCAGCCAGCCTACGTAGGGGCAGGGGGGGCCGCCGGCGGCGCGCCGGGGTTCTCCGGGGAAGTGGTAGAGATCCCTCGCGCGGGCTCCCCAAGGAAACTCCATCCCATGTAGTGTGTGTATATATATATATATATTTTTATGTATATATATATAGTTAAAAAGAAAGAAAAGAAATATAAAAAAGAAAAAAAAAAGGAGAATACTGGTCCCTTTGGGAACAGTATGGGACATAGGCTGATATATCAGCCGCGTATGTATAAATATACACGAGTGAGAGAGATGAAAATTCTCTCGACAAAACCTATACAAAAGCCTTAAAAATCTCCACCCTCATCCCAGGGCCGATGTACTTGACCTCCTGCGGTGTGCTCGGCGGCCGCTGATCGCCGGAAAGTCGCCGGACCCGACCAACGAAGATGCTGAAACAGAGCATTGCTATGTCTCACTCGCAATTGAGGTACCCCTTTTCCTCCTAAATTTCTCTTGCTACACCAAATCGTTTTACATTCTGTAAACTTCTACAGAAAGCCTATATGACCCACTCGAAATTCCATTAGTTAGATTCGTGTATATGAGGGAAATCGATCAAGAGGAATCGATTCAAATCGAGGCAAAACTGCTCGAACACAAAGCAGTAAAACAGTCCAAACTCTATGTTTGCAAGAAGTTTGTGAACACAATAGTAGCAATCTTCAAAATCTAATTAAAGATAGACCTAGACAACCTTTAGGGCTTCATAATCCTTTTCGCAGAAGTCGATTTCATTGACTATGCGTCGAGAAATTGGTTTCCCAAAACATACAAAAAACTATTTTCAAACTATTGAAAATATTAGAAAATTTCCCAATACGACGTGCGCCCCGACAAACTGGGTGACGTGGTCGCAACCCATGAGCATTGAAAGACGCATATGGGGGTTGTCGATGTGTGAGACTCAACGGAACTCGATTTCGTTGTACGTGTGCGACGAAATCGAACTGCATCCGTCGAGATACTCCGTATCGACATTTTGCAAACTAGCCCATAACTTCGTGCACGTTCGTCATCTCGAGACAAAACTTATGCCAACATGACCGTATCACTTTTCTGGTCCTGCATGCCGAGTTTGTTTTGATTCTGGGAAGGTCGATCGTAACACTATTTTGGCGGGCCCGCGACCCGATTCAACAGACAAATTTGTGTACGGCCCACCGGAATCCAACTTTGCACATACGGTTGGTTTGTCTCGTCAAACCGGACCCGTAGACATAGTTTAAAAACTTTAGAGACCGTAGTTACTGGCACGTTTTTTAATACAAAATGGGTCCAAGGATGGACATCGTTTTCACCCAAAATTACGATTTTATCGATGTGCCCAGAATTGGACTTTTGGGTAGGCATTCTTAGATATTTCTTTTATACCAAACGTATTGGTGATGTTTGTTTCAGCAATTGGAGACAGTTGTGCGAGTTGGACTTTAGTGTGGCACTGATTGGTTGGTATTATTGGTTTCACCAGCAAACGATCTCAGGCGAGTACATTTGTTGTTTGTTTTTTATATTGTTAATTACTATTGTCACATCCCACTCCCGAATAATCTAGTACGGGCCGATGCATGCCTGGCCTACACTGTCGTTGACAGCAGTAGTTGGCCGTCTAGTCATCAATAACAAGAATAATCTCATCACAGCATCTAATCTCGAAATCTACACTAGTCATCACAGATTACTATACAATTATTACAAGCTTATACATGAATGACCGGGTACAAAGCCGGTAAAAGATAAATGCTACAACAATAATATATAATCAAATACACTTAATCAATCCATATACATGAAACTAATATCTCAATGTCAAGTGATCTCCAATGCCAGCCATGACAATCTAAAGATCCATCTCACCTGTAATCAACGATCCAGTCAGAAAAGGAGCAAAGTACAATCTAACTCAATAAAACTCACCATAGAAGATCAATGGAACAGTATAGCAATATAACTGAAAGACAGAGAACAAGATGAACAATAAGCATACACTAGCTGCGTGTATATGTGCAATTGGACGTTATCAACATGTTGGGACTAATATGTAATCAGGCATATAAAATATGCTATCAGTCAATCAATAATCAGGCATGTCTGACGACAATGCTATCAGTCATGCACGAAATGGACATTAGGCATACGGAGTATGCTATCAGGCAATATTTGTCCAATATTAGTCAATCACATGTCTCTAGAACATCCCCCACCCGATACGAGAAACAATGCAATCCATTGGGAACAAGTACAATAATGGAACAAGACAATGTGTGTGCAATGCATGCAATGATGGTAATACTGAGTACATGTACTTGCATCTTTTCTGGTGTCTTGTCCAAGTCTTCTAAATTACCTAGAATAGGAAAAATAGAATTTAGAAGAATATTCTAATTATTTTCCTAACTTAGCTAATGTAATATTCTAAACCAAATCCCTAACCATTAAAGTTAACCCATTCTTGTTCACTAACAGATTCACCCAACATTCATTCTCAAGTTAATGGTTCTGGTGAACTTCACCCAAATCCAAGCCGACTATAATCATTCAATAGCACCAGCCTAAGTGAGTCCAATCTATCAAAGCTCACTACAATAACCAACCTAATTCTTACACAGAACTGAACTCATTTTAACCCAACTCCCAAACAACATAGAACACCCATTTCTATTAAGTACTACTGATCAACCAAATCATACCAAATCCCTAGCCCAATGGCTAGTACAGTTTCAAACTCTAGCCCGTTCCCTCCTGGACTCGTGTCCAAAACAATACCAACCCGTGTCCATTTGATCCCTCTGGACGCAATTAAATACGAACACAGAGCCAACGTCCACTCACCACAACACAGACTACCCCGACACAAAGCAAGCTGAAACAACAGGAAAAAAAAGGATACAGACACCCTCTCGAATCCCTACTGGACACGACACATAGCATATGAAGGTAAAATCAGAGAACGAAGCATATACCTGTCCAAATATGCACCTGACCATGTTCTTAGTGTCCGATACGTTGGCTTCCCGTGTCCAGAGTCAATTAGCCGAACTGATTAGACATTTTACCAAACAGCTGACGTGCACGAAAAGAAAGCAACATTATGAGCTCAATTCGAATTGTAACGACTCCAAAATTGGAGAAATTCACAGAAATGCTCAAGAACTCACTAATACAAATCAAAATCAAATACAAATATTCTTCGATCAAAATCAAACAATCGATCAATAATTCAAGAACAAGAACGATTCATAAAATTGATCAAGAACTGGACAAAACTTAATTCGAATATATTTGATCAATTCAAGAGAATTCAAGTTCGAATCAAGGATCGATCAGATCCATTGCAGTCCAGAAATCAATAGGTCTCGCCCGATCGATGGTTATCCCTATGAATCAAAAGAGGAAGGAATTCAAAAGAACTTACTAAAGGAGTATCAAACAAAGCCGCTACACTAGGCGTCAACGTCACTGCTGAGTGTTGCTCACGGCTCCATATGCCAGGGCCAGAAAACTCGATGCTACACCGCTGTTGACGAATGTCACCGTCGTCTTCGAGGTCGCCATGGCCGACTGCTTGGTGCAGAGGAAAGAAAGGAGAGTATGGATTCCAGCAGAGAATTCGCCGCAAGAGAGGTGATAAAGACGAAGAAGACTAGGGTTCAATTTATAGGCAACGTCGAGCGGGCAGGCGATTGCGCGAGCACTGACCGACGGTTGGGCGGGCAGCGACGGTTAGGCATCGGTGGTGAGGCGGTTAGGAATTAGTTAGGAAACGGTTAGGATCGAAGGGTTGATAGAGATCGGGTGGTTATGATGGAACGATCGAGATAGGTCAGAAACTCTGGAGTTGGTCTTTCTTCTCTGTGAGGTTGAGAATGAAGAACTGAGCCGTTGGCTCTGCGTGAATTTGAAACAGAGAGGGAAGAATGGAAGAAGAAGAAGAGTTTAATTGAGCAAATGAGTTTTAAGTGAATAAAATGATGATGGCTCTAATGGCTTGTGCGGCCCATTAGTGATGGCTAAGTTATTGGGCTGGTTTGGCCCAGGATAAGCTGCTGGGCTCAAAAGAATAGTTTAGGAATCAATAATAGAATTAATAAGTTAAGTAGAATTTTAAGAAAATTAATTAACCAAATATAGAAAATAAACCTTTACTAATTTAAAGTATCTAATTAAAGTTTATTTAGAAGAAAAAATTATTAATTCAAGCTATTTTACTTTAAGAATATTTAATGAAAGTAATAGAAAAATATCCAAATTTATTATTTAGGAAAAGTGGGGTTACAACTATAGTTCATTGTTAGTTATCTTATACTTGATTCTTGACACTCTCGTCACACGGATACCACATTTCATCCTATCTTGTCGTTTTTCTTACTTGTTGTGTCGGGAAGGGGAAGTATCAAGTAGATGTGCGATCTGACCATAGACATTGTTTATTTTCTGCAAGTAGACTTCGTAGACATTGTTTATTTTCTGCAAGTAGACCTCGTAGACATTGTTTATTTTCTGCAAGTAGACCTCATAGACATTGTTTATTTTCTGCAAGTAGACCTCATAGACATTGTTTATTTTCATTCAAGTGGACCTCATAGGCCTTGCGGTGTAGTGTCCCAGCCGATCACACATCGAAAGGAGTATGTTCCTCGTTTCACCCTGTTATATGTTTCATATATTTTCTTGTCTCTAGTTCATTGTACAACCATGTTATAGTAGATTCTCTCATCATGTATTTTATGGCTAACCTCTGTTTTATAGTCGTTATCATATATTGGAACTGCACTTAATGAATTGTACTCATTCCAATCCTGACTGGAAACCAACATTTTTCAGGTTATCATGACTACTCTTAGCCATAGAGAGATATGGGTGTACTTGTAGGCCAAAACTTAGAGATTAGCTAGATAGATGAGTTGTAGTCATTTTCCTTATTTGTAAGAATATTGTACTTTTTTTAAATATAAATCTTGTAAATATTTAGAAATGTGAATGAGCAATAAAGATTATTTTGAGCATTTTATTTTATTGTGGCATAGACAGCGTTCTACCGTCGATACTGTGGCATAGGCTGGCTTGGACACGCACTCGTATTCCCGAATGGCGGGTGCGGTCGTGACACCCACACCTTGGACTTCACGATGACAGATCTCGATGTTCCTTTGATCGTGAGTTGACCTCTAGGTCATATTCTTTATCTAGATTTATGTCTTGTTCATCGGATATGTCTCCGATATATTTCTTGATATGTATGATTCATTTATAGATTCTAGATGATTTAGAGTTATTGCTATCTTTCTTTCATATCTTCCTTAGCTGTATGTGATTTGAGTACTGGTTGATTTAATGGATTATATAACTGTTGAAATATTTTGCTGGGTACTTGATAACGTTCTACCGTCGATATTGCGGCGTAAGCTGAGCATGGCTTACGTACTCGTGCCGAATATCCGGGTGCGGGTCGTGACAAAAATCTTACACTAAACCTTAGACCATCAATTCTTTCTAGCTCAACATCTGGAAAACTATCTAGTCTAACCCTTCTTACTATGGATAACTTTTCTTACAAAATATTGAATCAAGTGTGCTTTCTTCGTCTTGACGAGGACATACATATGGAGGTAATCACCGCACACGAACGTCCGTCTCCCCGAAGTAATAGGAGGAGACGAAAAACAAAAAGATCGATTATCAAAGGAGAATGAACGAATACAATTGTGAAGATCAAGGGTGACAACCAAATGCAAGGGAAGTTTTCAAATCAGCGGTGGATTGAGATCCTATTCATTCTTAATCATAACTACAGGCTCACTCAGTACAATAACGTAACCGAAACGATATTTCGAGACCTGCATGGGCCACCACAAAAACAATGTCACGTTCCAGTCCCAAAATACATAGGACTAGGCTGCGTGGCAATGGCCGGCTACATATCCATGTGGACTCCAGTCCAAATCGAATACATAAAGCTATCATAGATTTGTATAGCTACCACTGTAACATGTTTATACTCAATCCACGGGACAAGAATATAAGGAATACGGAATATGAATACTATTCTGCAGCCTAATAATCATACTCGTCGAATAGACTCGAAAGGAATAATATGAGTCTATAAAAACATACTACTAAGCGGATACAATGGCAGGAACTGAAACATATAAACTATGAAAGAGTGGATACCTGTAAAGAGTGAATACATGAAATAAGTGGAACTCATCAATAATCCAACAATGATCCCTGTAGACCATGCGACTAACCTGGAAGGGAAAACTAAGTCCTAGAGGGACGCAACAAGGTATATAATATACATGCCAGATGTACGACAGTAACTAAAGAAAATATAAAGTATAGTAAGACTAATAAAGTGGGTGAATCTAATATAACCAACTAGTATCACTACAAGAAATTTTGCTTATAGTGACGGAAGTCAGTGACGGAATGAATATTCAGTCACTAGTAAAGGATTAATTGTGTCAGATTAAGGAAAACGTTAGTAATACTATTTCTGACGGAATAAATATTTAATGGTGACGGACTATGCAGTCAGTCACTAAACTTTATTTAATTATTATAGGAGAAGATAGACGTAAAAATTTTAAATATGTTTCATGAAAAATATTAAGGACTTTTAAATTAGTCACTAATAAAAAAGTACTTTAATATTAAATAATAAATTAATAAGAAAAAAATCTAATAGTTTTAAATATTTATGGGACCGGATTAGCGGGATTGAAAAAGTGGATGCCACTTTTTTTTCACATGTGCTATCATTTTTTCCTTTACATAATATTTGGTCATAAATGGTGTATGATTCTCTCCTCCTCTAAATATTTACTCCTCTAAAATTTTCTCGTCCTCTCCTCCTCCTCTCATCCTTCTCTAGGTCATGATAATTTTTTTTTCCTGGTAATTATCTCATCTCTTCCGTTATTTACTCATCTCCTCCTTCTCTAATAATTTTTTGTTTTGTTTTAAATGTGTTCATCTAGAGAGGTCAGCGGAGTTCAATTCTCTTCGACTACTCTAGGTCAATGGAGTTCAATCCTTTTCCACCGCTTTTCGTCCAGGAAGGAAGTTCCATCGGCTCCAAGGAAAAATCCCACCGGCTCAAGTAAATTTTAAAACCCTAATCATAATTTTCTTTCCCTATTTACGCTATTTTATATTCTTTAATTGTTTGTTTCTACAATTTTCTAATTTTATTTACGTAGGAATGTGACTATATCTTTTTAGTGACATGAGACGTTGGAATTGCGACAAAGAGCGTATGTCCAAGCAATGGGACCGAAGACGCAAAATCAAGTACGTGGTCAGGGACTTGGTGTGACGTGAAATCGAATGCTTTATCATGTTTCATCATTAAAATTTAGAACATCAATTTGTGTTGATGTACAATGTATTTTTTTTTGTTAATAGCAGAGTTAACTTTGTTTTGGAGTATATTTTATTTTTGAGTTGTTTGTCTAATCTGATGAATATATTATTTTTGGTTTCAATTTTTTTAGTAAGAATCCACTTATACTATCTTGGATGAAGAAATTGTTATTTCAGCCGAATGTAGTGGAAAGAAATTAGCTTCTACTTATGGATCAAGTAATAATGACTGATTTACTATATTATTAATGACATATCAAACAATTAGGAATATGGTTCAAAAAATTTATAATTTTATTAATGACCCAACATTAGTGACTGACATATTAATTAGTGATAATTTTATTAATGATCAAACAATAATGACTGATTTATTATTAGTAATAATTATTAATGACCAAACATTAGTGACTGACATATTAGTTAGGAATAATTTTATTAATGACCAAACAATAGTGACTGACTTATTAGTTAGTAATAATTGTTAATGACCCAACAATAGTGACTGACTAATTAGTTAGTAATAAATATTAAATACTTTTTTATATTGAAAGATAAATACTTATCTACGTGGCATGTTCAATTATAGTGATGGATTTAGGAATTCATCCGTTACTAGTAGTATTAGTGTCGCTTGTAGTAGTGACTGACACTAACTCCGTTACTCATTTGTTTAGTCCGTCACTAATATCATTTCTGACGAAATTCAGTCACTATTAATATATATTAGTGACTGATCTTCGTCGTAACTATAAGCAAATTTTCTTGTAGTGTATATGAAAATATAATTTAAGAAACATCACTCGAACACGTGGGTTGTCACGGTGTACTCCAGAGATTTGATATGGAACTCCAGTAACTATGAAGAATCCGTAGCTCCGGTAAGGAACTGTGGTAACTAAGAATCTTAGAAGCTCTGGGTAAGAGGCGACGGTAACAATGTAGAAAAGTAGCCCAAGTACACAGTATATGTTCTCTCCGCCCATGTGACTTCATGAATCGTATCCACGAGACGCTTGGCTAGAACCTCTAGCTAGGACAACGAGTCATAATAGAGAAGAAACAGTGTCATCGTCCTAGAATCAGACACAGAACTCCGTATATCAAGATGTAATCAAGTACGAGAATCCGTTAGTAAAATAGTGTCACATGAACATGTCCTAGGGTCAGAGTGTACACCACAATAAATTATCGCGGTAACACAATTATAAATATCTAGTATCGATACCCGATGACGCTAACGTCCATCGGCACCCGAATGTGATTCAGACACGAAGTACCGAACACGGCCCTATGTATTACAAAAATATAATGAAGCAAATATTTAAAGCTACATATTGAAAACTGAAGTACAAGATTGGCAAGGTACACTTATCTGGCTCTGGTTGCTGAAGAGGAAGAGTCCATCCAACGCCCAAGTCCGATGAGCCAACAACACCTAGAGGAATATTTTAAAACTAATTAATTAATCAAGTATTTTAAGCTAGTAATTTAATTGTATAAAATAGACTTAACTGTTATTATATCTATAACCTTTACCCATACAATAACATCGGGAACGAGGCAACTCCCTATGGCCCTTGCTGTACCCAACCTCTACACCTAAATCCCTCCAATCCATGTTCCTCACACACAAAATCACATTATGTTTTCCTTCTTCCCTTATTGAATATATATATCTCCCACTCATAGTAATTCTAATTTTTTTTACTCATCTCTTATACAATCATTAAAACCATAACTCGCATATATCATTATATATGTATATGGCCATTCACTTGCTCCTCCCATTCACACATGTTGTTGTAGCATTCATTTCTCTTCCCAAGTATATATATATACATGTCCTTAAGTTAAACCTTAATAGAATACTTCACAGGTGTGTACATGCTTCCCAAACCCATACAAAATAAACTACTAACATCACTATTGCTTTATTTTAATTTTTTTTCTTTCATCTGTCGACTAATGCATGCTCATGATAAGAAATATTCCTAACTAACCCACATTTTACTGTTTTATGCATCAAGACATAGGGCTTCTCCTCGATCAATCTAGGCATATTTTGCTCGAACCATCTTCTAAATTAACTCACAACACATATATGTATTAGTATCCATCTTCAGTTGACACAAAAAAAACATTACAGTCGGACTCCAGTTCACTATAGGCATCCAATATTCCTATGATAAGGAGGAAAATCCATTTCTTCACCATTTCATGAAAACTACTATTCCTCGTCACTGATTCGTCCATTCTCCCAACAATCATGTATACATATTCCTCATATACATCACCTACTATTAACCCCTAATATCAGTTGCCAAATATTTCTACAAGGCATTAATTCATAGAGAGAAAAGATCGCTAAATCCTTAACCAGTTACAAACTAACAAGAATACTAGAATGAATCCCCATTCCATTCAAACTATTATTAACATGAGGTAAGCTAAGGGCAGAACCCAATGAAGGAAGAGTATATTTTACCAGTAGGGAAATGAACGGGAAGGTCTCGACGGGCCAGCAAAGCCGAGGCAGGGGATGGTGCCCGTCAGCAACTTCTAAGGTGCGGTCCTCGTTTAGAGAACTTAACGGTGGGGCACCGTGTGGTAGGCACGGCCTCGGCAGTGACTAAACACACGGCGCCGATGAGGCTCGCCTGGACTCGAGCTGGTCACGCGCTGGCCGCCATCGAGGATCTGCCGACATAGCCCAGACTTAAACGCGGGTTGCCGAATGAGTCGGTGATGCCAGGGCAAGGTCCCCGTCGATTGGCGCGCGCGATGCTCCGATGGGTGCTTGCGTCGACGTCAGGCACTCCGGATGTCTGGGAGGGGTGGTATGGTGGCGGCTAGGGTTCCCTTTAGATGGAGGAGGAAGAAGAGAACAAGTATATTTATTGAAAGAGAGGGGTGTTAGGGTTTCAAAGTGCTGCCTCGACGTACAGGCATGCCTGCATCCGCTGGGCATTTGCAGAATGCTGTACTGGCATCTTTGGAGGAGATAACAGTAGCCAAGTGAAATTTGAATTATCGAGTTTTGGGTACCTGACGAGTCGGGTTAAGTGAGCTGCTGTCGGCCCGCAGTTGTACTCCCAAATATATTGTTTGGGCCTTTGGGATTTTGTCGGATGTTAAGTAGTATTTGTCGGTAATGGATTAGAGGTTTAAAAGAAAATGAGATTGTAAGCTCAAGATTTTCTTAACAATAGAGCTGTAACATATATTAAAATTATAATAATAATAAGATAATTATCAAACCTTGGTTGTTACCTAATTCTAAGCATCAGTAATTCAACCTAGTCCAAAATTATATATATATGAATTTCTATTATCTAACCTAATATAATGCTAAAATTATATTAACTACCACATAACCAGTTTCACTAAGAATAGGAAAATTATGGTAATCTTATTAAGAAAATTTAAGTTTAATTATATTTATGTATTATCCCACAATCAAGGAAAAATAGATTTTTTGCTTAATAACGATTTAATCAAATTAGTAATGATTTTAACCATCTATAGAAAATGTGGGGCTCACATCCTCTCCCCCTTAAAAAATTTTGTCCCCAAAATTTAATAAAAAAATGTTGGCACGAATAGGAAATTAAATTTAAAGGAATATTACGATATTGAAAAGCTGTACGTAAATTTGTACATTGATCCTCGAACAAGTAAGGAAAAGGCTCCCGAATAGAGTCCTTACGCTCCCAAGTGGACTCGTCCGGAGAATGATGCTCATTAAAATAACATGTTGATTTTGTATGGGTGGGCAAGAGTCTCACTCACCAGTACGGTTGTATACTGACACCCCACCAGTTTTCATGTGCAGGTTCAGGTACTTGCATCGTTCGGAACGGAGCTCGTTTGGGCGCGTTGAGGCATGGAGTTCCTTAGCGTTTTAAGGCATGCGACTGTATTGAAGACTTCACGTATACGGGACATAATGTATGGACTTCGCCTTCCGAAGCATCCACAAATTGTAAGCCTGGTGCCAAGATGTTGTATTATGAGATGAGAGAACAAAGTGATTTGTATTCAGAGAGAGAGAGAGAGAGAGAGAGAGAGAGAGAGAGAGATTGTGTGTAACGCCCAAGTCCTAAATTACGTAGGACTAGGAGATCGTATACATGCCAGCTACGTATCGAGAGGACTCCATCCTAGCTCAAATACGTATAAGTTGTCTACATTGGGTAGTTATATCTATATATAGTTATGATAATTCTATATCTCAATCCACTAAAAGATAAATCCATCGTAAGACTAAGTGTATTAATGTTGATCTGGCATTAACATACCAGATCCTACAAACAACCAAGAATAGACAATGTATAATAAAGTTGATCAAACTCTATTACAATTGTCTGAACAAGCTCATAGAGAATAATAAAGCTTGCAAAACTAAGCCATAGCATCATAAGAAAGTAACGAGAAAATAAATATAATGTCGAAGGATCATAATAACGATATTATCAAACATATATACCTGAAATTCTGAAGATGCAATAGTCAATCACCATCTAGTCTATGAAGCAAACTCAGCAATAACCTGGAGAAATCATCAGGTCCTTAGGGGACTAGCAATATACATATGAACATGCCAAATATAACAGTATAAAATATGTAGAGAATATAAGAAATAGTCGAGAATAAATCAACTGAGACACAAGGAGACTACGATACAAGAAACCTAAGTCAGTGGCATGCCATACTAGAAGTGTGGTACTGGACGTGACTACAGGTACTACACCCGATGGGAGCTTACAGGCCTATAGTCAGTAGGCCGATGGGGACTCCCTAACTATAGTAAGGCTCATTCGCACTCGATGGGAGCTCACGAACGAGGTGGTCAGGTATAGTCAACGTCTAATAATAGGTCGAGGTCAAGTAAAAAAAAACACAGGTAATCAAACCAAGTCAAGGTCAAGTCTAAGTGATGAAATCAGTCAATGCACTAGAACACAAAAATATAAACTAGTATAGTGAAACATAAATCCAGTAGATGATATGAAAAAGAAAACACGTAGCATACAAAAAAAATGTAAAGAGAACATCATGAGCATGTGCAAGAATTATGTGATAATACAAGAAAGAAATAGACATGAATTATAATAACTAAAAATAAACATGCATAATATACTGTACAAGATGGCAAGGTATACTTGCCTAGAGGTAGCAAAAATGTTCCGCAAATAACTCGTCAAATTAAAGAGCAATGAAACCTGAACTCCCATAAATGTCTCCGGATGCTGAAACAGACATCGCCAATATTTTCAAAATAAGAACAATGTCTAATTTTGACTACCCATAAGTCCAATTCTGGATACAAGGGTAAAACGGTAATTTTAGGTCAAAATATTATTCGCCGTTGGACCATGATTGCACTAAAAAAGTGCCAGAACCTATGGTCTCTAAAGTCGACAAATTATATACCTATGAGTCCCATTTTTTATATGAACTCAAAGATGTCCAAATTTGGATTTCAATGAACCGTGTACAAAATCGTCCGTAGAGTCGGATAGCAGGCCCGCCAAAATAGTGTTCCGGTCAACCATCTCAGAATCAGACCAAACTTGGCTCACAGGACCAGAAAAATGATACGAGTCCAATAGCACAAGTTTTATCGTGATATGATGAATGTGCATGAAATAATTAGGGTTTTTTTTATAAAGGGGACGATACGGTGTACCTCGACCGATACACCTCGAATTTGTCGCGCACACACAACCAATTCGAGTTTCATCAAAGTCCACACTTCTACAAAATTCGTACACACCTTTCAATCTCTTTGACTTGTGACGAAGTGTAACGTCCCAGTCCCAAAATAATTAGGACTAAGTACGTCGATATGCCAGCTGCATGCATACGATGTATACTCCAATATATGGAACCATCGTATGAATACATAAGCTGTAAAATACAGTAAACCACGATACTAATCTCATCCACAAGGAAAGAATAAAGACTTTATAATAAACTCATGAATTATCTTTTACAAGTTGTTGGGCGGAGACAAATCTACTACCAACGAAAATAGAGAAATACATGATACGAAATTTTGTCGAGCGATGTGAAGACGATCCAAGTGTAATCATCCTCGAAGAAAAGGCCTTGGCTAGAGCCCCTGCAAAAACCACAAAAGTCACACCTGGAGAATTCACCAGGTCCTCAGAGGGACGTAACAAGATACAATAAACAACATGCCATATAAATACTGAATATAAAAGATGCCACAAATAAAAGTAAGTGATAAGACCCCCATAGGGTAACCTAACCGTACTAAAGTGAACATGCAGTTGAGAAACAATCCTTTCGACGCATGAGCCCTGGCTATAAATGGGATCGGTATAGTCCCCATATAGGGCACTATGGGCCTACGTCCGTAACGTCCGAAGATCGTCAGAGGGCGACATGTGCAAGGGGATACGTCCATAACTTTTTGGAAAACGTCAGAGGACACCTGGAGCCTGCGTCTCTGGAGGAGCGCACAGGTAATCAGGGAAGTGTAAAGAATCCCATACGTTAGGTATTGTTCTCCCCACCCAATGTACCTATCAAGTCACATCCGCGATCATGTACCTCTACTAACTGCTAAGTCTCATAACATGCCTCTATCAGCAGTTAGCCCTAACACATGCGCACGGGTGATCAGCCAACACGCAAGGACCTCTACATGCTACTCATCTCACACATACTCGTGGTATGACTGTGACAAGGTTTATGTAATACACTACAGATGGTAGTCCCTTAACTCTAGGTCCATATGCAATCAAAGGATAATAAGTAAAGTAAAGATAATATCACTGAACATGTAGTAAATCAGGCACTATAAAAATGGTACAGCTAGAAGAACTGGAAATAAATACACCGTGATATGCAATAAATAAAAATATAGACTAATTATAAACAGTAAATTATGGCAAGGTATCTTGCCTGGTGTTACGCCTGGTGTGGTGCGGTGATCCGACAAGTCCTGAATGTCCGATAGTCATGTTCGATGTGTCATGGTCCGAAGTTGCAAGGACATAGGGAAGCACGATTAGCTATGAGTAATGGGGATAATTCGAAGAGAGTTTGCACGAAGAGACACGTGTCCTATTTTTGGAAAATATTTCATAATATACTTGAAAAATAATTCTACGTAAATACTTGAAAATATTTTATATATGTAATTTGTAAAAATACATTTTTTTATTAGTCTAGAAAAATACTTAAAAATAATAAATCTTTTTAGGCAAAACTCTAGGTGGTCAAAATAGAATTTCTAGGTAGAAAACCATATTGCATTACTAAAAAAAATTTAGGCAAGTATTTGAAATGCGGAGAAACCATTTTGTTATGGTTAAAAACATAGCTTGGTGTATGTATATATCTAGTTAAAAAATATTAATATTATAATAATATTTGGAAGGTTCCTACCTGTTTGGAAATTGATGTAAACCCAGAAACAAATAAAATATTTTGTTACAAATAAGTTTTAGAAACAAAATAACAACAAATATTACTGGTAGTAATAAACACAATGTTCTTGATGTTCTCCTTAAATCAAAAATTTTAAATAATAATAATAATAATAGTAATAATAATAATAACACAAACTCTAAATAATAATAATGCAAAATTAATAATAATACTATTATATATATAGTAACATACATATGTATTGCCTTTGTTAATATAGTAATTAGTACAATACTATAGTAATATTAATACTACTAAAAATAATAAGGGATATACTGAAATCATCAGCTGGACAATACGGATGTGCTCATTCTCCTCTCCTTTTTTTTCGAGAGTGAAGAAAACAAAGGAAAGAAAAAAATATAAAAGTTAAAAGAGAGATTTAAGCCAAAGTGAAAGAGTGAAGGAGAGGGCGCGAAAGAGAGATAGCCTTACAGTGGGTGGAGCACGCCGTTGCTCGTCGAGAGAGGCACCCACCCAGTCGAGAACTCCTGCGGAGCTGGAAGGGGCGTGGCCCTCACTGATCTGCAGATGGTGCTCGGTGTCGGCTGCACGGACCTGCAGTTGCGGCGCTCGGATGATGGGTCCATCCGGATCCGGCCGGCGAGAGCGATGGTAGCGTTGGGATCTGACAATAATGGCTCATCGCGGTCGTCATCGAGGCGGTCGACGATGGCTCAGCGAGGTCACGGTGGAGGTAGGTGGTATTTGGATTTTAATGTGTTATTCTTGGGGGTTTGACGATGATGGGACAGAGGTCGTGCCGGCCGGGGAGGGATTGGTCGCTGATGGTGGTGGGTTGTCTGGGTAGGTGGGCGATGGTGGAGGAGCGGAGGACTTGCCACTGGCCGAAGTATTGGGATGACGGTCGTTATTTGCTGCTTGTGCCGGTGGTAGTGTCCGACGGGTGGCGTAGGTGATGCTGATGACAGTGGTGGGGGTCCTGGTATGGTCGGTTGCCGTGTGATCCCAGTATGGGGTTCTGGCCGGGTTGGCGATGAGGTCGCTGGCCGGGACGGCAGGGACTGTGGTGGTGTTGATGGTGATGAAGATGGTGCTGGAGTAGTCGGGTGGAAGCGTCGTGGTTGTAGCGATGGTGGAGACGGGCAAAGCGACGGTGGCGTTGCCGTCGGTGCGGCGGTTGCTGGATGTGTCGACAAGGAGGGGGTTTGATCGGAGATGGGAAGTCGGATGCCGGAAGAGAATGGAGTCTGTAAACATGTCCTGCGAGACACGGGACGAGTCGGTATCCGGAACTGTCGGACACGGATGAAGAATGTATTTGTAAAATATAATACATAGTGGATGGAAAAGGGGGGACACGGACACGAAGCACATCTGGTTGTGGAGTTGGTGAGGTTTGTGGAATTTATGGTGAAAAGTAAATAATGGGTCTCTCCTTTATATGAGGTGGAAGATCCTAATTGGATAAGGACTGAGATTATTTAAACTTCCCAATAGATAAATGTCATTTTTAATTCAAATACATTTAAATCTAGTTTAATCCCATCCGAAATCGATCTAGATAAAACCATTTTTAATTTAGAAGCTATTCAGAATAAAGTCAAATAAAATATAAATTAATCATGATGATTAACTAAATATTAATTCAAATAATATTTTTAAATGCCTTTTCTTTTTGACAGAGTAAAATAATGCTATTAAAATTTTTGAAAATTCAATTATATAATCATGAAATAATTTTCTGTGCAATAAT
Source organism: Iris pallida (assembly GCA_029216955.1). Taxonomy (NCBI): domain Eukaryota; kingdom Viridiplantae; phylum Streptophyta; class Magnoliopsida; order Asparagales; family Iridaceae; genus Iris; species Iris pallida. The sequence continues at coordinate 2,090,268 of JANAVB010044818.1, read as the reverse complement.
TTACATAATCATAGTTTCCTAAATTACAAAATATATGTATATATAAAAAAACTTTTTATAATATGAAATAAAATAAAGCCTTGGCAAACCTCAAAGTGACACCTTGTACACCTTTAGATCAATCAAAAGTATTTATCCTATATTATTTTGAAAGCTATATTCCTTAAAAAAATTATTTTCTAAATATATGTACCTCGCACATATTCGTACTCGACGAGAAAATATGAAACACAATTTGCATGCGACGTACAAATACGAGGATGAGAACTGGTACGCGACGAAGTATAAAATAATTACAAAAAATATCATAGTAGAAATTTAGGAGGTAAAATCTTACCCAACCTAAAAGAATTTCGTCCTCGAAATTTAGGAATAGATGAGGTAGGTAAGGTTGAGGGAACATGAGAGTTTCTCGATACGATTAAGATTTAATACAGGAGTTGATGAGGGAATCCAATAAAAAATTAGAATAATTGCAAATTTGGGCAACGGGGAAAAATAAATTCGAATGAATGGTTTAGAAGATATCTCATGACACCCCATCAATGCCTAAGTTCAATCAATCATTATCATTTATCTTATAGACGTGCGAGCTCCCAATTAGGCACTAACTACCTCAATCTCAAGTGTTGGATCGTAACTCGATATTTCAAAATTTTGACTCAAGTTCAATCTATTCATAATCGTTGTAGTTCATGATATTGACAATACTCGATTCTTTATTTGAACCCGTTCTCCCCTTCCTTTGATATCATCATAAATCATTTAATCAAAACTTATATTCCACGATCATTTTTTCTTTAGAACACTTTTTGTTTCATGTCCTCATCAAAAGTGAACTAGTAAATGTACTCTAAATTCTGCTATATCTCCTTGTAGGATTTCAATTAGTTCGAAACTTTGAATTCCATAATCTTATACGCATATATATATGTATATATCTCTCCAAGCTATAATTTCTCAAAATAAAATTCTAAAACCTTCAATCGATTTAGTCCGTGTAAAATCAAAATCTTCTTACTACAAATTTGTACTTATCTATCAAGGTAAGGTATATCCATAGGACAGTCCGTCTTCAATGAAAACTAAAAGTGTATCTTCATAACTCAATCCCCTATCATGAAAATTTTCTCAAATATTTATTAGTGTCTGTCCCAAAATTTGAATTCAATAAACTCATCTTAAGTTCATCGTAGAAATTTATTTCTTAAAACATCTAAATAAGAAAATTTGCACTCAGGGTTGGATTAATACTTACTTTTGATTCGCATTACATTCCTCAATTTATCAAGTAGGGTTGACCACATATTTCCATTTATGACCACTTTTGTATAGACCTTGTAATCGGATAATTATCCTCACCAGTTATACCATTAATCTCCTCCATGAATTCTTTAATCTAGCCATGTATAACCGAAGGGTGTAATGGTTTAATTTCCATCTTCGAGCAAGGAAATTGTACAAGGAACAAGGTTGCACATGCTACGGTGAAATCATAGTAAAATATAAGTAAAGCAATTTAATTGGAAGGAAGAAAGTAAGGGTTGCTAATATTGCATGAAGAGCAAAAGATGTTACGGATCTAAGTAAATCAAGATAAGGCACGAAAATAAATGGACAAGGTTTAACCAATCAAGATAAAACACAAAGTTATGCATTCAAGGAATCACATCATATATTGGGTCGAAAGATTTGAGTCGAGGTTGAGTCCCTATCGGTAGTAGGAAAGTTATCGGTATCATGGTAAATGTTATAGTTTAGCCTTTTTGACTCGAAAGTCGCATCATAAAAAAAAGTACAAAGGGACGTGTTTTAGTGGGACATGATACGTCTACATGAAGGTGGGCTTGTCTAGGTCTTGCATATGATATTTGTTGGAAGGAAAAGTCTAGAGTTGTGCTCCAAATATCAAAATCACGATAGGGGACACCAAATAATCAAAAATAGAAAGTGGGAGTTCATGAGGTGCACAAAAATAAAAATCAAATTAAAGAACGGAGTAAAATAAGTGAGGGACACTGTTTATAGAGAGATGATAGTTTCCACGATCAAGGGATGGTTTAATCATTTTCAAGTTTCAAACGATTAGAAGGACATGATAAAAGTTTTAGATTTGAGGGAAGGTCGAGAAAGTTAAGGTTGAGATATAGTCACATGGTTTTGGTGGATGACTAACTATACTTGTGTATATGCAATATCATAATCAGAGGTGGTATGACAACTTAATGTGGAATACTTCTATCTCATTAGGGTGACCTTGTTTGCTTCTTGGTCCTCCATCAATATATGATCTAATCTAAAATTTCAAGTTTCTCAAAAGTTTCTCAGTAAAATTCTCAAGATACTCCACCAAAATTTTTAATCATCTTAGGCAGTCAAGTTTAATTAAAATTTAAATATCTAATCAATCTCGAAATAACCCTTGTATATCGCAAATAGAATATACATTTTTTTTTCAAATCTTGAACTCAACATCTAAATTAGTTTATCAGGCGAATTTCATACTACAAAGTGGAACATTTAAATAACTCCTGAATCAATTCTATATCCTTCACAAAATGTGTATATCTATCTTCCAATAAGTCACAACTACTCTTTAAAGTATATATATTTTTTTCACCGAAATTTAAATATCCATAATCAAGGCTTTAAACTCAAAATCTAAATAACTTTATAAATCATAGATCATAGGACACAATTTGAAATTTAAATTTTTCCTTCAAGTTGATTTCATATCCTCCAAAATATTTTAAACCAAAATTTTACTATCATCTCTTCAAACTCAAAATTTAATAAACTTATAAATCATACATCATATGACTCAATTTAAAACCTTAAACTCTCCATTTTTTTTACTAAGCTTCCATATTCTCTAGTCATCTACAAAATCATAAGTTATAATTTAAAATTCTTTAATAAATCTCGAGATAAACTTTAGCATATTATAATCCAAACTTAAACTTAACCATAAATCATGCGTCACAATTTAAAATATTAAGATATTTCTCAAATCGATTTCATATTCCAAAAAATCGTAACTATTACACAATTTAAAAAATCATAAATCAAAAATATATTTCCTCGATCTAGCTATCCTCTTGTGTATACCACATTGTAATATCAAAATAAAATTCCAACTATCCTTCGAAGGCTATGCTACTACCCAACTTGGAATTAGCTAATCCTTAAGATCATAAAAATAATAATAATAATTGTCTTTATCACTCAATTAGACCTTAATACATATTAATTGTCAACGTAATCCTTCTAGTCATGTGTTTGACCTATGAGCATATAATAGTGTAGTCATCTTCCTAGCTGTCACTAGGCATAAAAAATAAGAATTTATGGTAGAAAGAGTTCAAGCAGGATGCAAATCAAGGATGGTAACGAGAGTTCAAAACTTGAAATAAGGAAGGAGGTCAAGCTTGTGGATGAGATCCTAAACTCTATTCCTATATGCAGGTTCACATCGGTACAGTCACGTAACCGAAGTGATAAACTCGACCTGCATGGACCACCACAAAAATATGTAACGTCCCAGTCCCAAAATAATTAGGACTAAGTACGTCGATATGCCAGCTGCATCCAAATGATGTATACTCCAATATATAGAACCATCGTATGAATACATTAGCTGTAAAATACAGTAAATCACGATACTAATCTCATCCACAAGGAAAAAAATAAAGACTTTATAATAAACTCTTTAATTATCTTTTACAAGTTGTTTGGCGGAGACAAATCCACTACCAATGAAAAGAGAGAAATACATGATACAAAATTTTGTCGAGCGATGCGAAGACGATCCAAGTGTAATCATCCTTGAAGAAATGGCCTTGCCTAGAACCCCTGCAAAAACCACTAAAAGACACACCTGGAGAATTTACCAGGTCCTCAGAGGGACGTAACAAGATACAATAAACAACATGCCATATAAATACTGAATATAAAATATGCCACAAATAAAAGTAAGTGACAAGACCTCAATAGGGTAACCTAACCGTACTAAAGTGAACATGTAGTTGAGAAACAATCCTTTCGACGCATGAGCCATGGCTGTAAATGGGATCGGCATAGTCAACATATAGGGCACCAGGGGTCTACGTCCGTAACGTCCGAATATCGTCAGAGGACATCATGTGCAAGGGGGTACGTTCATAACGCTCTGGAAAACGTTAGAGGGCACCTGGAGCCTGCGTCTCCGGAGGAGCGCATAGGTAATCAGGGAAGTGCAAAGAAGCCCATACGCCAGGTATTGTTTTCCCCACCCAATGTACCTATCAAGTCGCATCTGCGATCATGTAACTCTACTAACTGCTAAGTCTCCTAACATGCCTCTATCAGCAGTTAGCCCTAACGCATGTGCACGAGTGATCAGCCAACACGTAAGGACCTCTACATGCTACTCATCTCACACATACTCATGGTACGACTGTGACTAGGTTTATGTAATACACTACAGATGGTAGTCCCTTAACTCTAGGTCCATATGCAATCAAAGGATAATAAGTAAAGTAACGCTAATATCACTGAAAATGTAGTAAATTAGGCACTGTAAAAATGGTACAGCTAGAAGAACTGGAAATAAATACACAATGATATAAAATAAATAAAATACAGACTAATTATAAACAGTAAATTATGGCAAGATATCTTGCCTGGTGTTACGCCTGGTGTGGTGCGGTGATCCGACAAGTTCTGAATGTCCGATAGTCATGTTCGATGTGTCATGGTCCGAAGTTGTAAGGAAATAGGGAAGCACGATTAGCTATGAGTAATGGGGATAATTCGAAGAGAGTTTGCGTGAAGGGACACGTGTCCTATTTTTAGAAAATATTTCATAATATACTTGAAAAATAATCCTACGTAAATACTTGAAAATATTTTATATATGTAATTTATAAAAATACATTTTTTATTAGTCTAGAAAAATACTTAAAAATAATAAATCTTTTTAGGCAAAACTCTATGTGGTCAAAATAGATTTCTAGGTAGAAAACCATATTGCATTACTAAAAAAAATTTAGGCAAGTATTTGAAATACGGAGAAACCATTTTGTTATGGTTAAAAATATAGCTTGGTGTATGTATATATCTAGTTACAAAAATAATAATATTATAATAATATTTTGAAGGTTCCTACCTGTTTGGAAATTAATGCAAATCCAGAAACAAATAAAATATTTTGTTACCAAATAAGTTTTAGAAACATACTACAAAATAATAACAAATATTAATGGTAGTAATAAACACAATGTTTTTGATGTTCTCCTTAATTCAGAAATTTTAAATAATACTAGTAATAACACAAACTCTAAATAATCATAATGCAGAATTAATAATAATACTATTTATATATACAGTAACATACATATGTATTGCCTTTGTTAATATAGTAATTAGTACAATACTATAGTAATATTAATACTACTTAAAATAATAAGGGATAGACTGAAATCATCAGCTGGACAATACAGCTATGCTTATTCTTCTCTTCTTCTTTTTTCGAAAGTGAAGAAAACAAAGGAAAGAAAAAAATTTAAAAGTTAAAAGAGAGATTTAAGCCAAAGTGAAAGAGTGAAGGAGAGGGCGCGGAAGAGAGATAGCCTTACAGTGGGTGAAGCACGCCGTTGCTCGTCGAAAGAGGCACCCGCTCAGCCGAGAACTCCTGCGGAGCTGGAAGGGACGTGGCACTCGCCGATCTGCCTATGGTGCTCGGCGTCGGCTGCACGGACCTGCAGATGCGGCGCTCGCGGTGGTCGAAGTATTGGGACGGTGGTCGATATTTGTTGCTTGTGCCGATGGTGGTGTCCGACGGGTGCCGTAGGTGATGCTGATGACGGTGGTGGGGGTCCTGGTATGGTCGGTTGCCGTGTGATCCCGGTATGGGGTTCTGGCCAGGTTGGCGATGATGGCGCTGGCCGGGGCGGCAGGGACTGTGGTGGTATTGATGGTGATGAAGATGGTGCTGGAGTAGTCGGGTGGAAGCGTCGCGGTTGTGGCGATGGTGGAGACGGGCGAAGCGACGGTAGCGTTGCCGTCGGTACGACGGTTGCTGGATGTGTCGACAAGGAGGGGGTTTGATCGGAGATGGAAAGTCGGATGCTGGAAGAGGATGGAGTCTGTAAATGTGTCCTACGAGACACAGAACGAGTCGATGTCCGAAACAGTCGGACACGGATGAAGAATGTATTTGTAAAATATAATACATAGTGGATGGAAAAAGGGGGACACGGACACGATGCACATCTGGTTGTGGAGTTGGTGAGGTTTGTGGAATTTATGGAGAAAAGTAAACAATGGGTCTCTTCTTATATAGGGGGTGGAAGATCCTAATTGGATAAGGACTGGGATTGTTTAAACTTCCCAATAGATAAATGTCATTTTTAATTCAAATACATTTAAATCTAGTTTAATCCCATCCGAAATTGATCTAGATAAAACCATTTTTAATTTAGAAGCTATTCAGAATAAAGTCAAATAAAATATAAATTAATCATCATGATTAACTAAATGTTAATTCAAATAATATTTTTAAATGCCTTTTCTTTTTGACAGAGTAAATAATGCTATTAAAAATTTCGAAAATTCAATTACATAATCATGAAATAATTTTTTGTGCAATAATTTACATAATCATAGTTTCCTAAATTAAAAATATATTTATATATATAAAAAACTTTTTATAATATCAAATAAAATAAAGCCTTGGCAAACCTCAAAGTGACGCCTTTTACACCTTTAAATCATTTAAAAGTATTTGTCCTATATTATTTTGAAAGCTATATTTCTTAAAAAAATTGTTTTCTAAAAATATGTACCTCGCACATATTCGCAATCGACGAGAAAATATGAAACGCAATTTGCATGCGACGTACAAATACGAGGGTGCGAACTGGTAACACGACGAAGTATAATATAATTACAAAAAATCATAGTAGAAATTTAGGGGTTTTACAAAAAATCACCCAGTTTGTTGGGACAGGACCCTGTATCGGTGAATTTTTCAAAGTTTTCAAAACTGTTTTTGTAGTTTTTTCTCGATCTTTACACTGATTTATCTAAATATATAGTTAACTAGAATTAAAACTAATAACAGGGTTTTAATCCTGTTTATGTTGTCTATGAATCTATTTTAATAGACTTCTAAATTTCTTATCAATCTGTCCTCAAAGTTTCTTCCAAAACAGGGTATGGGGCTAATCTTACTATTCAGTTTTGAACAGTTTTTCTCGATTTTGACTCGACCTTTTTACTAGTTTATATTACGTCCAAATTAAAACTAATTGATAAGATATAGAGTGGGTAGGGTTGTGATTTTACCTGAAGAAACGGATCAAAGAACGGTTGTCACGACCTGCACCCTAGAGTAAGGGAACGAGACATGGGTACGTCCAGCCTACGCCGCAGTGTCTGCGGTAGAACGCTGTCCTAGGTCACAACATCTAACAGTTAAAGGTAATACACAGTTATACTCTCCGAATGGGGGTGACATAACAGAATATATCTCAATCACAACTAAGGTAGAACAGGAATGAGATAGAAAGATAAAGGTAGATAATATCCAGGAATGTAACATCACAGAGATATAAATCCTAGAATTCTAAGTGACTAAAATAAATACATATCTCAGAAATATCCCAGAATCTAAATACAGTGATCTAGAAAGTAAAGACAACCCTAATCTAGAGAAGTATCATCAACTGCTAGCAGGTCCAAGTCACTAGTGATGTCTAATGCTGCACCAAGAGGGATAGACACCAGAGCCTCATCATTCACTGTAAAATTTTCAACAGGTCCAGTCAGGACAGGAGCGAGTACAGTACATCTCAACAAAATCATAACCGGTTAGGAAATATAAATATGCTAGAGAGTAAGATACAGGATATCTGAAAAAATAATATGATAAAAATAGAGAGACTGTAAGTAAATAGCTACAATATATAGAGAACTAACAGTGCTAGTGATTCAGAGCACAAGATGGTTATGTAGACGGCACGATGTTATACACGAGTAATCTACAGAGGTTATACACGAGTAATCTACTGGGTTGAATACATAACCACTTCTACTCCTCCGTCCCAATTCAATACACAAGGATCCAGCTACGTTATGTTATTGTACACGAAGGTCATGTGAATACATGATTATACACGATTCACACGTTTCGTAAACGAATGTAACAAATACAAAGAGTACACGATGTTCCCGATAAAGTACACGAATACGAATACCCGATGTATCCGCTAAGGGGGATAACATCGCACAACCAGATCCATATAGTACTAATCCGTGTTTCCAACGTGTCAGCATCATGTAAAGTAATCTAAAGCAGGAAATATAATCCTAAACAAGATATGAAATGATCAGAGAATGTACTCGCCTGTAACCGATGAATCTGAGAGAATATAGACTGTCCGAGGAGTGGTGTCTGTCTCCTATAGAACAGTACAAGTCACTATGAGTCTACAATGATAATACGATGCAAATTAATGCATTCTACATGAATCTAGGTCAATCTAGGCCAAAGTCAACTCTTGGTCAACTCTGGTCAACCCTAGAAGTCAAACTAGGTCAACCAAGTCTAATCTAGGTCAAACTAGTCTAATCTAGGTCTAGCAAGTTATTCTAAGTTCTAACAAGTCTACTCTAGGTTCCACTAGGCATACCATGCCTAAACATACCAATACACATCTACCAAGATATCCTCTATAGCTAATCAATACACATATGGTATATAGATTATAATCTAACTTAGAAATGCATATCCTATAGCCACTATACGACATTACCCATATATCATAACATATCATATATATATATATATATATATACATTTCACACAAACTTATATATGACTAATATATATACAACACTATGATATATTATATAGGATACATGTATAGAGAGAGGGGAACTCACATGTTCAAGTGTATGTATGTGCATGACTAGAGAGTGAGGGTGTCCAATGAGAGTGTGTGTGCATACAGAACATGAGAAAACAGTATGGCAATAGGATAAAATAGTGTGCAGATAATGTGGTAGTTCAATACCTTCAAACCTCCCCCATTCACAGTTAAGGAAATCTGGGAACAACTTAGGTTTTTAAGAAGAACAATATTGAAATACAATAGAAAGGGAAATCAGTTCAAAAAGGTTCACATACTCAGATTTAGTGCTTGAATTCATTAACAGTTCAACTAATCTAGTTAACAGGAACCCACATACTAGGCAAGGGAAAGGAAATCAACCCAGGTAAGGAATTCCAGCATGTTCATTTAGTAAGTGAATCTCAGGTAATGGACTGTTAAGGTGAACCACACATTTATCAAATCTCATTTAAAAGCTAAGCACCAATCAATGCACACAAGTGCCACATTCTCTTCTCAGGTTATACAGTGTAATGTAAGAGAAACCCATTCCCAGATTCAAACAGTGAATATAATAGGAACCCAATTCAACTAATATCCATTTCTCAGGTTTTTAGCAAACTGGAACATGAAGCAAAATAGAGAGTGAATCAACTCAGTTCAAGGTAGTCTCATATACAGTTAAACATGGTTAAGCATTCAAATGGGTTAACAGTCACTCAATTCCAGATTTACAGTGAACTATACTATAATGCAAGGAGGAAAAGATTTAGTGATTCAAGTCAGTAAAAAAAAGAACAAGTCTCAGGTTTCAGTCAATTCAAAAGAAAAAGAAATCAATTTAGTAATGACTCATTCTCAGGAATTTAGCATTTCAAACTCAGTTCACATAAAACATGAAAATCACTTCAAGTACTAATATCCCCTTAACACATTCCAAAGACCTACATGAATTTAAATGTTTCATCAATATACTAACAAATATGTAGGAAGAATTAATCAATGAAAATAGCATTTAAACCAGGATCAAACAGTTAGGGAAAAAGAACCGGAAGCAATGTATCAGTTATCAATTTACAGTCAACTACCATCCCTTGCCAAGTTCCATATCATACTATAAAACCCAATCTCGAATGAAATCTTGCATTAAACCAAAACAGCACATATGTGGGGACATTATTGGAAGTGAAAATATTATTAAAACAGGGGTTTAATGGTTAGGAACTAAACTGGAATACTAGTGTCAGGACAATATCAACCATGTATCAGAAATGCACAGTTCAACCCCAATTCGAGCCAAAAATCCATCAAAACTAATCCAACCAGTAAAGTCTAATTTAACAGAGATTATACAAGATATTTAGGATCTATTTAGCAATTAAAAGCACCATTAAAAGCATATAAATCGAATAAGAAAATAGAAACCAATCCTGTGCACTGAACCACACAGTGAAATGCTCGTGCTACGTGCAAATACGTATCTGACACGACACGAGAGTCCCTGAAACTCTAGGGATCTTGTGTCAGTCATGGACACGACTCCTATGTCAAATTTCGAGGGTTGAAACCCTCTGTGTACAGAGAAAATATGCACGAGTAGCAGGGCATCAACCTGCCAGCGTGCGTGGGTGCACGACCTGCTGTGTCCACGTGCTCGTGTCGGCTCAACCCGACACGAAAACTGTGCTCAGTGTCCAAGAAATGCATAAGCGAGCCTAAAATGGATTTTCCTATTCAAATACAATTCGTAAAATCGATCGAAATGCCCTTTGAGGCATTTCGTCGAACACCAACCTAACCACACTGGTACGTGTCCGATACGAATACGAAATGGGTCCAAATTCTAGGGTTAGCCTATCCTACTATTAGGTTAGGGCTAGGGCATTCCTTAAATGCAAACAAACAGAAATTTCATGGATTAGAATGGGTTTTACCTATTGATGAACAAAGCTCTCAAAAACCCAATGAAAATGACTCCTCAAGCCACCAAAAATTCTCCAAATTGTGTTCTTCCTGCAAATACTCATCAATAACAGCAAGAATACTAATATTAGGTCCTATTGCAATTTGTTTGAAGGAATTTGGAGTAGAAATGGATTTTCTAAGAATTTACAAAGATGGGGACTCACCTCTTCCAAATGGCAATGTTTCCTAAAGAGGCAACCCTAATTTCAAGAGGATATAAATAGGGAAGGGGGACACTAGTTGGCTGGCCAGATTTTTAGGGTTAGGGTTTGGTTCAAGGGGTGTGGGCCTATGGGCCATTAAGCCTTTAAGTCATAAAATGACTTGTGATTTCACAAGCCATTCCTTAATCAATCTAAATCCTATTTTCCCAAAATAATTTCTAATGGTTTAATTAACACTAACTTAAGTCAACCTAGGTTTCCATATCCTAATCACATAGTCATGACCTAGGTTAGCCACTAGGTTAGTCTCCAAAGTCAACATAAGTCAAGTAAACTAAAACACCAAAATCAATTATACTAAAAAATCTCTAAAAATCACATTAATTCCAATAAATCTAAATAATACATAATAATTCCAAATAATTCTCAAAATTTTAAAAATGACCAAAATACCCTCATTTGGAAAACTGGGTGTTACAACAGGTTGCTTGATGAGACAGAAAACCTGCTGCGAAGTCAAGACTTCGCAGCTACTGTTGCTGTTATGATTGCTGTACGCTGCTGTCTCTGCCGCGCATTCTCAGGTGGCCTGCGGCTGTTCCACGACTGGTACAGGCATCGGGACAGGTTCAAGGTTGGTCGTGGAGTTTACAGGAACAAGGGTTTAGTTACGAGAGGTCGGATTTGAGGGATGATCGACATTGACTGTTAATATCTATCTCGTTTCCCCCCCTCAAATTTCAATCGGATTTTTAATCTGATTTAAACTCGGTATAGGATGGATTTGATGTATCTCATAGAGAATAAGATTAGAGATCGATTACAAAAGATTAGGACAAATCCATTTAAAATTTGGGTAATTCCAATATATTGAAATTAGAACTAAACTCGCAGCTTCCCTGTTCAAAATAGAGAAGATGAACAGTGCAATCACTGTTCATCACATTATTTTTTATTTAACATATATATATGTATGTATTTATATATATACATATGTGTACAAAAATACATATGTGTACAATCATATAAATAAAATAATGGCCCTACTTCCTATATATATGTATAATACTTGTATATATATTTTATTGGGAAATTTCTTATACTTGTACATATATATATATTTCTTATATATACGTGTACAAGCATACTATATATTTTATATATATATATATATATATATATATATATATATATATATATATATTTTATATATATATATATATATATGTATATATATATATATATATATATATATATATATATATATATATATATATATATATATATATATTAATATTAAATATATATATATATATATATATATATTTATATATATATATATATATATATATATATATATATATATATATATATATATATATATATATATATATATATATAAACATATATATATATATATTTAATATATATATATATATATATATATATATATATATATATATATATATATATTTAAAAAAAAAATATATATATATATATTTGTAATGGGAACCTCCTCTTTGTTTTTTATGAATGAATAAAGCAGTAGTGTTTTATATATATCTATATTTTATATATATATATATATATATATATATATATATATATATATATATATATATATATATATATATATATATATATATATATATATATATATATATATATATATATATAGGAAAATGTACCTAAGGTCGACCTTAGGTAAGTTACCTAAGGTCGACCTCATTTTTCTCACTTTACAACATTTTTTTCTTGAATTTTTTTATGGGATTCATCTACACCTTATTGATTGGCAACATACCAAATTTCAAGAAAAAATAATATTGTTTAGCCCCCTATCTATCCCTTGTAAAATCGACGGTCTAAAACTTTCCTGCTACACCGTCGATTTTGCACCTTATTGATAGGGGGCTAAACAATATTATTTTTTCTTGAAATTTGGTATGTTGCCAATCAATAAGTTGTAGATGAATCCCATAAAAAAAATTCAAGAAAAAAATGTTGTAAAGTGAGGAAAATGAGGTCGACCTTAGGTAACTTACCTAAGGTCGACCTTAGGTACATTTTCCTCATATATATATATATATATATATATATATATATATATATATATATATATATATATATATGCCGGGCCCCCTCGACGCCGTCAGGCCCTCCCCCTGGTCGGATCTCGCCGGTGCTCCGCTTCGCCGGCTTCCCCTCCCGGCGGGTCTGTGCTGCTCCCTGCCGCCGTGTCCCGAGTCCCCTCGGGTCCCCCGCCCCCCTTCGGGCCCCGCGCCATGCCCAGGCCGCCTCGGGCCCCGCGCCATGCCCAGGCCGCCTCGGGCCCCGCGCCAGGACCTGGCCCCCTCGGGCCCCGCGTCTAATGGCCACGTGCCCCCCTCGGGCTGAGTGCGGTCCCCCCACATGCACCCCCCCTTTTTTTCAAACTTTCAAATTTTGTTCTGGGCCGTTGGGCGGGCCCAGCCTCTGTTGTCTGTGTGGTTCTTCTGTGTGGTTTGTTTCTGGATTCAATAAAATTTGCTTTTCAAAAAATATATATCTATATATATATATATATATTTATA